>VZTY01034382.1:323416-372810 GCA_013400935.1 Turnix velox
TTGATCTGCTGGCCATGGGTCTTCTGATGCAGTCTTCTGGGCTGCAAGAGCAGATTGTTGGCTCATGTTCAGCATTTTGTTCACCAATACCATCAAGTCTTTTTCTACAGAAACATTCTCTATCATATCATCCCCTGATATATACTGATAATGAGTGTAGTCCCAATCTAAGTGTGGGATCTTGCACTTGGCGTTATTGAATTTCATGAGGTTTGCACAGGCCTATCACTCTGGCTTTTCCAGGTCCCTTTGGATGATGTGCCATCCCTCCAGCATGTTGGCTGCAACAGTTTGGTGTCACCTGCTAAATTGATGAAAGTGTACTCAGTTCTACTTTCAGTTGGAAATTCCAGTTGCCCTTGAAAGTAGTTGGTTACTAAAGTACAGTTTATACCTTTCTGTTTTTTAATTCTAGTTACTTTATCTTGCTGTGGGTACCAACAACTAAATCTCAAAACATTCTTTATTGCCAAGAAACTTACATGTTTATTGAGAAAGGAGTTGTTGAAAGCAAGTGATGTGCATTACAGAATTTGGGTTGGGGATCCTTATCTCATAAAGCAAAGAGTAACAGACTATAATAGGGAAAAAGAAAAAAAAATTGAGATTTTTTTTTTATATTAGGGTCTGATTAGCTGATTTGTCAGGATGAAAATCTGGGAGAGATGGTGGAAGAGGGAAGAGAAAGAGTTGGAATAGTTCAGGAACCTACCCTGAATTTATTTTCCTATTTGCCTTCCCCACAGTTTGTGGATACTTTTGGCAATACTTTCATTAAAAATTCTACCTTGAAACTTCAAAATTATTGCAATAAATACCTGCTTATTTAAAAAACGTTCTGATTTCAAATAATAAGTATTTTGAGAACTGCTTTATTGAGGAATTTTGTCAACAAAATCTTACTCCTTTCAAGTTTCGTATCTTGTGCAATTAAAGATTTTCTCTCTCTCAGCCACCCACTTATGTAGTGACAGCATTATATCAGTAAGGTACATCAAATCATGACGATATTTGAATACATATTTTTGTCAGAAGGAATTATTTCAGGTGTGCAGTTTAATTACACATTTGGGGATCTCTCTTGAAGTTTTCATTGATAGCATTTTATGACTGATAGTAGATCATTTGAGGTTTGATTAGCTGTGATGGGTTGATTGAGTCAGGAGAAATGTTGTCTATTTCTTGATCAGGTGACTATTCAAGTACTTCTGACATAAATGAACTTCTGACTCATGAAACTTCAAAATGAAATCTTCAGTTTTGTGCCTGCAAAGAGGCCAAAGGAGTTGATTCTCCCATTAATGCCTCAGAGAGGCAAGGACTCTTATGGCAGCTTCTACTCTTGATCACAAAAGAAAAGTTGCTCACATGCTGTCACAAAATAAGCAGGAATTTATGTTGACATTTATGATTCATATATTATGACTTATTTGGAATAGTGAAATGATTGTTCTAGCATTGGTGATGAATATGAATGTGAAGCACATTTCTTGTACTTATAATATAGCTTGCCATTTAATTTTTATATGTAATTTAATGGCTTTATGGTTGACTTAAAATCTATAAAGCATTATATATACAACTTCTAACTGTCTGATATAAGCTGATTCATTAATGCACTGCCTGTGTGAATGTGATCAATGTGGACTGTCCTCGGAGTCCTGAAACCAGAATAGTTTACAGGGGAACCAGACCTGTCAGATTTATCTGCGACAGCCTGATTTCTTGTCATTTGTTATTTTAAAATGTTATTGAAAAGCTATGTCCTTTCCCCTTGCACCCTTTGGGAACATGGGTAAAATAAGCCGTATGTAGAGCATATCGTTTTTATATAACAACTGATCCTTATCAATTCAAGCAATCAGGAACCATTGGGTCTTGCCCATACTTTCTGGCAGATAAACCAATTCATATCAAGAAATCCTCTGAGGTTCTCTGGAAAATGCCCAATCACATATGTAGCTTGCCCTTATGTCTTTTGGCAACTGTCAAAGTTAGGTTATTGGAATTAATTGGTATTTGGCAAACTAATGGTGCTCTTATAAAAAAACCATGTTTTATTTTATGCCTTAGCTGGCCTCACAAAATAACCATTTTTTGCTGTCTCCAAATACCTATAAATCAAAGCTGTATTTAGCTAGTATCCATCAGATTTCACAGAATCATAGAATGTCAGGGATTGGAAGTGACCTCAAGAGGTCATGTAGTCCAGTCTCCCTGCCAGAGCAGGAACACCAAGACTAGGTCACACAGGTCCAGGCAGGTTTTGAATGTATTCAGGGAAGGAGACTCCACAACCTCTTTGGGCAGCCTGTTCTGTCACCCTCACTGTGAAAAAAGTTTTTTTATATATTTCCATGGAACTTTCTGTGTTCCAGCTTGCACCTTGTCCTATCATTGGAGGTCACTGAGAAGAGCATGGATCTATCCTCCTGACACTCAGTCTTTACATAGTTCCTCAGTATAACTTGTAAATACAAGAGAGTTCTTTTAATTCTATTGTCTTTCAGTGGTAAAGTAAAAAATGTCTAAAAAGGATTTGGCATTTGTGTGTTTGACTGTTTTTTGTTTGCATTTTTCTTTTAATGGTGTGAGCTGCATTGATTTGTGAAGTTTTGTCATTAAAATTGAAAAAGTAGGTGTATAAATTTCTCCTCAGTTCACAGTTCCTGATCACCCTATTCAATGTGGTTTCTTCTAGAAAAAAAGAATGAATTCTGTGTAGGTATTTAAACTTTCTTAGCTGTCTGTGAACTTGTCATGACCTATGCTTGATGTATTTAGCTAGGACATTTGCTTTTAAAGGCTTTCTGATAGGCTTTATTTAGAGACCTAGATTTGGAAACAAATGTAAAAGATTTTGCAGTTTGAACAGAAATATTCTTGCTGTTAAGGCAGGCAGAATATAATGTTTAAGTAGCAGCTCAATGATAGTAAAATTGGACCTTTAAAGTGGCATATTTGTAGCTGAGCCACAGAATTTTTATGCAATTTTGTCCAAAACATTTAATCCTGTCCAGCACTGCCCTTTGTCTGCCTTATTTCTGTCCTTGTAACTGGAAGGCTCTATAGTATGGGATCTTCCCTTTCTATCCTGAGTCTGGCCATAAGTATCAATTACTGGTGCATGAGGTATCTACTTTTAGCTCTGTTAAACTTAAAAATAGGTCTCTCTGCTGAGGACTGCAGAAGTTTTGTTAAATTACAGGAATCTCTTTCCCTTGAAAGTTTGCAGACAGATTAAAGGGTAAGAAAATGCAGCTTGGTTTTGCTCCTTTGTGCACACTTTGTGATCTAGTGAAAAATGTTTTTGTTTTTCCTTTCCAAGCAACAAATTACCCCATAAATGACTGTCCATGAAGGAGACGGGATGATGGGGAAAGATACCCAATTCTTAGACTGTCTCTTTGCTGGTTACTGGTTGTGGTAGTGTGCAGTGCAGGCTCTTCTCATCCTGAACATCAGCTATTCATAGACTCCCAGAGTTGGAAGGGACCTTCAAAAGTCATCTAGTCCTGCAGTGAGCAGGGACATCCTATGCTATATCAGGCTGCTCAGAACCTCATTGAGCCTGGCTTGAATTACTTCAGGCATGGAACCTCCACTACCTCTCTAGGCAACCTGTTCCAGTGCCTCACCCCACATAGTGAGGAGCTTCTTTCTCATGTCCAACCTAAAAACCTTCTCTGCTCTAGTTTAAAACCATTGCCCCTCACTCTATTGCTATGTACTTTGACAAACAGCACCTCTCCAACACTCCTGTAGGCCCCCTTCAGGTACTGGTAACATCCCCAGAGCCTTCTCTTTTCCAGGCTTATTCACCCTGTCAGCAGAAGAACCTCTTATTACAGGGCAGTGTGCGCAGGCATCTCCATCAGCCTTCTTGTCTTAGTCACTGCTTAGCACAGGTGGGTTATTTTGTTATGTTCCTGCATTCTATCACACTCTCCTTTAGCTGCTTTGCCCTCTTTGTAGTCCTCAGCAATCACCTTGTTGTGACCTGTGCCTTCTGGTTAGACAGGTAGTGTATTTTCTTTCAGTTTGCTGTAGTGATGCAGAGCTTCATCACATAAATAACATGCTGCTTTAGCTCATTTATTTGCTGTATCAGTGCCTCTATATTTAACAAGAGGTAATGTATACATTTAAATAAATGTATACATTTTTAAATAAAGTCTTTGGAAACAGCCATTAAGTTTTAGCATTTACTTTTAATGTAATTAGTTGGAGGATTTATATCAGAAGCTGCAATTCACTTTTTATGAAAACTGACTCTAGCTTCTCTATGGTATTTCTCTTTTCTGGGAAGTGCATAGTATAAATCATCTACAGAGAATAGCAGAATGTACTTTGTCTTTAAAAATGGCATGCACAGTATTAATCTTGTTGATTTTATTCTATATCAGTATTATAATTTCCAATGTAGTAACTAACAAACAACCACTATTAGAAGGAAAGATATCACACCGAGCATTTTATTTGGAAAAATTTAGATTTAAGATGATTTTGCAAAAAGCAGCTCTGTGTAATTGCATGACCTATATAGATGTTTGATGCTATTACAAAGTTGTGGCTGAAGCAACTTTTGAACTGTTTCTAGCATGATACATACTTGTGTGTGAGAAAAAAATGGGTGATTTTCTAGCACGATTATTCACAGGCAATGTTCTTTTTGTGCTAAAAGAACCTTGGGATAATTATAGAATGAACTGAATACTTGCAGCAGTGTTTTCTTACAATGTCAAATTCTCTTCCAAAGTTTTGTCAGCTTAAGACAGATCGTGCTATTTTTTTATCCTCTTCCTTTTTTAGCTTATTTTTTGCAATGCAAAAGAAAAAATTTCCAAATTTTAAAAAATAAGGTTTTGTCTTCATATCCTTAACTTCAAAAATGTTATAATTTAATGTTTCAATCTTGTTTGAAAAGTGTGGAGCTTTGCACTTCTCTGTCGTAGTCAAGGTAAAGTAAAAATGAAGACTCATGTGATGCTCAAAATCTAGGTTTTGGCATCAGAATAGTTTTTTTTAATTACATTCAATAGAGCAACAAAAATTAGAGTTTAAAAGAAATATTTTGTTTTATTCAAGTGTCAAAAATTAAGTCAGATAAACTTTCTATCATCAAGTTTCAAAAATTCGTGTTATTTTCCAGTATAGTCTTCTAAACAAAGATGATAATACAAAAGAGAAGACTAATAAAACGTAATTTACTTTATTGTCCAAGTCACTTTTGTCAGAGGAATTAAAATATTCTTGAATCTTCCCCATCTATTTATATGATGCTATTTTAATTGCATGTCAGTGGCTTGGAAAAGGGAGGGTGATAAATTGTGCCCATAGGAATGTTTGGCACATAATTTTTTTGGACTCTCAATTTGATGCAGCTCACTTGAGGCAATAAACATGACATTCTTGGAGAAGGAGTGTATTACAGTCAACCTGATGTCACGATTATTAATCCCTGATCAATCACAGGACTTGCTGTGACAAACTAAATAATAAAAAAAAAAAAAGCAAGTCCAATACAAAACAAAACCTCAAGCAAGCGTACTTGCCTGTACTTTCCTGTACTGCCTGTGTTCAAAGTGTCTGTATATCTTCTAGTAAAAGANTTGGCCTCCCCACTCTTCTCCCAGACATAAGTCTTAAAATAGTACAGTGCATTTTCAGGTGTTAAACAAACACAATTATGGTTTATTGGTATTTTCAGGAGAATATAGTATGCTGTAAAAGATAGTACTTATTTGAGAATTGTTTTCCAAGTTAGGGAGAGTGGAACATCATGACTGAACTGTCAGAAAAAGACACAGAAGAGAGCAGCTGAATAGTCATAGCAAAGGATAAGGAATCCAGAATTGTTTTGATTTGTCTTCATTCCTGTCATGGGCTCATTATAGTTTATAAATACATTTTGCAAATAATTCATAAATTGCCTACTACAAAATTTGGCTACAGACTTCCTTCAAAAGAGCAGTCTTGCTCACCTTCTGTTATTTTAACATATTATGCTATGATGTAATATGTGCTTCTTTCCTTCTTGATGAATTCCAGAAACATATCAAAATATCTTGCTTCAGGGTTTGGAACTGAAATCCTGTACTGCCTGTGTTCAGGGAGTCTGTATATCTTCTAGTAAAAGAATTTGATTGTAGGCTTCTGTCGATGAAGCTATAAACATCTATAGGCAACTATAAGCACTGAGTCTTGTGGAGAGTTTTTTAACTGGCTGGCTTTACTCAGAGTCAAATGCAGCTTCCAAGGATCAGGTTTGTCTCCAGGGCAGATCAGAAAACAATATATAGTCTGCTTTCTCTACTAGTACATAAAGGACATTTTGTCTAGTGCTTATGGTCTTTTTAGCACTTCTGACTTCATCTCCAAAATAATTAGATAAAACCCCCAGATATTGATCATGAGTTTAAAAAGAAAGATATATTTTTCTTTCTAGTTCCCATGTACATTTCAAAATTTTAAACAGGAGATGAAATTATCAACAACACTGCTGATTCAATACTGCCTGTTCCATTTAAGCTTCCCAGCTTTTCATTGCTGGTGTGTATCTGACTTCTCTTGATGGCTGGTCATCATTTCTACACCTCTCCTTAGAGGGGAGGGCAAGATAGGAAACTTTCCTTTCTGGAATAAGTGAAGCCAAGATCAGTCAGTGACCTCATATGCTGTTTGGGCAGAAGCCTTGGATCTTGACTTTCTTAGAAACTCTGTGTCTATTGATAAGGTTGTAAGCCTGTTCATCACAGAGCAGCCATTAGACTGTTCAGTACAGCTACTCTGGCAGTTTACTGCTTTCCCTGACAAGGCAAAACAAGTGACATTTATAACAATATTCCTACAAGTGACCCACAGCAGTCAGTTTTGAAGTGCAATAAAATAAATCAAATGTTTTCCTTCCTGCTTCCTTGGGTAGCAGGAAGATGGGCCAAATGAATCTTGTTTTGTCTTCATGAAGAGTGATCTTGGGAAACGTAATTGACCTTCCTGATTCAATTATTTAATATCTGGTCAAACCACAGTCTGATAAGCAAGCTATAGACATACTGGTTTTATTATACAGAAATGTGCTGAAACGGAAGTCTCTCAGTTAGGCAGAGTACAAGGGCACTGTGCTGATCCATGTCTATAAACATAATTCTTAGTTATAAAAAAGATTGGCTTTTTTAATGTGTTAAAAATTTTATGCTGAGAATGCTTTGAGACAAAAAACCAAATTATAATACCTGCCCTGCAGCAAGCAGGTGGAATATGCAGAAAGTACAAGAGATGCAGGAATATGTTTAAGGGAGAAGGAGACTTCACATTTTGCGCTTTTAATATAATATTGCTGTTGCTGATAATCAGACATAAGCTTCAGAAGAAACAAATCTTAAGAAAGATTTGCACAAGGACTGTAATTTTCCAGGCTCTGCTGAAACAGCTAGACACATGCAGCTGCACTCATAGAAGAACAGAAGCAGTAAGCAGGGGACGTTGGGCAATGTGGGCAAAACCTGAGTCCAGCATCATTCTTAAAATGCCTGCTCTACTGAATGAGAAACATAAAGCCTGATGTGGCAGACTGAAACTAACTCATGTGTATTTTCCTGCTCAGGGAGCCCTGCTTTTGTGCATTCATTGTGTTGTAGCAGATTCTTCTTTTCTTCAACCTTACAGACTCATATGTTGGATAAAGATAAGTATCTAGGTTGGGATCAAAAGAATGGTACCTATTTTTGTATCTTGACAGTAACAGAAATTTACTTTGGGAGAGATTTGTTATTTATTCAGGGTTATATTGATGGATTAACATTGTTGACTTGCAGCCACATTATTGACAGTAAAGGAATTACATTACTAGGATGTATCTTACAGGTTTGTAAAAGGATACCTGTCAGGAAGGATGTTTTGGAAAAAGAAATTGATTTCCTCTTACTTCCCATGGTGGGAATTTCTGAGGACTGAGTTTAGTGCAAGAGGGCAAAGTGAGATCCTGAAATTGAGCTGTCATTTCCCACTGCTGCAATGTTAAAGATTACATGAATCACAGAACAAAGGTAACTAGTTTCATTCTTACACTTGGCAAGACTGGTGATTGAAAGTCAAACTTGACTGCTAGATGAGGAGCCAATATAATGCAGAAGCATGTACACTGAAATTAAACACATGAGACAAATGAGTCTGCAAGAGAAAGAGAAGGAAGGAGCAAGTCAAAACCCCTGTCATTCACTTGCATCTCCCTCTTTGTTTCTTCTCCCTGCTGTAATTCCATGTTATTGCAAAAAAACCCCACCAAAATCAAACCCTTCCAAACAACTATCACTTCCTCCACACCACCACCCCTCAATGAGGCAGAGGTTCTGGTGCTGTAACCGTACAAGTTTCTCACATGAAGAGAATGTACTTAAATAATTCCTAGCAATGGAGATGGTCCTTTTTATTACTTTTGGTTTATTACTTTTGGAACTGAAAAACATGGCCTGAATTTAACTGGTGCCAGTAAAGATGTGAAGCTCCAATATTCATTCTGCAAATGCTTTCAGTGAGCACAGAATACCACAACTACCTGATGATCAATCCAGAATACCACCAGTGCCTTGACCAAGTAACATCCATAACAATAAATGTGGAGAGTCTTAATCTGACCTTCCATTGATGTTATAGCTGTCTTGTTTTCAGTAATAGGGTTGCTCATTTACACTCTGAGATCAGAATCAGTCAAGACATTCTGAATCTGACTTGTACATTAGTACTGATTCCAGTACATCTAGGCAGAAAGTGTGCATTCTGTGGACACAGAGAATAATTTAGGATATTTGTTTATTTGAATTTGAATGAGGAAATTTTTTAAGGAAAAAAAACCACAGCAGCTCTTCAAAAGGGATGTAGTATTGGTAGTAGAATCTTATCTATTCACATGTGTTTTTGTCAGAAAAACCTACAGAGATAAACCAGGCCAATTTTTATGGCTTCCTATCTTGATCTTGCCAGCTATCTGCACGCTCTATGTTGGGAGTTCCACACAGTCCTCAATTTTCTTTTACTGTAGAACTGGTGCCAGAGAATAGTTGATATATTACTCTCACCCTATTATAGTTGTAAAATAATTTTCCCCTCCCTGCGTGAATCCTTTCTTGTAATGCTTTATTCCATTAAGGCTTTTACTTATGAGTAAAAATTTTCTGTATAATCTCCCCTCTTGCCCATACACACATTGTTTTTCTTCCCGCTGTTTCTTATAACAAATCTGTTACTTGTGTGTCAGCTTGTAAATTGATTAATGTCTTTGTCTGACTCCTATATCCAGGATATAATAATTTCCATTAAATATTCTAACTATTCCTGCAGGGACTGTAATTTTTTTCTGGAATTAGTGTTTCTGATCTGGGAGGAGAGGAGGCAGGAGGGGTAGAGGTGTTGCCCTCTATATTAAGGAAAATTTAGAGTGCAAAGAATTCCCAAGAGGAAGTGGAAAGCTTATGGGTAGAAGATAGGCAGGGAGGTAACGTGAGAAAGCTGATAGTGTCTACTACAGGCCACCTAATCATAAATAGCTTACCTATGAAGCCTTCCTACTCCAGCTACAGGAGGCATCACATTGAAAAACTCTTGTCCTGTTGGGAGATTTCAACTTCCCTGAAACCTACTGGAAAAGCAACAGGGCAAAGTGTAAGCAATCCAGGAGGTTCCTGGAGTGTCTCAATGATAACTCCTTGAGGCAGGAAGGAAATAGACAACCCTAGACAGAAAAATATCTTACTGAATCTTGTAATCACCAGTGCCAGTGAACTTCTTGAGGATGCCAAGATTTGAGGCAGCCTGGATGGAATTCACGTGCTGGTGGAATTCATGGTCCTGAGGAAAGTGTATCAGCCAAGGAGCACAGACAGGACCCTGAATTTTGGGAAAGCAAACCTCCACCTCTTCAACGAGCTACTCAGGAGGACCTCCTGGGAAATATTCCTTGGGGACAAGGGGCTGGAACAGAGCTGGCTATCTTCAAGGGTGCTTCAAGGCTATCTTCTTCAGTGGAAGAACACTCCATCTTCAGGTGCAAGAGACCAGGGTGGCTGAGTTGTGTCCTGCAGGACAAACTAAAAACCATGAAGGAGCTGCACAGGCAATTCAAGGAACTTCAGATTTCCTAGCAAGACTCCAGACACTGCCCACGTATGTCAGGAGAAGATCACAAAGGCCAGGATGTTTCTGGTGCTCAATTTGGCAAGGGATGCCAAAAATAACAAGGAGGGCTTCAGATGAATGATGAATGCATTAGAGGCACTCTTATGCTCATAGAATGACACCAGAATGCAGTTATAGATTAAGGGTGTAAATTTGTGTGAGACATTGGAGTCTCCTTGAAATTTACTTTTAGATATCTTAGATTAGAGTTTCTGGTGCTATTACACATAGGTCACCTTTTTTGATGGGTAACTTCCAAATGTTTTATTTCTTCCTGTTTTCTTTCCTGAGAGTTATAGCTGACTCTCTGAGGCTCCTGCATCAAATGACAAGCTAGTGCTATCTTTTCTCTTTTTTTTTAATATGAAAGGCAATTTGGTAATCTTCCAGTTTCTATTAATTGAACTGTTCCTCCCAAGCATGTGCTGGTTAAAGCCAGAAAAATACTTGCTGAAAGCCTAGGAAAAAGCAGTAGCAGGAAACATTTCTACATATGTAATTTTTAGCTTTTCCCCTTCTCTTAAGGGGAAATTAAAAGAAAAAAATAATCAACATCCTACTGTCAATATGTCCTTTAACCTGCACTTAGAGTTGAAAAATATACTTTCTCCACTCTGAACTGAGTGTATTACTTTGTTCATTTTTAAAAATTTTCTCTTAATTTCCTGTCTCTCTTTGGCAAAAAGGCTGTCTAAGATTGCATGATCCTTAAATGTAATGAGAACAAATTATCAAAATCTTCCAAATAGAAAAAATAAACAAATCTCAAAACTAAGATTAAGGTTTTTCTCTTTGAGTGAGTAAAATACAGGTATTTTATATTACTCGTTTTGTTTGCAACATATGATCTGGAGAATTGCAAGCACAGTACCCGCAAACCATGACTGATGTCCTAACGAAGGGATGAAAATGACAGCTGCTCATGAAGGAAAACCACTAACTTCCAAATTCCTCTATCTTACTAGTGTTAGTCCACAGCTTCACAAGTGGTACAAGCAAATTTCCAAATACTACAGATTTGCTGTCAGCAGGCATTTGTTTAGAAGATACTCATTCTTTGGCTAACTTTGAATTGAATTTGACTGTGTAGTTTTAAGAACAGTTTAAAAGCTCTAATATCCATATAGTGCAGTTACTTTACTTTGAAGTTGATAAACCTCATCAGCTTTCCAAAATATTTATTGAAGCCAACCCAAACTCTACTGTGTGTTATCAAATCCGTTTTAATTAAGGCTCAGTTTCAGTTGATAGCCTCAAGCCATAAGCTCCATAACTCAGTTTTTCTCTCAAAAGTTTTTAACAGATTCCTGCTGAATTTTGAACTTAATATGAATCTACACAGATTTTTTTCAGAAGCTGTTCAAAGGTTTTTTCTTTGCAGTACTACATTTTACTAGCAAAATTTAAAAGCAGATGATGAAATCATGTGATACTATATGGCTAAAACATAAACCAGACAAAAAATGTTAGTTTACTCTGGTCTACCTAATATATGTCTATATAACCAAGTTGATGTGGCAACATCAACATTATACTTTTTCATAGAGAAAAACACACAATCCTCTGCCTGTGAATAGATAAGACCAAGATATCATGTATTGTGAGCTATGGATGCAGTGGCCATGCTTAGCTATAGGTTTAGACATTACGTAGAACTTACAATGAAAAAGTTCCTGTCTTGTTAGAAACCAAAAAGCTAAAAATCTAACCTCTGTTATTTTCTAAATATTGAAGAAGCAGCAGGTAACCATTTCTAAGAGCATTTGGGACAAGTCAGCTTGGATTTATCAGGGGTATATCAAGCCTGACCAATTTCATCACTGTGTGTAATGAGATGAGTGGTGGTGTTGACAAGGGGAGAACAATGTATGTTGTTTACTTCGCCTTTAGAAAGCCTTTGGCATGTTTTCCCTCATTACTCTTGCAGCCAAATTGGCAGGATATGGATTTGATTAGTGGATGAGAACGTGAATGGGAACTGGCTGGACTGTTACACTTTAAAGGTTGCAATCAGTGACACAAACTGATGGCTGGTCCCAAGAGGCATCTCCCAGGAGTAGATACTGATGCCTCTGCTATATGTCTTCATTAACAACCTGGTTGATCAGGTGGAGGTGCACTTGCTGTAAATTCATGATAGCTGCTGAACTAGGCATTTGATGTGCCTGAGGGAAGGGCTGTTACTAAGAGGGACCTGGACAAGCTGGTTGGCAGCTCCTGGACACTGGCACAGGCAAGTGCCAGTATCTGATCTCTGGGCTGGAGCCACTCTGCACAGCAGCATCCTCTGGGCCCATGGCAAAGAAAACAGCTGTGGAGAAAAGGAGTTGGGGTCCCTGGGGAGAGTGAGTTGAACACAAGTCAGTTGCAGTGTGCCCTTGCAAAGTGACAGCCAACTGCATGCTGGGCTGTGTTAGTGGCTTTCCCCTTATGTTTGGCGCTTGTGAATTGCACCTGGTGTAGGAAGTCTGTGATATTTGTTTCCAATCACCTTCTGGTCTTTCATGTGCTTGGGAAGGGCTTTGAGGAGAATTTACTCCTTTACCATCATGGAATAGAAGCTGGGCTTACATGGTAGACTCCACTGAATGACAGAACAGTGAGCAGCTTTAGTGAGATCCGGTATTTATGGAAAATTAGTAAAAATAGCTAGATGATTTCATTTGGTCTGTTATAGACCTGAAATATTTGGTTTTTAATTGTAACACTATGATATAAAGCCAATTCACTCTGTAGCGATCTGCTTTCCCCTTTGTATGGGAAAAGTAAAAGGAATTCCTATTCAAGTTAGTAAAAACCCAACCAACCAAAAACCTCCAAAAAAAAAACCTCAATACATCTCCCTGGCTGAAACTTGTAAATTTTAAAATCAGCTAAAAATATTGGGGAAAAGCATAAAATGTCAATGCTTCTTTATGGCTAAATGGCAAATGTTTTGCTGTAGCTTTTAAATATAATTTTTATGTAAATGTGTCTGTGTAAATGCACAAACAATTTCTGAGCATTTTTGAGGCATACATTTTAAAAACTGAGTAAACTGGAACTTTTAAGGATGATCTGGAAGTCAAGTAAATAACTCATAATTGATCCTGGCATGGAAATATCCTGTACTGAGACACTGGAGAAGATTGCAACCTCATTTATTAAGACATTGTCTTTAAAGTTTTTGAATCCCTGCTTATGTATCTTAGGCAGAAAGAGACCTACAAAATCATTCTGCTAGCGTCAGAGTGTTTGAAGCATATGTGACATTAAGAGGCAAGAAATGGAATTAGCTTTGCCTTATTTTCCAGTCCATATGTTTTCTACAAGCCTTGAGTTCTCAACTTACCACTGTGATTAAAACTGTTACTTTAAGAGCTATTAATCTTTCTAACAATCACCTTCTTGTTCAAATGATTGTTTGCCCCCCCTTATCTCTGCTTCTCTGATGCTAGTGAAATGCAACCTTTTGTTGTACTTCCAGCAGAACCATTGAATATGTTATATTGCTACCTTCACCTTCTTTTTACATAGACTTCTGGCTAACATGACTGTTCAGTGGCTTTTCTGGAATAACTTAAAGCAATATACATATTTCTATCTTCTTAGAATCCACACTGGCCTCCTAATATCTTTGCATGCCATTTTCTCTATATAAGAAAAATATATTGAAACTCAGAAAAGAATTGGTAAATTCTACTGAAAATCCTGTGGTTTGATTCTGGGCATCTTTGCATCTTCAGAGTTTTGTTTTTCACTTTCAACCTTTTCAAAGACAAGATAGCAACTTGTTTTCAAACATTAGCTTCTGTCTATATAAACAGATTGTCAGGATGGCAACCAGTAAAATATCTGTGCACAGCACTTTAGATTCTGGAATGGAGCAAGTTGTGTGCTGAAAATATCTGTAAATGCATAGCCTATTTCTGCCCAGATTACTCACACATCAGTAATTGTGCTGATTCATTCTTGAGAATTATTTTCAGCAAGCCATAACTAAAAAAAAAAGATGTTTTTTATTCTTCCTGCAAGTATTAAATTCAGAAATTAGCAAATCCCCTGAAAGTATTCTATAACAATGGTTTAAAGAAGCCCTCATTAAACAGCCAAAGAGCTGCTTGTAAATATCTTCGTGGTGTTTTTGAGCTTTTTAGGAGTGATAAAATTCAATGTCCTGGTTAGTGCGGATCAAAAGATAGAAGAATGTTGGGCGATACATAATTAGCTAAGAAAATATATTAAAACTGATTCTTATGTAAAATATTTTCCTGTGTCATTAAGCAAGTACATTCTATTAATATTTTAATAGTTGTGTTAAATTAATTATTGAATTAATCTTTCTCAATTAATATTTATTTTCTTAGAGTGTGTGGAAAATTATCGCAAAAAAAATTGTAATAAATCATGCCAACTCATGCTCATGTTCAGAAACATTTCGCCAGTTCTACTGATTATCTTGGCTTGAAAGAGGATCCTGACCAGATTCAACCTTCATAGGACTTCCCTGCTGTCAGCAGAGTTGCAAAAGGTAGTTGTTCCACAACTTTTGTATTGCTGTTACTCAAAGACCTGGATGATTCAGCCTTTCAGCACCAGTGATACAAAATTAACTGTTAACCTGGGGGAGGTCAACCCACAAATCCATAATCCTGTCATCTGGCCTGTAAGAAGAACTCCCATTGCCTGTAGCTTTTGTTTCTGGGTCTGGCCAGAACAGAGGTGTCATGCCTCTTTCTACTACATGGTGTAAGCAGGAGTGGGCTCATCGAATCTGAGATCAGAGATCGAGTTGTGCCAGGAACTGGTTGTTTAGTCATGGGCAGTTCCGCATCTTAATGTGGTGGGTATGTGTTTAGGTACACGACAAAGGAAAGGAAAGGAGCTGAGGTGTCTATAAAAGGTTATGTAGTTTCCTTTGTCTCAAGTTTGATTTAATTGGTTTAGCACTTAGACATTCATGGCACAGGGAGCTAAGGCACCAGAACTAATCCTTTCTGACAAGCCTGTCTTATCTGTCTCATATGGAAAGTGTTTCAACAAAAACCAGATACAGTTTGAAATTTCCATTTGATTACATTCTATTGATTATAATTTCACTTAGCAATATTAGTTAATAAATGTCCCTTTACTAGAAAAGCATCACATGCTCTGAAACAAACAACACAAGTTTTCCTTCTCAAGTAATGATTTTGTGATTTGTGAAAATGAGCAGTTGTTCCTTGGAAATCTTATCAGTGGAACCTGTATTACATCATGGTGGAAAATGTTGGGTTATGTTGTTACTTTTTATTCCTCCCATCAATGTTCTTATAATTTGCCTTGATGAAAAATTAGACAGTAAAAGGGAAGGCGTATAAGTTGCTGAATAGTAAGTAAGCCACATAGCCAAGGATCATCCTTAGGACAGCTGCATTCAGTGACCAAGATAATTTAATTTGACTCCTCCCTCAAATAAAATAGCTTTCTCAAAGTAATAACTTTCTCTTAGGCAAACATTAGTTGGGAATTTCTAAAACTCAGAGTACATAACATTTGTGTTTTGTTCTATGATTTCATTTCAATACTTGATAAAGGCTGAAAAACATCTCTGGATGCAGCTCAGACACTAGACAGCTCTATTTTGTGTATGAATATGAACTACATTTAAACTACAGACTGTATATATTCCTATATTTTCTCTTGATTTCTTCTATTTGAGTATTTATACACATAATTTTTAAACTTGCTTCTGACAGCAAGTAAGAATAATTTGCTAGCTGTTTCATTTTATTTTCCTTGCATCAGGACACTTCCATCTGAAATGTTGCTGCTAGCAGAATTCAAAGCAGCAGGACTAAATGGGTCCTTTCGTCTCAGAAGAGCTTCTGTGAATGAGGCACGATTACAGCCTCTGCTGCAAATTAAAAGTATTTCAGCAGCCTGTCATCAAAGAGCTGCCAACTTGACCAAACAAATGCAGCACAAGTAGTAACCTCCTAGTAAAATGTGCTCATCATCAGAATTTCTCTCATGATGAGGATTGCTGGTAGCAGCCGCTGGTAGCAGAGCACAGCACTGTTGGGCAATCAATTGCTTGCTCCCCAAGAGCTTTGCCATGTGCCTCACAGTGCCTGATGTGCTTGGTGACATTCCAGGCTCTAAGCAGAGAAGTCTGAAAAAGTTACAAGTAGCTAAACATTGTGTCCACCTGTACTGGGTTTAAAAAAATCTTATCTGAAAAATGCATTCTTTAGAAATAAGGATGTTTCAGATAATAATTGTGTGAAGATATATAAAAAAAAAGTAACTAGTTTTATAAACATGGTTTCATTAGCAAAATGTATTTTCTAATCTTTAACATCTGTTGATGGTTCTTCAGCAATAAAAATATAGATACTTCAAAAATCAGACATCAGTGTGTGTCTTAATTGTTTAGGTCTGGGTGCAACTTTCACTGTTGATTAAGATTCTCCCCACATCTATTCATTTTGCTGCTACTGTTGTCCCATGTTCTCAAAAATGAGCTGTTACTTCAAATACTGAGATGTAACATCCTTTCCCTCTCCACCAACATGTTTTCAGGTAGCTAATTTTCAGAATTTATATTGCAAGCCATCTGAAACTGAAGCTGACATTACTGTACTGGTGTTCCTGGTCTTCATAAAGCACAAGGAGAAATCACTGATTGAAAACTGTTCTCATTCAAGTAATGTATTTTTAATCATAATTTCAACCACTAATTCTGATCCGAACTTCTGCAGTATCCAAAGTTTAGTGGGTTTGGATTTTTTTGTTTCTTTCAGATCCTGACTGTAGTGTATAGTGCTTTTAAGAAGAAAAGAGAAATCCACAGTTAGTGGCAGGTTTTGTTCTTTTTTTTTATGTCTTGGGTAAAAAATGCTACCAGAAGCAGTTTTTTCGGAGTTTAAGTTGCTAAAGAGTTGCAACAATTCAAGTGCAATTTATCTCTTACTAGAAGCAACATATTAAGGTTTTTTGACTAATATTCCAATTTTAAGTTATTTTCCTTATCTTTCTTTGAAACTCGTGTTAAGATAGGTGATCTCTCTGTTTAACCTGTTGGTTACAGCTGCTTGAGTGGGCTATTTGATAGGACTGACCTAGCACAATCTTGCAGCTACCCACTAATTGCTGGTGAGACCAAGTTTGCTTGACCAAATGCTTTTAGAGTGCCTGCTTCCATAGCATTACTGTAGATTGTCACTAGTCCCAGCAGGAAGTCAAGGTTTCTGGTTTTTCTCCTTCATGATACCATAACTGTGAAGTCAAAGGGCTTCTGAAGTTGGAAGTGGGTTCCTTAATTATTTAAATGCGACTGTATCTTTTTTGTATTACCCAAAATCTTCTCACCCTGTCTTTTTCTTACAAAAATTAGTAAATTCTATTATTACATATGTTTACCACCTTTCAAAGTATTTTTCTTACAAGCTTCTTTCAGTCGTCTTCATCCTTACTGCCTCACTGACATCTTTTCCAGAAAATGTTATGATGGACACAATGAAGTAATTCTGAACTGAATGTCTCTCCCTGACATAGAAGGGCTTATCAGGAGGTTGTGCTCTTTTCTTCATTAACAAAACACCATCACTTTTCAATATTTCTTACCATGCTTATAACCTGTCCTTTTCTAAAATATCTTCTTGCCCCAGCCTCTGTGAGACCTAAGATGTCTTCCATCAAATAGGAAGTTAATCGTAAATTCTGTGGGATAACTGTAAGAATGCCTTAAGGTAGGTAATGAGCATATAGAATACGTATAGTGATACCTGGATGCCCTGAGAGGTTAAAGATTGCTCATAGGAAGGAAAAAAAAAAACCCCTTACTTTTTCCTCAATTAAAATAAAATCAAGACGTAGGAATATTGCTTATTGGTCTTATGCTTTTGTATTTGTGTGATCTGAACGTTGTGTCATTGTTATATCTAGCATATGGATTTCTTGAAATCTGAATTTATAGAAAAATTAGTCTCTCTTTAATTTCTATACTTAAATTTAATTCAGTATTTATGTTTAATTTATATTTAAATTTAATTTCAGTACTTAAAACAGTCCACTGCTTCCTGAGCATGGGAAAATAAAAATATTCTAATCACGTAAGAGAAGATTGCTATGTATGATATAATATTGTTTACTAAAACGTCTGGAGTATCAAATGGTTAAACACAGCATGTGCTGCATCAAGGAGATGACTGCTGGTCACTAATTACCAAAGTCCAACTAGAACTGTTCTTCATTTATTTCATTTGAGTTAATTGTTTTAGGGCCAACATTTTAAATATTTTTTGCTGAGTGATTTGAATTATAGAAGAGGAAAATAAGTCATAAAGGTTTGCTAAGTATGATTTTTTTTCACATTTGTGATGCTTAATGGTTTTTGTAAATTTCAATTTTGTTAGATAATTTATATCACCTACAATTTACATCAATTTTGCTTGTGGTGTGCTCTTTATGTTTAATGGAATTAATAATCTGAAATAACCAGACACTCATATTATCCAAATGTCTTATTACAAGGAGAATGACTCTTATTATCATGCATAGAAGAAAAAAGAAACACTAATTGCCTCAGTTTAGTGCAATTATTCAGTAGTAATGTAGACAATGACAGTATAGGCAGTCCTTTTCCTGGGTATACTTTCTTTATTATTCAGGTGATGATGCTGCCCTTCTTGTCTAAGATAGGGTTACACCAGTTATTTATGTACTACAAATATTTTACTAATTTTGGTAGCATATATCACTGTAAATGTATATCTGCATGCACACAAATTATGTGCATAACATGGTGTACTGAGAGGGTTTTTTTACTTACATGGGTAAATTTTCAGTAATATCCTGCACAATTCAAATGGAATTTTTTGTTAGCCTATAAATCAAAACAGAACATGTTTTATTTTTCATCTTTGTATTTCTGTTTATATCATATCATATATAGTTCTTCTTTTTAATAAATAATGATATACTACAGAAAAATAACAAACTGCAATTCTAATTAGATAGACTATTGTAAGTTTACTCCTCTACATTAATGTTTTCCATCCTGCACACACAGTGGTCCCTGCTGGCTTGATTTAGTTGCTTTCAGATAGGCCTGAATTTTGTTGCTAGGGATGCAGCTTTCATAGGTTCCCAGACTCTTCTGAAAACACAATAACCCAATTTTCTGTAAAGGATTTTTGGTAATGCAGTATAGTAACCATTTTCTGTATTAAACTCTACTATAAATGAAACCATTTACAGTGGTTTGCTGCATTAGCTGAATAAGTCATAATGGAAGCACTTTAAGTGTTGGTAGTATAAGTCATGCAAGTATAACTGTATTATGTGTGCTGAGTGCTAATGCAGCGCCCTGGTAAGAGGAACACTTATTTCCTTTCCAGTTACTGGAAGGTTTTTCTTGAAAAAATAATCTACATGATGCAGAGAAGGAAGGGAAATTTACTTTGTTGCCAAAAATACCCAACCTTTTTGGGATGGTATATATATATAACATATTTGCTATGTTCTAAATGAACCCTTTCTTATACAAATGGGAATGTTTTGTTTCCTTTTTTTTATGATTTAGAGAGGGGGAAAAGGGAGGAAATGAAAGGCAACAAGGCATTTGTCAAATTATGGGATTTATTTCTTGAAACAAAAATTGAATATTGTTTTTTCCAAAAATACATCTAGCCATGTGATGAAGCCAGACAGGACGTAGGATTTTAAGTGATTGACTGAAGTACAGGCATGTTCTGTGCTGCGCTTTCATATCTTCAAAAAGGCATTTTAATCACATTTCAGATATTTCCATCTAATTTTTCTACATGATATTTTACAATGTGAACTGATAAACCTATATATTAATTAGTTCACAGTAATGCCCAGTAGTACTTTATGAGCTTTTCATATTTGCATGTGTACTTGTCTCCTTTATTGTCTTGTCCACAGAAGTATCAACTGACCAGGAAATACAGCATATGTTGTCCAATATAGGGCTGTCCCTTGGAGTTATGAAGAGTGTATTTGCTTTTGTTTCTGAAAAATTAATTTTTTATTTAGTAGTCACTTACTATTCAGTTTGGGAACATGTTTCCTATTACAGCTTCTTAAATAAGTGGAGCAATCTTACCAGTTGTGTCTCATACTCCATGCTCCCCCAGGCATCCTGCATCTCTTCCTTTGCAGAACAAATAAAATCAGTTCCTTCAGACTCTTCAGAGGTAACATTTTCCAAACCTCTCAATCTTTTGGTTCTCCTCCAAATACAATTACACTTAGTCTTATCCTCCTTGAAGCTCACTTCCCTGTGCTGGATACGTCAAATCTTTCAAGTAGATTAACCAGCCTGTCTTATCCTGGTATGCCAATTCAGAAGATGTAGTAAAATTTGTGCTCCATGCTGAGAGCATCCCATGTTTTATTTAGTCAACTGTAATTCCTAGATTGTAATTTTTCATGAAGTTTTTAATTCTTTTTTTTGTTTATCTTAGTGATTTTCTTGAAATTCATTAAGGTTAATGATCTGCATAACTCAGTTCAAAATGCCCTGTCATGGCTGAGGCACAGATGACAGTTTTGTGTGCTGTATATGCCTTACAAATATATTAACTTGTACCAGTAATTTTCAAATTGTAATCTTTAGATACCTTAGAACACAAGCAAACAAGCACAAAAAAAAGGTATCATGATGAGATGTGTCTATGTGTCATTCTGTCTCACACAGCTTAGGACAAGGACTGCTCCTTTCCTTACAGAAACTTTCTGGATCTAACCCATTTTCCCAGAAAGGCATCAGGGCACCAGTTACCTGCTACAGACCTAGATAATTATGAAAGATGGTTAGAGAGTACCGGACTGTGCTTGTGTCAGCAGCATTGCTGGAGCTTTTTCTCCCCTCTAAATTCTTCAAACTAGCCGTTCAAAAGAGAAATAAGATGGACATGTGGTAATTTCTCAGGTTTTATCTATGCTTTTTAATTCTTTCCATCTGAAGTGGATAGAAAAGTTGCTTCAGTTCCTGTGTAGGATCAGAAGCTAAGCTTTATTTTTTTCATTGTTTATATTTGAACATAATATAGTGTATATACTATATGGATATTTTTATTTTAATATCTTTATCTTTCCCTTGTTCCTCCTTTTATCTTGCTTAGGGAGAGATGTTTCAGTTCTCTGTCTACTTATCCTCTTCCACATCTCCTCAGGGTACAAAAATCATTCCGTTTCATCACTTGCAAACTCAATATTTAGGTAAGTTAAATTTCATAATTTCTCTGTTTGTTAATTTTCTTTTTATTGCATTGCTTGATCCTAATTGTTAATACTGATTTTCCCCAGAATTTAAGTTCAATTTTTTTTAGTTAGAAATGAAAAAAAGGCATTTAATGCTTCAGCCTTGTATATCATCCATTATTTGTTCACTTTGCATTGTTAAGTAATGGATCTGTAATTTCTTCTGCTTTTCTCTTACATCTAGAGTATTTATAGAACCTTTTCCAACTGCCTCTGTCCCTCGATAATTGTGACTCATTTAAAGCCTGAGTCCCTTTACTTGTGTGTCTATGTCCTTGTACTGACCTTTTCCACTCCTCATCAGCAATGGACTTGTTCTGACTCTTTGTACCATCTCTCTTTGATTTCCAGGTCACTTAAGAGTGCTATTGCTGTGATCATCCAAAACAAAAACTCCTCTCTGACAAATCTGAAGAACTTCAGAACTGTTTTGTATCTATGTACTGGCCTTCCAGCAGTTGTATGATGAGTTTTTTCTGTTGCAATTGCTGATTTTGAAAGCTTCTCTATGGTACTTTATAATTTGTGAAAAACTCTATTTCTGAAGCAAAATACTAGCTGGGATCACAGACAGACCTCACCTGATCACCAGAGTGGCAGTTAAGTTTGTTTTCACTCTGGTGTAGTCCTTCACTGAGCTAATTATCTGACAGTCACTGCAAGGTTTTGGGATCCCTCTGCTCTTGCATCATGCAAATTATAATGCATTACACTGAAATGTCTCTTCACTGATTTTTTTGTAAAAGAATGTTTGATTTTTTTAATAAAGATTTATTTAATGTACTTAATGTAAATTTGAGAAATAAGTCAGCCTTGAAACTTCAACTAAGATAACTCCAGCAGTATTTAAATTATTTGTAATGCTATGCACTCTCTTGATTTTTAGAAGACAAAGGTTGGTAATTTCTGGAAATTCAGGTCCTTTTAGACATTTCAAAATAGGGAACTGATATCTTCAAAGTAAAATTTTGAATGGTAAAGCCTGAAGAATTCAAGACTTCTTTATTCTGCTCCTTGGAAGTCAGGTTCAGACTCTGGACTTGTAGTCTAGCAATGTATGCAGTTTACTAATTCTGGTTAAATGCACTGTGATGCAAACAGGATAATATCTACATTAAAGTACATACACAGTTTTTAGTTGTTTTATCAATACAAAGGTAGGGTAATCTGTGCAAATGCAATGTACTTTTATATCAGTTTCTAGATCCCTTGTGCTTCTCTATCTATTCATTACTCCTTTTTTTTCCTGTTAAATTTTAAAATTATCTTGCAAATTTTTTGCTAACACCTGTCTTTGATTTTAAACAGTAAGGGAGAAATTATTTCTCATGTGTGTCCATGAAATTGCTGTTGATATTGCTAAGAGACCTAGTAGGACTGCATTCTGACAACTGGGCTGTGCAAGGCATGGAGAGTAATATGGCTCTTAATCCTATGGGCATCCCAATTGGAACAAATCCAAAGATAAGGCACTTTTGCTTTCTGGTAGTGAATGTAATTTAGTAAAGACTTAAGATTTGAAGAAACTTGGTCACAAAATGATCAACTGTGCTGTGGCAATTTTCTATGTGTATGCTGTTAGCCTGTAGAAGAACAACATCATAGGTGCATGTTAGGAGGGATTATATGAGCATGTGAACAACTGAAGCTGAGAAGAGGAATGTTTACTTACTAAATTTTGTAAACCTGATATTTATTAAACCAAAGCATAAAATACTCCCTAAACCCCTAGTTGTCTCTAGTGTCCTTCAATCTTCTGTATTTTAAGGGGATAGACTGTAAACATTACCTGTATTTTTAATTCCCTTGCATCTATATAAATCAACAGTGCAAAGGTGCTTTTTTCATCACAGCTCAGATAGAATATTTTCCTCAGATTCTGTAAACGATTTTTAAATCAACAAACAAGCCTCCAAAGCTTTTATTTTCTGTCTCTGGTTTACTAAAACAGATGTTGATTGAATTTAGAAAAGAATCATTCTTAGAGGAACCAATATCAATAAAACCTCTTATGGGAAAGGGGAGGGAGAAAGCTTAAATTGGTTAGTGGACAAGAACTGTGCCCTATCAGGCAGTGATACATTAGTCAGTAATGTTTGATGATAGACCCACAGTGCACAGAGCTAAACTGTCAGCCCTTCTTGAAGGGTGGCTACATTTGCCATGCTTCATCTGACAAAACGTATTTGGTGTTTAATTTAAAGCTGTGCTCTAGTAATAGAAAATGGCTCTTAATATTGCATTAGTGAGAAAGCACTGAGCATTCAGTTCAATAAAATAGATTTTTTCTTACTTTACAAATAAGATGAGAAAGTAGATAATGTGCCATTTACAACTTTTGTTATGTGAACAGAAAATCTACCTGAGCAATTGCTCGCTCTAACATTTCCTTTGTTAAATGAATGAAAGAGACCAAGAAGTTTCCATTATTTTAAAAATTCTTTCACGGAAGTTCACAGTGAAAATTCTTCCAAGTGATCCCAAAGTTTTCAAGTCCTTTTTCCCTGACAAGTGCTGCTAGTAATGAGAGATCACAGGATCAGCATGTAGTCACAGCTGGTCATTCTTCTGATGCAACAGGAGGGAATGATTTTGTAGTCCAGACTGGACAGCCTCAACTCAGCTGTTTTTCACAGGAGAGGTGCTCCAGCCCACTCATAATCTTCATGGTCTTTCTCTGCAGGGCCAGTTTGGACAATGTGACAGATCATAACATCTCTTCAAATTTTGTCTAGGCATGTCAGTTGTTTTAGTAGAGACTAAGAGCTTCAGAGATAGTAATATTCTAAGTAGCATCTCATGAGAGGATTTATTTATAGGCAGAAGTATTATCTCCACTTTGCAAATAAATCACATTTATGTGCTTCATGGAGATCTATTTTTATCAGAGACTGTCTCTTCTGGTGTAAAGTGGAGAGCTGCTCCCTCATCCATCAGGATTCATAATGACAGTGAAATAACATCATAATCTGTGAGATTTTATTGGAGAGGAAAAAAAGAGACTTCTTGCCTTCAGGGTAACACAAAGCATTGAAGTGTTCACATGCATAATAAGCTCCCTTGTGTCAGAAGCAGCAAAAATATTTTTTGCTGATGATTCAGAAAGCCTTTGTCAAGGAGGTGCCTTATGTATCTATACAGGTTTTGATATTTGATAATAGAAGATATAGCACAGCAGAATAAAATGCATGACTGAACTGTTTATATACAAAGCTACTCAAATTCTTTTAATTTTTTTTTTTATCTACCAGTCCTGTTTTTAAGCAGAGTACACTTTTGAGAACATGGGTTTGATTATGTTTTCTAGTCTCATGTTTGAGCATCTCCTACTTTAATTTCCATTTGAATGATCCATTTGTCATTTCTTTCCTTCTGTTGCATGCTCTCATACTTATTACACATTTACATCTCTTGATTTGCTTTTTATCTTATGCCTGGAATTAATTTTAGTATTATTTGTAATAAGCCTGGAATATTCCTTTAATTTTTCACCTTCCACTTTCTAAATCAAAAGCTTTTTCAGATAAGTTGTTGTCATGTGGAATTTATAGGAGCTACTTTTAGGAGACTCCTGCAGGTAGGAATAACAGAGTACCAAAGGCTCAAAACAGCCAGGTAGATATCAGAAGTAGGTTGAGATGGGGAGTACATTTTCCAGCATAAAACCAGAAGTTAGAGACAGGGCATTACAGTTAGAGTTCAACAGCTACCGTCCCGTGTATTGATTGAGAAATATTGTGCTACTCAGAGGAAGATGACCAGATGTGTCTGTCTTAAATTATGTTTTTCTTTCTGCTTTCTTACTACTGTCACAAGGGGGAACAGTACTATGAGAGCAGTTGCTGACATAAAGATGGAGATCTCTGAGTGTTAGTGGGCCTACAGTACAGCTCAGGCTTATCCCTTTTCTGTACACACTGTGTGTATTATGTGTCTTCTTGAAGTCATCCTGTAACCTGAACTGAAGGAAGTGTTCTGCCAGTGCTGTTTAAGCTTTGCAATTACATAGTGTGAAACTCTGATATGGTGCTTTGCTGTTTTCTAGCGCCAGACAGCTGAACTGGCACTTCTATGTCAGAAAATCTTGTCTTTGTGCTTTGCAAACCCAGACAGACATTTAGGGTCAGTTAGGTTTTGTTGGACTTCAGTCTTCAACCTGTTTCAATGGGCCTACATATTGCAGAGAAGAGTCCTATGATTGTCCTGGCCTTAGACCAAGTCCCTGTGGTGACCATGATTTAGGTATTAGTGGTAGAAAGCCTTGAGTGATTTTTATGGTTTCAGTAAACATTATTCTTTCCTTGGGCAACTTAACCATTAACCAGGAATGTAATGTAATTATAATTCTGCAAAGGAAATTACCTGAAGTGATTTAAAAAAAAAAAAATTAACATTAGGAAAAGGCTAGTTTCACCTTTTTACATAATTACTTGCTTTTTAGGTTTTCCCTTCCAGGATTCTCTGGTTCATGATGCCTATAAGGAATTCCTCACCACATTTTTCTCTCACATATAAGAAATTGTGCTGTTATCCACCAAATGTTACACATTTTCTACCTTGAATTCCATTGTCTGTATTTACAAGCCAGAAACTGCTGTTCAGAATAGCCTGAGGTGTAATTTCCTAGCAATAAACCCACCTGTGTTGTCCTTTAAATGTTGGTAAATGGTGCTATACAAAGCTATTGCCTTTTTTTTCTGCTCAAATTAACATCTTGGAATCATAAAGCAAATGCATAAATATCACACAGATGGGACACATAATATCCGTAAAATGATTACTGTTGTACTGAGATTCCTCACAGACTCATTGGGGAAGGCAGCATCCTCTGAATGCTCTCTTGCTTTTTTTTTTCGCTGAAGTTGATGTATAGCAGGGTCACAAAGTTGTCCTTTCCAAAACAAGTTGCTAGGTACATCAATATGAATATACCTGGTTACAATGGTTTTTTTTTTCGCACTGGATATTGATTGCAAACTTTTTCAAATTATGTAAAACATTCAAAAAAACAAAAAGCTTTACAGATTTTTCTGTCTTTCCGTTCTTTTGTTGTTTACCTATTATGCTGCAAAATAGCATCTGGAGGAGGTGACTTGTTTTTTCTTGGCTTTTATTTGTTTTTTTTTAATTCTTCCTTTGTTTTCTTTCTTACTAGTCTTCTACTTTTTTAATATGATTGTTATTTTTTTAAGAGTTCCCCCTAAAAAATCCAGCCAAAATGATGTGTAAATACTTAAAATATCCTTGCTTTTAAATAGAGCAGCAAAAAGGAAATCAAAGAAGAATGGAAAGGGAGGATGAAAGAGCTTAGATTATTTGAATCATTTACTTAAGTTTTGGGGAAAAGTGTCACTTTTAAAAAAGAAAAAAATCTTCTCACAAAGTTTCAGCACTAGACCTAATTATTAAAAAAACAAAAACCAAAAAACCCTAGATATTTTTAAAGAAAAATTTCAGAAGTATTTGTGTATGCATGTGGAAGAGTAACCATGTGGTCTGGACTTACAGTGCAAGATATCTAACAGAAGTATCAGTGTAGTTTTGGTGATGGGAGAGAGAAGATTGTTTACTTGTTTTGTAAGACTGTGTCCTGATTCGAACTCCTTGTGACTGTCACTGGGACAGCAAAACTGGGAGGGGGAACATCTTGGGTAAAGGGCCATGTGAGATGGCAATGCTCTCTAGTGGGTACAGCTGGGGAGGCTGAACTTCAGGCTGGCTGACAAACCTGTGCAGAGAAGAAAAGCCACACCATGTGTACCATAAAAAACTCGGGAAGGGCACCACTTAGAATTGGGAAAATGAGACAACTGCACACAATTCCAATTAGATACTGGGATATAAATGTTTTGAGAGAAGTGAATGCTTTTTGTATTTGCATTCTGAGTGGGGTTCTTTAGGCATCTGTGTGCCTTGATGAACAACAAATGCATCAAAGTAGTTGAAGACTGTTTCTGGAAACTCTTGAGTGTGCTGTCACACTGTGGAGAAACCCCACATCTGTGGTTTCAAATAAAGCTCTGCTAATACACAGTCCAGCTCCTCATTTCTGAACATCATGAGGGAAAATTGGTACTCACTTGGCTCAGTTGCCCCTCTGTGCCTTGTGGCCTGTTCTCAGAACCTTTCTGCAGCAATCAGCCCCAGTGGCTGCAGGCTGACCAATGCCTGGCCACCCCACAGAGCATTTGGCCCATTTATGTGAGGAGGGTGACAGAAATTTGGACTTTCCATTTTTCAGAGTCCACCATCATCCTTGTGCACTGGGTTCTCTCTCTGACCTCCCAGAGAAGGAATAGAGAAGCACTGCAGATACAAAATAGGACTAAAATTTGTGAGGACAAGGTTTTTGGCCACAGCACACTTGAGAGCAGAATGAGTCCCTCTGTTTACTGCACAAGGACCCTGAATTCCTCATGATATGTCCGAGTGCAGGTTCAGGTGAGGGAACACGGCCCCCCTAAGGCCTCTTAGCTCAGACAGATGGCAAAAGGAAGGGATTTTCTGGTTGATTGCTTCTTAATTTCCTCTCCATTATTTCAGGCCCAATTGTGCTGTTGTCTGTGGATCCGAGCATGCAAAGCCACTCCTGTTCAGTACCTAAGGACACAATTTGCTTTTCTCCTTGAGGTATGATCAGAGAGCATGCTGAGAACTGCTATCTCAAACTGTCCTAGACTTGATAGGAAAACAACCTGAGACATTAGTTACTTTGTGATTTTTTTTTGCTCAAAGAGGAACGGAGGATAAATAATAATGTGTCTCCCCTTAAACCTTTGTACCTGTTTCCCAATATCACTAAAGGTGATCTTGTAGTTTATGAGCCTGCTAGTCCTATGGGATGTTGTTATGGAGGGATTAGTTAATAAATTTGTCTTAATACAGACTGGCAAGAGAAATCAGTGTGATTTCCAAATTCAGTGGAGTTTGAAAATTATAAAAGTGACGTGGTATTAGCAGACTCCTGGCATTGATGTTATCTAGAATGAAGGCTCCTTACTCATACCGTGTAGTTGATTTCTAGGCTTACAAACAGCTTAAATTCTCCCATGATCTCCAAGTTCTGATTCATGACTTGTGGATTCTTCACTTCTCTTGCATTATTTCTGATTTCTCTTGTCAAATCTTTTTTAACACTGCATTGTTTGCAACTGTGCATAGCATGCTAATTGGATGGTGCATTAAATAGCTTGAGTGAAGTCAACGCTCTATTCCTAGCAGTGATGTTGCATTATAGTGTCACCTGAAACAAGGAAGTTTTCCTCAATTCCTTTGTGACCCTTCTCATGATTTGCTCTGGCAAAGTCCACCTCCAGTTTGTCTGGGGCTTTGCTATTGATGTAAATAGGATGTGTGAATACTAGTGACTTCTTTGTATTTTTTTATGTTCTGAAAGAAATACAGTTGTTGGCCATTCATTGCAACACATAGTACAGGATTTTAGGAAAGCACTTGGTCACTCAGTGCCAGCCTTGGCTTGGCAATGCTAGAACAGATGTGCTATGCTGTGTCTTCACTACAGGTTTAAATCCAGTAATAAAAATGATTTGCCTTGACTAGAATTTTTTACTGTCACAAAGCACAAAACAGAATTTTTTCCCATTTGCAGGACAGATTACTATTGCAAATATTTTATAATTGGATTAAAGCCTGCTGCTTTCTAACACAATTCTGCATGGGGAAGTAGAGTGAGAATTGCATCCAATTAAATGCGTATTCGAATAAAATTCAATTGCTTTTTTGCCTTTTTTTTTGGTCCTTTAAATCTGACATGTGCAAATAAATACTATTCTTAAACACCCTCTTTTTTCACAAAATATTTATACGAGGAGCGTTGAAAAATTTGTCATGCCAAAACAAAAAGGTAGATTTTGAAGCAACTATTTTCTAGCAGACTAGAATGCCCTGTGGTACAGTTTTCTTGAGCTCTTAGATGCACGTGAATTCTGGTCTGTTTTTTATACAAGTTTTCCATGTGCTCAGGTCTGTGCATAATGGTGAAGCCAACCGAGTAAGCCAGTCTCTCTCTCACTCAGTCACCACTTGACCTTCACAGCTTTCCTGTGACTGTTACAAGAGCCTGGAGAAGGAATAGGCTTTGTCATAGAGTTCATCCAGAAATCTTACAGAGGAACAGGACCTAGATGTCATTTGAAAGTGGATGTGTTACAAGTGTAGATGATGATCTGAAGCATTACCTTACGGGATGATTACCCTGTCACTGAATTTAATCTACTTCCAGTTCAGATTTTTGGGAAGGCGTACCCTTTCATGATCTGCAGAGCATCAAAGTTCATGGTAAAGTGCAGTGTAATTGATGGCTTGGGACTGCTTGGTGATGGATTTTAAGTAGCAATGAATAGAAAGGTCTGTTAAAGCAAACAAAGTACTGACTATTTTATCTGAAAGTCAATTCACGGTGATTTAACCTCTCAGATGTTGTGTGTCAGTGTGTTTCAATTTGCTGAAGCCCCAAGTAAAAGCAAATAGGAGTTTTGTGGCTGAAGAAGTGGATTACTACATTCATCTGCACAGCTGGAAACAGCCTATCATGGAACATGTGAGCTTTTTTATCAGGACTGTTAATTTTCTTTTTGATTATTAAGAGCATTTGAACAGGTCCAGTCAAAACGCAGTTATAGGAAAGGGTGATAATGCTTTCAGCAGAGAGACTTAGACCCGAGGTAGTCTAAAAAAATCTTGGTTTTCTCATGGCTTGCAAAACTGAAAGTCTTCAGGAGGCAGACTGAAGACAAATGAACTGCCAGAAATGTAAACATCAGGATGGAGGGGGGGTAGAACCACAACTGATACAAATCTATTTAAGCTTTATTGATTTTTATTTTTTTTCCCTCCAGCTGAGGATGTGATCCAATATATTTAACTTCCATTAGTGATATATTTAAACAAAACTAAATAAAAATTCAGAAACATGATTGCAGTTTCTAGAATTTCAGACCCCTCAGCACTTTCTTATTTTGATGCACCTCTGTTTTATTAATGCCCTTCCTGTGGTATTTTAATATACTTCAGGGTACTGTTGAAAAAGATGACAGCTGCGTTTACAAAGAATTAAAAAAATCTGAACAGATGCAAGGCTTCACAATGCCATACATAACTCAGATGGTATCCCTGATGTATAACTGAAAGGTTCCGATTTCTCAGAAGTATTGCAATATTTGTTACTACTGAAATTATTTCTGTCTTGGTTAAACTAATTAAAGTTCATGTGTCTATATAGGAATGGTTGACAGCAAATGTTAAATTGCCCTTTCTCTTTAGATCAGCTTAAAAACTGAAGGACACATTTTATTCTATTACCCAGAATGCATTAAGTCTGGCACTGCCAGAATTGACTAACTGAAGATAATGTGGATGGAGCATTTACTTTGTAGTAGTTGCTGTGGGAGGCAGCACTGACCAAGGTGGTTTCAAGGCAGTATCTCCCAGCAGCAGTGCACCAAATTTTTTGTTCTGTACCATTGTGAAATCTGGAGTTGGCAAGAGTACTGTGTTAGTTCTGTAAATGTTACAGACTGGAAGTCTTGCTTCAGATAAGAAGAAAAACATGTGCTTTCTGCAGTCTTTGTAACTATCTGTCCTCTTGCAACTGATCTCTCCTGTTAATCTAAGATTTCTAAAACCTGAATCTGCAACAACTATATTGTTAGCTCCTATATATCCTATTTTTTCAGTACACATTTATTTCTCACCTAATGTTGCAAAATCACAGCAGTTAAAGTTGAAATGGCAAAACGGGGCAAGTGTTCCTAAATATCACTGGTGAGCATTCTACTTAATTCTGAATAGCTTTTCACTTTGAATTTGTTTAGTAATAGTTTTGTTTCATTTTACTCAAGTAGCATTTTTGTTTCTACAGTTATTTGATGTGTTGTCTCCATTCAAATACTTGGAGAAAGTTGTTCATTCTTTCATACAGACATTTATCATTATTCACATCCAACCAAAAACATGGTTTTTATGTAATTTCTTTTGTTTCCTCAAAGGCTAAAGCTGGAATTGCATACACTATACAATGTTATCCTTAAAAAGCATGCTGTCCCTATTTCTTGATGTTCAGAAAGATCTCATCTCATCTTAAATCTGGGCAACTTCTCATGAATAACTTTTGGGAAACACTGATTATTCAGTAAGTCCTTGGGGAAAGCCTGGAAGCTTGCAGATAGATCAGTGTTTGTTGGCTCCCAGGGCTGTAGTTTGCTGAGCTGGGCAGTTTATTTTTCTGCTCTCTTGCGTTGTGTGTATTTCATGTGATAGCAAAGCCTGAGTGGAGCATTGCTGGGGCCATCTCCCGGTAATTTATTTCCCAGGATTCAGGGCATGAGAGAATCAGGCCCATGCTTTATACTTGTTTCTTACTAATTGCTTTTCTAACACACCATTGTTTTCAGTTCTCCAATTGTCTGTCTTTTTGTGTTGGCTAATTTGCCATTTTTCTTCCTTTTCTTCCACTGCAGAAAAGTAAACTGCTGATCTGTAGTGTGAGTGCAGACACACCCTTGGCTGCATAACAAAATGTTATGTTAAAACAAGGGCTGTTTGTGGTGACTCTGGCATATCTTTATCTTTAAAGCACATCACGGACTAAGCAGTGCTGCTACCAGTGCCTGCCATGTTATTAATGCTGCTCTAATTAGGCCAATCAGTTTTAATTAGTATACTGTCATGTAACAATCTCATAAAATACTTTGTGTAAGAAAATTGATCTGGCTCTAATGCTAATTAGTTTGCTAGACTCCCTATCTTATAAATGGGAATTGATTGCTTCCCTTCAACCCCTCCTTCCTGTTTCTGTAATTCTCCCATAAACCCTGTATTCTCCTTTTCTTCCCTTTCATGATTTTATTTTAACATCCCTGTGTCTGCCTCAATTAATTCTGACCATCTCTAGCATAACTTGAAATGAATGGGGCTTTATCACTTGTCAGAGAGAGCCTTCCTCGGTTAAATTTTTTCCTCTGGGGAATTTACCAGATCAGAGACTCATAATCCTAAGGACTGTCTCAGAACTAAAGCTGACAAGGTTAGGCCCAGGTCAGCTGGGTCGTAAATCAAAACCAGTAAGGAGCTAAGGCTGTGCCTGGAATCAGAGATTTATAAAGACAGCAGCATTAACATTACAAAAGAAGTCTTTTATTGGCTTTCACCTGGGATTTGCTTACTGCTAGTAAACTGCAGAAAAGTAAAACTATAAGGTTAATAAATGGGAAAGCAAGCAACAGATAAATCAAGTACTTGCTACTCTTAAAAGCTCTTTAAAATTGGGATTAATTTGGTTAATTGTGAACATAGCAATAATGTTTAAAAAGCCTGAAAATTCTGGCTATGTAAATTTGCAGCATTTTTCTGCTTCAGTTATGCCATCTGGCTTTTAACATAAAGTAAATTAGTAGGCAGAGACAAAGTTGACTGCTACAACTTTGCCCTGTTGTGTTCTGTCTTTCAATAATAATGCAAATTGCCTTCTTTGAGATATTTGGGGGGTGGTGTAAGATGAACCAAAAATAAGATTTTTTCCATTGTTCTCGGTATTATTTTTATATGTGGAATGGAAAGTGGAATGGAGTTCTCTGACAAAGTCCAGGTATCACAAGGTATGGATCCAGATCCTCTCCTCTCGCCCTGGCGCAGGTACCTAAAATGGCGGCGCTGGCGCCGACCCCCGCGCCCCGAGGCAACGGCGGAGGGAAGCGGCCGCGGTGATGCCGGCTTCGCCGCCCTGAGAGGGGGACGGTTGCAAACGTTTGCATAAGCAAAATGTGTTGAGGAGAGGGCTGGCCTCGGTGGGGTGGGGAAGGTTGTAGTGCTTGACCTTGTAGGCCCAACCCGAGGTTAGATTTGGCAAGGGCAGGTGAAAGGCAGAGTAACACGGCGGCTTCCTGCTCCAGAGGGATGTTGGAACCTTAACTAAGAAATTTATAAGGTTCAGTCTAGTAAAATTGTGCTATCAACCACCTCAGAGTAGCTTATCAGTACCTGAAAGGAGCCCACAGAAAGCCAGGGGTAGGACTTTTTAATAGGATACAGGATGGCAGGAATAGGAATAATGGGGGAGATTCAGGCTGGATGTACGAAACAAGTTCTTTACAATGAGGGTGGTGAGACACTGGGACAGGTTGCCCAGAGAGGTTGTGGATGCCCCCCTGGAAGTGTTTAAGGCCAGGCTGGATGAGGCATTGAGCAACCTGGTCTAGTGGGAGGTGTCCCTGCCTGTGGCTGGGAGGTTGGAACTCGATGATCTTTAAGGTCCCTTCCAACCCAAACTATTCTATGATTCTATGATGTAAGCAGTATGATGTGCCATCTTGTTTTTTCATATGGGCATTCACGTCTGGATTTATATTGGCAGTTTTCTTATCAGGTGCCTCCACTCTGGGAATCATATAATGATAGGGTGACATAGCATTAATATCTGAAAATTACGCAGCAGGTGCCATGTACATGAGTGCAAAGAAGATGTCACAGTGTCCTAAGCATGCATGTGCTGTTCTTTGCTGGCTTTTACTGCAATCATGATTATCATGCTGCTAGCATTTGCAAAGGCAAATATCTTAAGCTTGGTAACACGATAGTTGTATCTATATGTAGTTAAATCTATGTCCAAAGGACCTTTTCAGTGCTTGAGACATGCACACACTATGATTAATTTCTTTTTCTTTACAATTCCATAACTGCTTCGGCTATTGCAATGCAGATGATAGGAATGAAGCTGGAGAAAGTTCTTTAGATTGTGAGTGATCCATCATTGACTGCTTAAAGTGACATTTGTCATATTCAACGGTGAAGTTTTCCTCCTGCTTCTTAATGAAATAAAAATCTAGAGACTGATGTAATTTGATGAATGTGTCTGTGTCAGAGAAATACCTCAGAGACATTATGCATAATGTCAGATTACATTTTTGTGCAATTTATTAATTTACAGAATAGGTACTTTCTAGGTCTTCATCTAATTCCTTGTTCATTAAAAGAATTTTGATTTCTGATTCTTTTAGCTTGAGGCAACTTGCTAAGAAATATTGGTGCTTCTTTTACTTCTTTGAATGCAATATGAAACACAATATGAAATATTGGTTGAAGTAATCACTGCTTCTTGTAGATCTTAGATTTAATATCACAGAAGTATAGATGCTGTTGGTCTCTTATCTAGGTGCTGGTGGAGGTGACTGCTTATCTTCTCCTCACATTTACATGTTCTATGCTTCCTGTCCTGAACCTATTGCACAGGGTTTATGTGTTTTCTCTTAATACCTGACACATTACACCCCAAAGGCTGCTGTGAGATAAGTGCTCTGATACTTCCATTGTTGCGAGACATGACCAAGAAAGGTCATGTTTTGCCAACAACTGGTAAAAAAACTCTTAATATGGAAATAAGAGTAAGACTTGAGCACCATTGTAAGGTAACTAATTCTGGGTTTTGACCACAGGATATAATTAAAAATATTATCCATGCTGTGCCATTTGAGGTTTAATTAAATATTCGTTCAAAGAATCTGGGTTTCCCTAAATAAAAGGATGTACTAGAAGTGTAATGTATGCAAAACTGTGAAATTCTCAGATTGTTGGGATTAACAACTTGACCTTTGGAGCCATTTTTGCCTGAACTGAGATTGTGGCTGTCACCAGGGTATACTTAGATTACATGAAAGTTGTAATAATTTCCACTGAAAAAGAAAAAGGAAAACATTATTCTCTTAATGTCTTTGCACTTCATGTAATCTTCCATTGGGTTTTCTTTGTGGGATCTGGTACTGTCATTAACAATACCAGTTTCATAGATTGGCTAGTGTATCTATCAGATCCATTTAGACTAGAAGAAAAGATGAAGATTGATGCCATCTCATTGGGAAAAAAAAGAGCAGTGGTAGAAAGTACTGAAATAAGGAAAGGGTAGCTTCTAGGCTGTACTATGTGAATACATGTCTGTGTGTTTGTGTAGATAAATAAGATACATTGACATGCTCACACACATTTTTTTAATGAAAGCAAGTAAAGGGGGCATGATTAAAAAATACTGTGCTGCTATTCTGAATTAAGGTGTCCAGACTTTATGAGTTTTCTTGTTGGTAGTTGAATAGTCTCATTTACATAAGGGTATGGGGTTTTTTGCAAATATTTTATATCATAGCAAAATAAATTAATTTTTCAGTTGGAATAATGTACTTTTTTCCTTCTAAAGTATCTTATTTGCTAAGACCTTTTTAAAATAAGGAATGAACTCATGATGAAGTGAAATGAAGATTTCATTGATCCTGTAGCATGTTTGCCCAGAATAAGGAGGAAGGGTAAAAAGTAAAGAAAAAAATCAGGCCTTAATTTCAACAGTGCTGATGTTGTGACAAGGATATAGTGGTTGACTTTGAATATAGCTGTTAGATTGAGAAGGATGCTAAATTTCATTAACTTGAAAATAACCTGTGAGTGTCATGTGCCTGAAGCTTGCTTTAGTTCCAGATTGACAGCTGATACTATGTACACTCTCCAAAATCTATCTAATCTTTCTATCTAATGGTTATAGCAAAAAATCCACTGCCAGCTGGCAAAAAAATATCGTATCTCCTGACTGCAGTATCATTAAAGGGTCATACTTAGAGTTATGATATAGCTGTGAACTATGACTTTATCAAAATGTGAAAGGGCTGGTGCAGAATCTTAAACAACAGAACAGATCAGCAAATTAATTTGCTGCCTGTGTGATGTCTGGCTGGGTCATCGCTGATGTCATAATTCTGCCTTTCAATGAAATATTTATAAGTTTTGAGATCAAACAGAGGACCAGAGCAGAACAATCCACCGATGAGGAGTCATATTGGTCCTTGGATGCCTGAATGCTGGAAGGGAAGAAAGGGGCAGAGGGTCTTCCATGCCATAGTGTTAATACACTGCCTGGGGGCTGAATCCATCAGCTTCCCTCATCAGCTTGAATCCCTCTGCTGCCTGTGCTGGAATGCTGAACATGCCCAGAAAAAGGATGCAGATGTCAATTTTGTAAAAGAAAGACGAGACAAGAGAAAATTGGTTTAAACCAGCATCTGGAAAAATGTGAGTAAGATGACTATTTCTTTTTGAAGACAAGTGAGTTTTTCTGCATCTTCAGGAGGAAGCTGAGTAGCTTAAAATTGAGGAGAACAGTTTAGAGAAGAAAGGGGCAAATGGTATTGAACTGCTGCTTTGGAAAGTGCAAAACATCTGTATTATTACTACAGCGGGGAAGCCAGGCAGCAAGCACATTTGTCTTCTGTTCCTGATTTTATTCCATTCTTTTTCTTCAGTATGGAAGAATTACTGTTAGAAGTACTATTAATATTTGCTGTAGCTGGCACATAAAATTTATTCACCATTTTTAATTTTGATTCAAGGTATGCTGGGTTAGAGGTAGTGGTAAGAAAGGTCTTGAGACAAGGCAGCTGGAAACTTTGGAAGCAGTTTGGATCCATCTCCTGCTGGGAACTGAACTCCAGGCTTTGTGACACTCACACTGCACAGATGGCCTTTTCCATCTGAAATCACCTACTGCAAAGGAAAGGATCTGCAGAGACATTCTACAGCTTCCAGCTCTTGCCTGAAATCAGTTTAAATATTTCCTTCGTTTCCCAGAGCACAGAGAATTTATATTTAGTAAGTGAAGTCAGACACTGGTTTAACGAGAAGGAGAACCTTTGGCTGTGACTCTGTGATGCAGGTTATAGTGTAAGCTGTTTGATTCCCCTGGCCACATATTCTGATCTCTAGGATTCGATGTGTCCCCATGTCAGTTGAATTAGCTTCTTGTGGGATGTCATATTAAATACTTCAAGAAGAAGACCTGTAATCCAAACAAAAAAATCCTACCTAAAGGTTTATTTTTAAGCCTGGGTCATTTAATTAACCTGATTTAAAACAGCACAACTCAAGAGGTGATATAATGCTTAACAGGGTCAGGAATGAGTAGCCAGGGAAAATTAGTCCTAATTAAAGTTAATTAAAGCTTAAAAGTAGACTTATTACTACAGCTCCTATGTCATGCAAGTATAGTCCCAAAGGTCATGTTTCTGAACAACTGAAAAAGGTCTAGTGTAACAATGAAGGTTAGTATAGGTAATTGCATTGCTTCATACAGATGCATAGCTTTTGTTTCAAGAAGTAATTCAGGAATTATCATTAGTGCAAGGTGAAACTGCCAAGATATTTTAGCTTGCTTGGGTCACCCACAGTTTTACACAAAGTGATCCACTTGACAGATATTCTTGACTGTAAATTGTCAGCAAGGATCTTTATTCACTCCTGCATCTGGTCCATTAAACTGATGTTGATAGCAGCAGTGGAACATGGAAATGCTGCATGTCCAGCATCCTCCATAAATGTGCCACTTAATGTAAGGGAAGGCACCAATCTCTCTGCATGACTTGGCATACCTTGGACCAACAGCATCCTCTTGGTGCGTTTAAAATTCTCTCCAGGTATCCAATGAAATAAAAAAGGTGAACAAGTGGCATTTTTTTTTCCTTTGTGCTTGCATAATTTACTTTCATTCAGCATGCTCTCCTTGCCTTCATATCCCTTTCATTGTGAGTCTATTCAGTTCAATCTTTTATTGCATCAGGTATAATAATCCCTGGAAGCTTTTTATAGCAAGGTATCCTCACTCTCATTGCAATCAGCTTTCAGTGAATTTGACCTTTGTTGAACTCTGAAAGTTAATATTACTATGGTCCTAATATAATTATTTAATATTTTATGTAAAAATCCAGGTGTGACTTTTGCTTTATAGTTAAGGCACAGAGGAGTAGCCAATGTTTAATTGTATTCCTATGTGTTTGTAATTCACAGTAGGGGAAAAATAACAAAAGTTCTAGATAAACTTCATGCAGATAAACTTAAATATTTTGTTTATGGATTCTGACTGCCATTTTTCACAAAAGTGATAAATACCCAGAGTATTGATAATAAATGCCAAAGCTATAAAGGACACTATTGTTATGAAAACATGTGTTTGTTTGGAAGAGCAGAATAGTGTTATTGTGGTTGTAACTGGAAAAAGAGACTTCATTTAGTATTACTTCAAAGTAACATCTTGGTCTTAATATTTGTTAGACAATCCAGGGGTTTGTTGTCTGGCAAGGTAGAAAAAAAAAGCAGTTCTGTTATTAACGAGGGAGGATATTCCTTACTAGTCTACATTTCCCTAATTTTCCTAGGAAGAGGTCCCACTGCAGATGGTCAGTATTTTAAGCAAGAGAGAAGGGGGCCTAAACCAGGGAAGTTGCTTCAGGGTTTATTATGAACTGCATAGGCATAAATATCCAAACTTAGTTTTTGCACCTCTCCATCTTCAGTGCAGTGACAGCAGGGAATGGTCTGATTCCAACTGATCACTTGTGAATAAGAATCTTCTCAACAGACTCGATAAAGCTGAAAGTTTCTTGTGCCAACTCTGTCATGCTTGGCACTAACCTGGTAACATTTATTTCTTTCCCTCATATGAGGGAGGTCTCCCATTAATAAATTGTTCACTTTCTTTCTCTGTTCATTATTGGTTTTCCCAAGCTTTAGATTTATGAGCCATTGTAAGCTTTTCTGACTGCTTTGAGAAGGATTCATGTTTGCTTCTGCTTACAGTATCCAACAAATCATTCATTTCATGATGTTAATTTCTTTCACTAGGTGGGTATTCTTAATTAGATGTACATTGCTCACATTTCACTGCAGTAATTCCCAGAATTTTGCATACCAGTCTTAGACAATAGAAAAATGTTTTATTTGGTTTTGCTTTCTAAAAACAGTTAGTTCTGGCTGGTCTTTGTGATGTCATGTCATTAAAACAGGGAAAGGGATCTGCGCATTACAATGAAGGCTATTTTTCAGGTATTTGTTTTCCCTTACAGCTCTGTTTTGCATGCTTCTGAGATTAGTTGAATGTTTCTGGACAAAAAATACACTCTGTTGTTATATTCAATGCTTAGCATTCAGCTTTTTTATTTTAATTCATCACATTTTTAGCTGAATTACTTGAATTTTGTTCTGGGTTGAAGATCTTCCACTGAATGTAAGCCCTGTTTGCCAGGCATTGGTGTTTCAGCAATAACAGGTGCAGAGAAAATATGCACTGAAGAAAATCTTTTTGTCTTGGAGCAAACAAAGCTTTAGCTTTTGGCTCCTCTCAGTCTGGATTTGGGAAGACCACAGCCTTTGTTGTGTCAATCTGTCTCCTTATGTGGGAGATAGGAGACCCCAAGAGAAATACGTATCTCAGAAGATTCAACTATTTAATATTCCTTCTGATCTCTACATTAGTAGCCAGCTTGTATTTTTTTTTGAAGCAGACACATGACTTTGAAGCATGACCTATAATTTTTGTCTTGGGTGTGACTTGACTGCAGAGCTTAGCGCATCCCGTAGAAAAATGATATCTGCTACAATGGGTGAAAGACCCATCTAGCCAAGCTTCCTGTACCTGCCCATGGCCTTTGCCAGGTGCCCTGGGGAGAAGATTAAAGAAATTCATCACATCTCTTCTCTGACATTTCTCTTCCTGTTTTCCCTTGTCAACATAAATTCTTGATAAATCACCATTTTCTTTCACCAATTCATGGTAAAAGGTAAATTGGGTGTTTGTGTTTGTTGTGTCTGTATTTGTGATGTTGTGTTGCAAACATGCCCTTAAGATACCAGAATTTTTGATTTCTGGCTGCAAACTTTGTGGATGCTAGCTTGACAAAACATTGGAGGTCATCTACTCAGCACCTAATAGCACTAGATTAATTTTATGTTATGTATCCTTTGGGCATGGGGATTTTGAGGATTTTTCAAGGCCAGGTTGGATTGCTTTTGAGCAGCTCTGGTGTAGTGGGAGATATTCCTGCCCATGGCAGCAAGGGGAAACATGATGATCTTCAAGGTCCTATCCAACCCAAACCATTCTATGATTCCTTACTGTTTTACCGTTATTTTTCAATCAGTGTTCTTAGGGGAGTTTTTAGTTTTGGATTTGAGTTGATTTGAAATAGCTTTTCAGTAAGGGTACTGTGATGCATTATTGAGGGGTAGAGTAATTTTATCAACCATGCTTCATTTATGGCTAGTTTTGTAATTTCCTTCACTGGACTCTCCCTACTGACTTCTGATGAACTGCCTCTCTGGTCTTCAGAATCATCCACAGCTTATTCCTTGCATCACTGCTTTGTGCAGGTTTTGGCATGTGGTCCACCGTAAAACAAAAGACAAAGAAAAGGAATATCTGTCTAAGGTGTGACAGTGCTAAGTTCTGTCATCCTCCATGAGGGTAATGACTTTGAAAATTGTCTATGTTTTTTATATGTGAGTGGCTGATGCAGCTGGGTGATTGATACTAAGTGAGGTATTAAAATACCTCTCTTTCAGTGAGACTTTGCATGCTCTAGTAATCCTACTTTTAGGGACAGTAATTTCTAAATCCTGCAGGCCACATGTTACAATCTCATTTGTTACCACTCACAAGTCTAGCTGCTGTTCTTTTGTTATGATCTCTAAGATTCCTTCCAACACAAACTATTCTATGATTCTATGTGGTACATATGTGAAAACTGCTATTGCTGGAAAAATTATGTGGCATGCATGCCAACAGTTCTTGATGTTTAGTAGGAGATTTCTAACTACTGTGCAGTGACCAGCACATGAAGAAGTTTGCACTTACAATTATGAATTCACAAAGTACAAAGAAAGTTTTCCTCCACATGCAGATTTACCAGGAGGAAATTTATTTAGTTTGCTTGAAATAGTTGTATTGTGTTGCCATTAAGAAGAAAACTGAACAACACATTTCTGAGATTTAAAAAAATTTAATTAAGTTTATGCAATAGCTAAAGAAAGATGCCAATGTTTTGCAGCTACTACACCATTGTTTGCAAGATGTCTTTCCCCAGTCTGGTACTGAATCACTTTCTCACACAAATGTAAATCCCAGGTGTGCTGCTACACTGGTGCTTTTAATTGCATTTAATATACTGTTCTCTGAAATTATCATTTTGCTTTCATCAACACTTACGGGTAATTTAATTCATGCACACTAAATTAATTAAGATCAAAGCACCAACTATAGTGCTTGTTCCATGTGTTCATTTCTGTGGCAGTTAAAATCTATAGGTTAAACATATGTTGACATGCCATCTGAGCACATCTTCTGGAGGAAAATTATCTCTCTCCCTTACCAGTGGGTTTGAGTTGTTAGATCTCTGTACCTATTCAGAAGAAAATTAAGACAATGGTATTTGCTATTAGGAGAATGTAAACATCATGTAAGGTGATGTATGAAGCAGCCAGGGAAAACAATCCTTTCCCTTTGCTATACAGTCTGAAAATTTTCTATTTCCCTGAATGAAGTAGGTAAAATTTTCCAGCTGTGAGCCCATGATGCTGCTTAAAGCAGAAAACACTAGAAAGAGGAGAAGTGATGGAAAATTTGCTAGATGACACACTGCTAAAAGTAAGAAGGCATGAAGCAAAACATCAATGCTTTTGTGCTAGTGTTATAATACTGAATATATTGAAGTGACTCGAATTTTTTTCCTGCATAATGGGTTGATTAGTGAATGAAGGTGAATTAAACTCTGCTGCATTGAGGTGGTTCCTATTCCCCAGCTATTTCTCATGTGCTTGATGAAGTTGTCCTTGCTGAAGGAGTGGCTTCTTAAAGGATCTGTTCGATTTCACTGCTGAGACTAATCTAGGTGTTTGAAAGCAGTTTGGGTACATCAATGGATACTTGGGAATGTGTGAGCCTATTGAAAGCTTTATACTTTTGGATGTACTGAAAAATAATTTAGTGAGTGACAGGTCCAGAGCATTGGCATTGTGCATGTGTAGGCAGTTGGGAAAACAAAGTCTGGTTACAGGAATGAGCACAGAAATACATTGTCAGAAACAAAGGGAACCAGCTTGGACTTGCTAATAGCTCTGTCTAGCAAAAACTCTTAAGCTTATACTCCCAAAGGAGAGAGAATAATAAAAATGTAAAATCTGAACCAGGAGCACCACAGGTCCATTCTCTGCTGCAAGCAGAATGCAATAGCTGTCTGGGACTGGGAGAAGAAAGCAGCAGGCACTAGGGAGGTTTGGTATCTTGTTTACTAAGAGCAAAATAGGACTAGGTGTTCTGTTGGTACCTCAGCTGAAATTTCTGTTGCACACAGAGAAAAAGAACCTATCAAAGACACAGGGCTGTAGATAAGGAGAGCTGCCAGGACAATGAGAGAAGGTAGCTATTTGGCTGTGATACAGGTTTGCTTTTGATTGTCACTGAAAAACATACCCTGACTGACGTGAAACATAAGTCCTTTCTGTGAAAACAATAACGTGACATTTGCTGAGAAACTTGGAGGACTGAATGTTATCCACACCTGCCAGCTGTGTTGCACAGGGAGCAGTGCCATCTTTTTTACATAAGACTGCCCAGTGCCCAGTTTGCCATTAAGAGGGGAAATAGTTTGTCTTTGGCTGTTATAGAACAAGGTTTCACAGACCTTGGACAAATTGAAATTTATTTGAAGCCATGCATTCTTCTGCTGGCTGGTGTTCCTCATGCCTGTTTCTCTTGTGTTCATTGAAGTCCTTTCTGGAAACTTCGTGCCTGTGATGATAGTTTGTGCTTTCTTGTTTGTAGTCTGATACTTGATCAGACTGGAGCATTTTAAAACCTGTTGTGAGGTTTTTCGAACAGTACAAGTCAGTTGTAAGAGCTGTAACTCATTAAGTCCCTCACAGTGAAGAATCTTATAAAAAATGTTTTATAAGATTTCATTGAATAAACAATATGAAGATGAATGCAGCATGTGATCTGCTGTAATAGAGTACTGATTTGCTATTCAGAAAGCTCCCAGGGATCTTCTGATGTTCCTTCCAACTTGTTTTGTCCTTTGATCCCAAGTTTATAGTCATACTTCTGTAAGTGGCATATTCTTCATTATTGCCATTATTGCCATTATTGGAAAGGAGTGGGGTTTTCTTGTGGTGATTAAATAAGAGACAAGTTTTATCTAAGTTCCCCTCTTTGTGTATTTGACAACTCAGCTGCTCCTTTATTTTTTAAAGGAAATGGAATAGGACAGGGCAGCAGAAAAAGCAAAGTGTAAAAGCTCTATGATGTAAATAAATACGAGAGCCTTTTATTCTCTCCTCCAGTCTCCATCCAGCAGTGCAGACCAAGTAACTCTGATTCTTAGTAACTGCAGATCTTATCCATCCTCATCCACTGAGGACTTGGATTTATTGCAAAGCAGATTGCTTAGCTTCTGTAGCAAAAGACAGAGCTAGTATTGCTCTGAAGTAAGGTTGTCCAGTCACAGATGAAAGAGCACCAACTGGGAGATCCCACCGGGACTAGGGGAGACTCACATTGATGGAAACCTGTCTCCTCAGTAGAAGGGAGCATCAAGTCTCAGTTGCAGCTTCAGTTTGACATGGATAGGTAGCAGCATCTTTGAAGTCTGATGTCATAACAGTATAACCAAAACCAGAACTTTGCGGTTGCCAGGACCAACCAGAAAGCCAAAGAATATTTATTTTGTTGGAATATCACTAGTGCTCAGTTTTTCTAGGGCTTAATTCTGGGATTCTCAGCCTCAGGACTGAGGTGTTACTGATGTTACTATGCTGATTGGAAGATTTTAAAATGTTTTTGTAATCAACTGAACTGCATCAATAAAAGCCCTATACATGGCTGTAGTTAAAGCAATATAAAACATGCTTTATGCTGTAATACCACATTTAACTGTGTGTTGATGTGGAAGCATTTACAACCATTTCAGTTTGTACACTTGGAGGATAGGAAAAAAAGGAAGCAGGAATATTACTTTAAGCCTGATGCCTTAGTTAAAGATAACTCTTTTCCTTCAAACTCTCTCATCTTCCTAAAAGCGATAATACATGCATTGAATTAGAAATTCATTAATTTATCAGCCACATTAAAAAAGAAACCAAAACAACTAGGCAATTGATCATCTCCCAGCAAGTCAAGCAGCTCCAATAACTCATCCCAATGACAGTTGTTATTGACTTTATTTAGGAGGTATAAACCAATTTTTCCCAAGCACATTGGCAAAGAATCTACCAGTCTAGCCTGACTACTTGGATTTAAATACAGGAGTTAAGCTAAAAAAACTTACAAATGCTATAAAAGAATTGATGGCAAAACCTGTGTAAAGCCTTTGCGTAATTGCTTCTGTGCTAGGCCTTTGCTGTATTAAAAATGTTGAGCACGTGTGCTCATGGCCAAGTGAACACTCACAATCTTACCCAGTCGGATAAAGATATGAACACAAAAGCTGAATACAAACTGAGCCCCCACATGAGTGCGGAGCAGGCAGACCTCATTATAACAGGGTAAATTGTCTGTATTGCCTTCTTTTATGAAGATCATAAAGGCAATTCATTCATCTGGAAGGCTTCTGTGTACCAGCAGAGAAAAAGGGTAACAGCATAATCTGTTAGGGTGTTGGTTTGGCAGACAGTGGTTTGTGTTTCTGTCAGAGGATGCCAAATCCTGGCTGAGTCCAGATTCCAGACTTCAGTCACTTGTATTGGCAACAAACAAGGATTCCTTTGAAGGGATGTTTGCAAAGGACTGAGTGCTGTGCCAAAATCACCTCTCATATATTCATCATTATAGCTTCTGTGCTTTATGGGGCAAATATTGTATGATAAACATTGAAAGGTCTATAAACACCTTTAAAAATCATAGTGTGGTATTTGATATAATTGCTTCTCATACTCTCCAAAATAACATGACCCAAAACCTTGTAAACTTCATGAAAAAATGTAGATGCCAAAGTGGTCCTGCTTGTCTGAAATGAGCTGCTTTCTTGTATAAGTGAATGAGTTAGGAAAGAAGGCAATAAAATTCCATAGAGTTGTGCCTCTATTTGACAAGGTCTTATATATAGATAGATACAATTTAAAAATCTATGTTAATTTATTGCTCTGATAACTTGCTCTAGGAGTTGGATGGCTTGTGCATTGACATACTCTGTAATGTCTTCTTGTGTCTAGTAAGAGACCCAGTGTCATATGACATATCAGCCAGAAAAGTCTTACATTTAAAACAATTTGCGTGAGAGTTGTATGGCCCTACAGTCTTGTCTTTCATAATGTTTCAATCCCAAGCAGGATTGAAACCCTGTTTGTCTGAGAGCAGGCTGATTGCTTGGGTCAAAATTTTGCAGATGCCGTGTTGATATGATACTTAACATAAAACCATTTTCTATTGCTTTTGTGGTTCTTTATTTCTGACACAATAAATAACTGCTGAAAAATCGCTGGTTTCATTTCAATGAAATGAAGTCTTACTTGCTTTCCCTATCTCAATGGTCGTGTAAATTATGCAAAACTGGAACTGAGTTATCACGCTTTTAACAAAATCTGCCAAAAAAGAGACTCAAAATGAAGAGTCATTACTGGAACCACATACACACATGCACCCCTGGACTTTGGTGTTGCTTAGAGTTAGTTATATTAACACATGAGGAATGACTGATTCCTGCTTTGCTCATGCTAAAAAAATACTTTTTAATTGCGTCATCTCTTTCCCTCTCCTGCAAAAAGTGGGAATCCTTGTGTCAGATTGTCCATGAAGCAGGATATTAGAACCTTCTCATTTTGTTTATTTTGCCTTCGTGACTGTGCATTTAGTAAGCAGTTAGGTTTTCCTTGTGGGATGCATTTGGAATTTTGATAGCAGGAATGGGAATGCAGGCAGGCTGTGCTGTGTGGTTATGCAAGCAATGGTTGGAGTTAAGTAGAAAAGGTATCATTCTTGCCTGGAATTATAGTGTCAGCTTGAAAGAGGACAGCCTTATTTGTGACTTTATCGTAAGTGCCTCAGCCACTGGGCTACACTAAGACCAGAATGATAAGGTGTGGAGAAGATATAAATGGGCTTGCAATTTGCTGTTATAGGCTGGGCTGCTAAATAAAAGGCATTAAGACTTTTTTGATCCAAAGTGAGAAAGTGTTGAGAATAAACAAGTAATTACAACAAAAAAGGAAACACTACCTAAATACCTTAAAAATCTGTTCTTTGGTACATTATCTGGAGAGTGATGGCTTATGTGATAGTACTGTAAGGATAAATCACTGTCCACAGAACAAACACTGGATTCTGTCACTGTCAGAAAGCAGTGCTAGTGCTGACAGAGATATCTGCCTCCTGTTTTCCTTCCATACAGTCGATGCTTGTTGATCCTCTTCTGCTGGCACCCTATTTTTAATGAATCCTGGAGTCCTAGAAGAACAGCTATATAGTTTGCAGTAACTTGTATTTCATTATAGAAAGAGAGAATAATTTTCTTTTCACCTAACTAATGCTTAGAACCCTTTTTTACATGGCCTAAGCAGATTATAGAGAGCCATTTCAGAGGACTGAAATACCATCTTGAGAGATATCAGCACAGGAGTGTAGCTGGAGAAGGGTCCTTTACAGTTATCCTCAGAGAAGCCTCAGTGGGTACCAAGTAGATGAATCAACTCTGTCACCATCAGAAAGTCTCCTAAAACACCAGGCTACTGAGGCAATCCTTATTGCATCTGAGATACTAAGGGACATGGCTCCCTTTTAGCCCTTGCCTTTCTACAAGACAAAAACACATTAAAATAGTTGCAAATTTTAAGGAAGTAGGTGAAAAATGAGGACTGTAACATAGATATGTTTTTGCCTATTATAGTGAAAGGTAGGATTTGCCAGTGTAGGAGGGTTCTTCCATCTTTACAGACTCATAGTATTTGCAAAGTTATTTTCAGGTATTATGCAGTGATTATGCCCAATGTAAATAATTAAAACCTGTCTGTAAACAACTAGACTGGTAACTAAATCCCAGGTCTGTACAAAAGAAAAGGAAATTTGAACATGCTATAATCTGGGACTGCATGTTAGATTTTCCTTTTTCAGATGAATCCAAATCTTAACTATAAGCCTTATAGCAAATCTCAAATCAATATAAATATGTGCATTACTCTTGGACTTAATGGGCTTTCCCTTCAAAGAAGACAAAGGGCCTTTGCAGTGGGAGAACTACTCTGGCTTTCTCTTTATGTAAAGGACATTGCAAATTGGGAGGTTTAATTCACATCCTGCGTGTTTTGTGCCACCAGTCATGGTCCTTTGCTGATAAATAAGAAAAGTGAATATGGTCCTGATGACAGAAGGTCCACAAATGAGGAGTATAAAATTGACAAGATGTTTCCTAGAGGGAAGGATTAGCCACACCTTTGGCTATGTATTATTTTATCTATTTTTTCAGTAGATGCATTTTTAAGATATTAATTACTTTAGAACAAAGAACAAAGAATGACAAATAATGTATTCAGTGAGGGAAGATATGGATGAGACACAAAATCAGAACTTAGGCATACAATTATGTTTTCTGGGTTGATGGATGACCTAAAAATGCAGTCTAAATTTAGAGGCAAATTTGTCCAAAAGAAGCAAGCTTGATTTTTTTCTACAGTTTCAAGCACATTAGTACTTGGTTTTGCATTGAAAAGTTGGTAAGAAATGAAATTCCTATTAAATATGCATATTTGCTAGTTTGCAAGTAGTCAATTGAAATAAAAGGAGGAAGAATGAGCCAGCATGTCACTGTAGAGAAAAAGATTTCATCAATCTCCATTGTATGTGAAGAACAGGCTTGTTTTCGTAAACTCTGGTCTGGCATATGGTACATTTTGGGAAGAAGAGCATCCAGGAAGTTGCTATAACATCTGTGTGCCAGAAGGGAGGAAATGAACTTTTAATTTTTTTTCTAGTATCACTGTTTGCTCTTCAGGATGGAATGTGCATTCTTTGAAATTTTTCCTTTCTTCTCATTGGGTGAACTCTACATATATTATACATAGAAACATGCATGATCAAGAGGGTGTGTGGAGACAAGAAGAAAGAATGTGAACCCACTAATGAATGAGGTGGGTACACTGGTGACAGGATAGAAAAAAGGCAGAGTTACTGCATGAATTCTTTGTCTCTGTCTATACTTCTGGAGGCTGTCCTGAGGAGCATCACACCCCTCAGACCCCAGAGGGTGTCAGGATAAAGGAGGAGTGTACCTTGGTTGATAAGGAGTGGGTTAGGGACCATTTAAGCAATCTGTATGTTCACAAATCCATGGGTCCTGATGGGATGCATCCAAGGGAGCTGAGGGAGCTGGCAGAAGTCATTTCCTAGACCATTCTCTATCATTTTTGGTAAGTCATGGGGAACAGGAGAGGTGCCTGAGGACTGGAGGAAAGCCAATGTCACTCCAGTCTTCAGAAAAGGGCAAGAAGGTGGACCTGGATGTCTATAGACTGGTCATCCTTGTCTCTAGGCACACCAGGGATAAGCAGATCATTAGGGGCAGTCAACATGGATTCACAAAAGGGAAGTCATACTTGAACAACCTGATAACCTTCTATGAACAGGTAAACAAGTGGGTAGATGATGGTAAATCAGTGGATGTGGTCTACCTTGATTTCAGTAAAGCATTTTATACTATCTCCTACAGCATCCTCACAGCTAAACTGAGGAAATGTGGTCTGGATGACTGGGTAGTGCGGTGGTCTGTCAACTGGCTGAAGAAAAGAAGCCAGAGAGTTGTGGTCAATGAGGCAGCATCTAGCTGGAGGTCTGTGTCTAGTAGAGTCCCTCAAGGATCAGTACTGGGATCAATACATTCATCAATGACTTAGATGAGGGACTAAGGTGCACTATCAGTAAGTTTGCTGATGACAGAAAGAGGAGTGACTTACACACTGGAAGGCTGTGCTGCCATCCAGTGAGACCTGGACAAGCTGGAGAGCTGGGTAGGGAGAAATTCAATGAAATGTAACAAGTCTGAATGTAGGGTCTTACATATGAGCACGAACAACCCCATATATCAGTGTAAGCTGCACACCAACCTGTTAGAGAGCAATGTAGAGGAAAGGCACCTGGGGCTCCTGGTGGACAGCAGGATGACCATGAGCCA
>VZTY01034382.1:373204-400303 GCA_013400935.1 Turnix velox
TTCACAGTAAGGGTGACAGGACACCAGGAAAGGCTGCCCGGGGAGGTCATGGAGGCTCCTGCTCTGGAGCCATTCAAAATCCATGATGCATTCATGTTTGACCTGGTCTAGGTGTTACTGCTTTGGGATTGGACTAGATGATCTCTTGAGGTCCCTTCCAGTCCCTGATATTCTGTGATTCTGTATGATTCTGTAATTTACTTGTGCAATGATGTTTAGATATAAAAAACTTATTTTAATTTAATGTGGATTAAGAGGAGGTTTCTTTGATGTTTTTGTAATCACTGTTAATTTTTATTTATTCTAATGATAGCAGTTATCCTTCCTTCTAACAAGAATTATGTCCACCAACTTAGGGCTATAGGATTAATCTCACTGAGATCACATATTCTTTTCTTGCCCTTCATGTTTCAGCTATGGAAGTGAAAAGTTTTACTGGAGTTCTTGTAGCTACAGCAATGCTTTTTCTCTCAGTGTCTCAGGACAAAGAAGTGGCATGGGAAGGATCTTTGTGCCTTACAGAAGACTCTGTCAGGCTAAGGGAAATGTTGATTTAATGCTGTTATGTGTAGCAAGAACAATTAACACGAAGAAAAAGAGTTACTAATATTAATTATTAATCTTCCATTTTCTACTTTATAATTTATTCCTATTAAACAAATTTATCTTCAGGTGTATTTCATTTTCCTCACAACTAGGAAATAGATGGACTTGTACACCTCTGTCTCTCTGAAACAGCACCATTGATTCCAGATGCACTTGTCTGGAACAACAGGTCAGGTTTGTAAAAGAATGGGAATTTGATGGGAAATTTGAATGAAACTGAATGGAAAAGTTCTGTAAAGACAAGATTCGTATTTAGATCTTTTCTTGTTTGATTTTTATTGAATTAATATCCAAGTTTCAGAATGTTTTTACGCAGGGCTGAAAAAGTTGATGAGAACTTACGTAGCTTCTGCCAGCTTCCTTTCTTTATTAATGTCAGCTAGTTAAAAGAAGTTATGGGTCAGCTTTAAAGCAGAAAGGTATGCAGTCAATATAAAAACTTTATTCCTTCACTTTTTGTCACATTTGTCTTATAATGCCAGCTGTTCAGGTAGAATCTTTTGGTTTTAATGACTATTTCCCAGGAGTGTTTTCCATAGCTGTGCCTCCATAAATGAAGGCAGTGTCAACCTAAAATAAATTTGTTTCTTTGCAGCCAAATTGAAGATTCAGAAAGGCACAAGCCTGAACTTTTCAGGGATACACTTTATGGAGTTAAGATCTTCTATTCCAAAGGGGTGATTTGCAGAAACAAATCACTAGTTGAGCAGGTATCTTCCATAGTGTAGCTCAGCTCTCTTTTAAAAACTGTGTAGTGATGGCTGAGCTTTAATCAGTCATTTGTAAGAAAAACTGAACTCTGCAGAACTTCTAAGTGTTTGAGATATGTAAAAAAAGCATTAATGATTTTAGAATGATTTTGCTTTACTGTCTCTCACCATGTAATTTCCCAGGAAAGGCTCTTCCCTGACCCATGTGCAGGAGAAGAATCTGTATTCCTGGGTCAATTCTGAAGGACCTGAGTTTTGCCTTGTGTACTTGTGTTCCCCCAGACCCTGCCCAGGGAAGGGACAAGCATACATGTCAGGCTGCAATGTCATATCTGGAACAGTTCTGCTCCTGTAATTCTTCAATCTGCATGCATCTTCCACAGACTGTCTTCCATCCCTTAATATCACCTCCATTGCCACATCTTTGACTGAAGTTAGAACAGGAAAGGGACACAGTGCTTCATGGCTCCCTAGCTTTTATTCATACACAGAAAATATAATGGCTCAGATATGATCTCTAATTTTTAGGTGCTGTTTGGAGGAGTTTGGTACAATATAAGTTTTACAGGAGGCAGCTCACTTTGTCTTGGTAAGTTTTAAATGCCTTTTTGAGACTTTCTTCCAAAAAGAACTTTTATTGTCATACCAACCCATGAGAATAATTTGTGAATCCATTTCCTCATCACCAATTAAAATATGCATTTTTTATACACCTTATACGCAAGTGGAGGTACTACCTGTATGAGGATAAAATACATTTATGCTACATCCACTTCTGTCTCTGTCCATAATGTACTGCACCACCCAGGACTGCATTCACTATGCAGCATGAATCAGATTTCTAAATAATAGGATCTGTGTTACTACTTCACTTGATTATAAGACAATAATTAATTTTCCACTACCTTTTACACAGATTATACTTTCTTGAATATTAACAGTCAAAATCTAATCCAGAATTTAAAGCAAATAGAAATAACAGCTTTTTGTCTTACTGTCATTGATCTTTTGAGTCAATACCATTCTTAAAAAAAAACTCTGACCAAATTAATTTCTCATAACTTGAGGCATCTACAGTAGATGTAGCTGTATACCTGGTTTCTCACCTCTTTCTGCTTTGTTAGTAACAGGAAATGGACATTAAATGGAATAATGCTCAGTAATGGGCATTATTCATCTGAAATTTTGGGGGTAAACAATTAGTCTGTAATTTAGGGTGACACAATGGGCACAGAAATTCCTGGTTTTTCCCAGTAGCTATTGTGGCACCCCTAGCTGACACTTCAGCCATTCAGAAGAATGTTCTTTCACAATAGCACAGGAAGTTGCTGCCTGAATAGGAGTGGTACCTGAATATGTATGCCTGCTTGACAGATAATTTGCTTAATTGATAGTGATTGTTTAGCTTGTCTGTATGATTTTTGTGTCTGAGCAGGCAAAGATTAATAGAAACCGGCAAAAAGACTCAAAGATTTAAATTTTGTGTGTGTGGGTGTGTTATTGTTTCTGTAAAAAGAATAGGAAACATTTGCTAATAATTTGAAAAAAAAAAACAAAGCCAACAAAACCTCTAAAACCTCTGAAAGATGATAGACTTTAAACTGCTTCATTCAAGTGTATTACACTAGAATCATAAATACATTTACATTTTAATATAAAATCGTTAATACCTTTTTTGTTTTCTGAGGGTCCCACAAGTTTTCTAGGGAAGATTTTTTGTCTGCATAGAATGAACATATTTTTCTTTCCAAACAGATTTCAAAATGCTTCCCTCAGGAAGACAAACTACTTTCCAGTTCTAAGATTCCCACTGAAGACCCATTATGTCAGAATATGCCAGCATATCACCGCAGAGTGTCTTCAGGGACAGCCAATTGCATGGACTCAAAGTGTGCTAGTGCCACATGTATTAGCTCTACCGAGCCCTTGCCTTCATATTTCAGTCCTCAGATCTCTTAGGGACTACAGCTGAAGTTTTTATCTTTCCATGGGTTTGTAGTGGCAGAAGTGTATACTTTTGCTAGGGTGCCAGCAGTGCAAAGTTTTAGGCATGATGGTTGATAGTGCATATCAGAAAAGCCTATAATCTCCATGACTGAATTTAATGGGCTGTTTTTTTAATAGGATGTAATTTAAGTTATTTCAACCAGAGAAAACCAATATTTTCAGTTGTTCTGTGCAAAGTGGAATAATTTGGAAAAACAGCACTAAAATCTGAACCTTGAGACAGCTAGGACAGATTAATTATATTCTGTGACCTGTCTGAAGTATAGGTTTAGGCTCTCCTAGGAAAAAGAGGACTTGAAGTGATATTTCTGCTACTCTAAACCAGAATGTAAACGGTCTAAGAACAAGAATGGCACCAGAAGTTTTATTTCAGAGAAAGGTGTTTAATCAAAACTCTATTTTGGTGATAGGAGCAAGAAAACTCCCTGCAGCCAAGGTGTAAGGTGCTGACTAGGCCCTGGAAAGAGGTAAATACTTTTGAAGATTTGACTGAGGGAGGATTCTCTTGCAGATCTGATTTGTAGGTGCAAATTGCACAAAGAAAGATCATCCTTTGTTTCAGGAGCTGTTGTACTAAAATAAACTACTAACAAAAACATGAATCAAGTAAAGTGAACCCGCAAGCCTGTCAGTAAAACTTGTATTTAAAATAGACTGAATGTGACAAAGAGAAAATGTACTTAGGCATCAAGGTCACTTTCACTCAAGAAGTTTGCTTAGTTTCTTAGGTCATTGAGGAAATAATTGCAGGCAGTGGAACAGAAATACAAAGTGAGAGCTCGTAAGCCCAGATGGGCACGCACCAAATGGCAGAACAGGGGCAAATAGCAGAAAGATGTTTGCCAATAATGCAATGCAAAGCTTGTATCATACTGAACAAAGGTTGAGATTATTGGCATTTGAAACGCATTCATCACCACTATCCATTAGGGGGAAGGCAGCATCAATAGTACTTGCCCTTGCTTAATTTCCTGCCATCTATGACTTGAGCTTTGTTCCTGAGTTCCTTGGTGACTACTCTCTCTCCTGGTTGGATTTTAGTCTGTGCTGCTCAGTTATGAGATTTTGTGCAGTTTCTCAGACTTTATGAGAATACAGGCTCATTTTGGAAAAAGAAGTCTTTTTGGGATATGCTGTGTAACCAAAAATGCAATTAAACATTTCTGTTGTTTCTCTGAATGCTTTGATAAAATACAGCTGCATTTTTATTGCCAATATTTGGGTATGCATTTTCTTACTGTTCTTTTCCTTCATTTATTGAGACACAGTTGTACAGGAAAATGTTGATACTTTTTGTGTCAAGATATACAGTCCTGGAAGAATTAATTTCTTCTGACATATGGGAAAACTGCCTGTCACCTTGTATCTCTACTTTGCAGGGGAATTCACTTTTAACCCAGAGGATAAGGGAAGTCAAAAGGCTAGGCCTGTTCGTTCTGTATGGAACCATTGCACCTTTTCAAAATAAGCTGAAGTTTTGAAAGAAGGCAGGACTAATGAGCACATTGGTTTAATTTTAATACAGTCTGTGTATCTAACTTGCACGGGCTATTTTGAAATTATTCACATATGTGTTCAGTATTGTGCAGGTCTGAGAGGGAGGCTCTGAGGGCAATGTTAAATGCCTTCTCCAGAAGCCCTTGTTGAAGCAGGACCTTCTGCCTCCTAGTTTTTAATGAAGCTGCAGTTTGAAGGTTGATGCCTATCAGTTATTAGTGCTACCACTATAGCTGTGCCTTGCACCAAACACATTTAGATGTTATATAGCCAAGTGCTATGCACGAGAGGGGAGATGGGGCTCCAGGATTAATGTGTACAGGGGATGAAGTGCTTCTGAATAGGTCTGTGGAGCTTCTGATTGCTTATGTTGAGTCCTATTGAAATCCCACACAGCAGCTCCTAGAGAGCTTTCCTGTACCCTGAGCAATGACTGGATTTGGCCCATGCTGAGAAAACTTGCCCAGCTCCACAGATGCTCATCTCTTACATACACCGGACCACCCGGTATAGTATGAAGTGGTCTAATAACATCAATTATGTGCTTCTCTATGCTTCATCTGAACATCTGCTGAGCATTTCTAGCACAGCATGGAAGAGCATTATCTTGGTTTACAGCTCATCATGTTGTAACATCAGAAATACCGGCCATCAATATGCTTCCTCTTGAGAGCAAACCAATTGAAGGTGTGTCAGCTGGCTATGATTACAATCACAGGCTCAAATTCATCTTTTCTCAGCTCATTATGACTGCAAATCTGTATGGTTTTAAAATTATTTATTGCCATACAAATTAACCAGATGACCTAGTCAGTCTGTGTTTCATGATTGATAAGAATAGTAACTGATGTTAGTCAGAAAAGAAGCATCTGAGGCTTTGAACAAATTTCCTCTAAAATGTGTTCTTCATATTGACGTGTATTTCTTGAAACATTAACTTAATTTTCTGCCTACTATTTTAATGTTTACAGTTAAAGGTTTTTCTCTCACTTTTGTCCTACTAGATAGCTATAATAATGGAGAATATATCATAAAGTTTACTAAGTCTGAAAACATATGTTACAACTAAAAAAATAGTCCAAAGAGGAAACTGTCAATGAAGGTTGGTAGAAATAGGACATATGCATAAATTACAAAAACTAATTAGATTTTTTTCCTTTCTTGATGAAGTTACTGATTGACAGAAATCTGTCAGATCAATGCACAGAACTTGCTCTTGTAAAACATCCAAGCAAAGCAGAACACAAGAAGTTCCACAAAAATACTTTTTTGCAGTGAGGGTGAGAGAACACTGGCACAGGCTGACCAGAGAGGTTGTGGAGTCTCTTTCTCTGGAGACATTCAGAACCCTCCTAGATGACTTCCTATGTAACCTGATCTGGTGTTCCTGCTCTAGAAGGGGGATTGGACTAGATGGGGTTACTTCCAGTCTCTGAGATTCCGTGATTCTGTGTGATTCTGTGATTTATAGGGAAAACGAGTCAGGCTATTACTTGGCACCAAATAGAAACTTTTAACTGCTGCTAGAGAAATGAACTGATTATCATAAATTTAACCCAAATGTCTGTGGGCAAACCGAAGTACCAAACAGAAAAGGAGTAGAAAAAAAGGTTTTGTGTACATGCGTATATCTGTGTACATGGGGTGTTAGATGCATGCAAACATCTGCAAATCTGAGGAATAGATTGGATTGCCAAGGATTTGCAATCCAGAAAGTTTCCTGGCTGTAAAACCCTCAGCCACCCTCACAGGGGTTGGAGAGAGTCTACAGGCAGCAAAGCCCATCCAGAATGAGGACCTATCCTGGCCAAGATAGGACCCTACATAGAGAGATAAAAGGGGATTCAATGATGAAATAAAGCTTTGATTTTCACACCCTATGAATTGATGCATTCAATATATTTGGTTGTGATATTAGTTCTTATGTAAAGTCCCAGGCCAACATCCAATATAATTCTTGCTACTTTAAGTCTGTAATGACCCTGTTATTTCTAATTATAGGGGGAAAACTGTGGGTTTACCTTATCTCCCCTATTTTCTTGGAGTCCCAACTCTATTAGTATACATTTCTTTGAATAAAGTCCTCTCTCTTAGAACAGCCATTAGTAAATACTAAAAATACATATAAAAATATGTATATACACATGCGCCTATAACCACTTCTCCTCCCATGCACAGAGATGACATAAATTGTTCTCTTCAGTTTCCTAGAAACCATACTATAGACATGATATTTAAGAGTGAATGTGGCTAACGTTTATTAGACTTGAACTGTATTGTGGGTAATTGTCCAGTAATAACCTTTAGTAAATTATATGAAGCCTTTACTTTACTTAACAGGGAACACAGGCTCCCCAAACTCTAATATTATCATCATTCAAGATAATGAGCTACACAAACCATTCTATTACCAATCTAAAAGCAATAAATGTCAAAGTAAAGAACTATGCAATATTCTGGCCTGGAAGAACAAAGGACAAAAGTAATGATAATGCCTTTTTATATTTGCAGTCTATTATATCATGCATAACAAATGACCCTGTAATTGTAGACAGTGTTATTTTAACAGGTTGTAAAGAGAAAATGGCGGGGCTAAGAAGGGAGTATGTTGAACACTGCCCTAACAAGTGCTGTAGGGCTTATAAATTGAAATACCTGATGTTGTATTTGGATTTTGTCCTGCTGACTATGCTGGATTATTCTGGATTTGTTTTGTTTGTCACCATGATCAAATAGAGCTCTGTAATGTGACACTAACATCCTTGTTTGCCATGTTGATGGTTTTATTAATAACTTGGTGACAACCTCAGCTCTCCTCTGACACAAGCATAAGCAAGGACAACAATACATTTTAAAACACAAGTTATTGATTTATGGAAATTCCTAATTTGGGCATTTTAGACCATTCAGAAGTCACACAGCATTTTGGCATTCATTTATTACACAGCTAGGGTTACAGCAAATAAGAGGTACTCATTCTGCTGCTGAAAATATTGTGGTGTAGATTCAGGTATTTGTGGATTTGTAGAATGTCTCTACTTTTTGATATTTTGTTTCAATCTTTTATTGAAAAAAGGGGAAGCTAGTCAGCTATTTGATCAGCATTTAATTTTTTCAAAGTTGGAGTTAAATTAACTGCCTAATTCTAAAAAAAATTTTTTGCTGAATGAACATTATCTCTTAGTTTATATGTACTTCATGTCATCATGTTAAGGTATGAAAAGCAAGGCATTAATGGAATAAATAGTTTAATGATTTTACTCTATACTATCATTCATGTAACATTGATCTACTAAGGAGGTAATAAGCACAGTTTGCAACTATACTTTAGATCTCATTCACCAGTAGTAAGTTCTATTTCTGTGTACCTAGGTCTGAAGCATACCCATACATCTTGCACTTTCCTAGATCTACTCCTGTGAACATGAGAGTAGGATTTAGTTGAAAGGGGAGAAGGGTTCTTTATCCATAAATGAACCCTTTACTGACATTGTGTTGCCTTATAACTCGAGTGCTTCTTAATGCCTTCACTTACGTGGCCATTTTATACCCTTCCTCATTCCAGATTCCATCAAATTCAGGACTCTGTAGGGTCAGGCCCGATGTGGTGATTTTGACTTCATCCAATGCTTTGTTATCAGCTGGCATATAGAGCATAAACAACAAATATTATATTAAACTCAACTAACCTTACTTGTATTACCTTTATTAAATTGGTTTAATAAGACACTTTTGACTTATGTTTGATGTCTGGAAGTTCAAGTTACCTCACCACTGCAAAAATTAATCCACAGAGGTTTTCTGAGACAAAACACAACCTCAGAATAAAGCTGTAAAATTTAGGTTTCCAGTTGTACCATGGTAGTGATATAAAAAAATAGCAAGCAATTATTTTACTTCTCTCCTTCTCAAGAAAAACAAATTATTAAACTTCCCAATATTTGCATCTTTCCCATAGCATATATCCCAAAATTGCAGGGAGTAGCAGTGCCCATCTTTTGGAGATCAGAACTTGAGCTTCCTGATGGCACAGCTATACTGTAGTTTTCACAGCAGATCTCAGATGTTCCCCATGAGAGCTACTCATACTACCACTTTTAGGTAAGTCCCAGAATAATGAACACAGCTTGTGTTGTGTTTTATTTCTGTGTCTTCTTCCAATCTCAATGACTGTTGCATGTTCACCTATATGTTCATCTGTTTCCCTTTATCTGTAATTTTATGTGGCAGCATCTGTGAGCAGTAGTTTTGTATAATAATGTGTATCAGTGAAATCAACTGTTGGTTTGAGGACTGTTCATTAAGCACAGAAGACTTGGATGACTGCTACATGTTGCTATGGATTGACTACTCTGTAGCTGAGATGTGAATGAAGAGGAATTTAGTTAAATGATTTATCTAGATTATAGCCCTCTTTCCTTGGGCTTCTATAGAAAAGAAATTTTGCTCCTTTTTGTCTGAAAAAACATGTCATACATACTCACTGACTCCTTATCCCAATTATCATTTTGTTGCTCATCAGACTTTGTCATGCTCAGAAATAGTTTTGGAAAGAACATATCAATCCTTCAATAACAGTGTAAATGTTAATACTGCCCCTGAATTAGGAGCAAGATATGGGACAATGTCCAAAGTAGTTAGAGAAAAAAATTAAGGACAATGTTTTGAAACTGCTTATGTATTGAGTTACATTTCCAATTTATTATTAAAACTGTGTGGAAGGCCACATGAATGTTACAATTATCAGTTTGAAGACAGAAGTATAAGGCTTCAAGTGGAATCTCTAAAGTACCGGAAGTTTCAGAAAGAGTGTAAATCCCAAAAGTCTTCCTATGTGAAAAAAACTACAAGAGTAGGTCACTGCTAATCCAGTTTAACTATAATGCAAGGCTTTACACAAATTAATTTACAAATATGATTTACCCTCCTTGAACTGCCTCTGCAAGGCTTAGGGGTTAGAGATTGCTTCTAATCCAAATGAATAATAACAAATTAATATTAACATTTTTATAGCCCAGAAGAATTTTCCTTTGTTAGATCCTTTTGTGTGTAACACTATTTTTCCATTAAATCTCAGTTTGATTGTGCTGGGCTTCACTATGAGCAGGGAAGCCGTCACACTTGAAATGGAATATACATTCCCCCAATTGTGCTTGCAAATACCTAAGAAATTGATCTGTTTATCATCTTGGTGGTGTGCCACTATCTCAGCATTTCCCAGTGTTGATCATACATTTGTCCCAATACCTGTGTCTCTGACAAGTATCCTGAAATTACTATGTTTATTTATGGAGACAGAAGGAAGTACTATTGGAATTCCTTATCACAGAGTCAAATTAGTTTCTTCTGGTCCTTATCTTGTATCACATGGTGTACAGTCCATCACCAGAGAAAATAAGCATGTTTCTGCACTTTTCTAACATAACTAGAAAATTAAGCATCTCATACATATTTGTTTCATATATTATTATACAGCTTTTAGTGACTATGTAAACAACTTTTGTCCAACTGATTTACCACAACTTTAATTTTTAATTTTAGCCAAAAAGGGAGTTTATTTAATCCTTTTGAATGACAGGATATTTCCTGTACATTAGTACACTGGAGTTCATTTTACGTATGCCAAATAAACTTTCTAAGCCAGCATTTATATAAATATCCTTCTGCAATGCTTAAAAAAACTTCACTGGGGTAAGCTATCATATACTCAATATTTGCATCTTATGCATAATGTGATGAATAGAGCTTTAAAATGAAAAATTCCTCTTAACTGACTCTAACTTTTCCTAAACAGGCCTAGTTGTTTCTAACATTAAGATACTGGAGAAAAAGGTTGGTTTTTTCTTTCATCGAAAACAGCACAAAGCAATAGAAGCTTTTTTTTAACTTACCTTCTTGCTTCTCTTTCCTGTCTCATTGACTGTTACATGGGGGGGAACACAATCAGAGCTTCTTGTGTTTTTTTAGATGAGTGCTTTCCTAACAAATATATTGTTAGAATTCAATTCTATATTAATCGTTCTTAAAATAATAGCGGGAATTCAGAAAAAATCTGGTAGGAGCTGTATAAGCAGTCAATACTGTATCCGCTACTGGATAATGTTTGAGTGAAGAGTATCCAATTGCAGGAAAACAAGTACTACCACAGTGGTGCACACCAAAGGAGCAGCTTCTCATCTCTCCCTATAGCATGTGCCAGCAAGCCTCAAGGAAAGCATGGGGAACATCAGTGAGGACTGTGGGTTTAGCTTCTGGAAATCTGGACAAGTTCTTAGGATTCAGCATAATTAAACAAAAGTTTCCTCGGGTTAGGTCAGTCTTAAATGCAGAACAGATGCTTTCCTGCATATGCATGTATCGGAAAGATTTTTTTTTTTTATAAATCAAAAGGGATACTGCTTAACCCACAGGAAGAACCCTATTTTAACATCAGCCAAGCTGGTCAAAGTGTTATTTTTTGGATGAAAATATTTCATGACCTTTCTATCTAAACCAGGTTGATAGTATACACATAGCAAATGTATCATCTTCAAGACCAGATTGTGCTATTGTATGTTTATTGATGATTCATGAGCACTAGTAGTTGAAAAGGCTATAAGAAAACAGAAAACTGATGTTCTGCTCATCATAACCTGGAAAAGCATTTTGCACATTAATAGAGGATTCCAGGAGTCATTAATGCAATGGAGATGGAGAAGTTGCAATAGTGGGGAATTGCATGGAATGCTATAGCACAGGGTCTTGTGGGATTTCCACACTTTGAAATAATCTAATGACACATCCTCTGGAGGAAAGTGCTAATTAAAAGTATAAATGAGTCTATGTGGTATTTGTGAAGCTGTTACCCAAAGCTGTATTGCTGCATATGTTATGCACTGCAATTAGTCATAGTTTAATGAGAAAATAACATATTTTGAGATCCACACAACTAAAATTGCAACCCCTTCCCTGCACTCTCTCCTCCCCTAAAAAAGTAGTCACAGCACACCTGCAATGCTGTAATGGAAAAAGCATTTCAGCAGGTGTATAACCTGCATGAGGATGTTGCTGTTGCAGGTTTTTTAGATCCAGATACACATCAGACTGTTTTTCAGACTTTTAAAGCTGATGGTGACAACAGAGTTTTTGCTGTGGAACAGAGAGGAAGATGAGACTACAAGTTATATGTAGATGTTCTTTGCATGGCCCACATTAATATGTCTCTTCCTGTGACACATTGCCATAGCTACATCTCCTACTGGGATTTCTCTCCAGTGAAAATAAAGATATGAAATGTGCATCTTGTGAATGGAATGTCATAATAATGAATCCCACTGGGAAGAAGAATTAATACTCTAAATTTTTTCTAGATTTAATGAAAAATATTTTTTCTTTTAAATTATATTCTCTTTCCTAAAATGGTCTACATGCCTGTGACTTTAGCATATCTGTTCCACTAAATGCTGTCTAATGGCTTTTATTACTCAGACATCACAGTGCAGTGAGGATTGCAGATTTTGGGGGTTTTGTTCCTCCTCCCTCTACTATCAGTTAACTATGGTTATAGTTAATTATCATAACTGCAATGAAACATTTTATCGCCAGATTTCATGCACGCTACAATTTCATTGGTAACATTTCACAGTGCTGCTGTCAGCAGTTCAGAGCTGTGATTAGACATTAGATCAATAAAGGGCTCTTAACCATAAGAAATATGTAGGAGTTCTTTCTATTTCAATGTTACCAAAAATTATTGCAAGAAGTTGGTAGGATAACAAAAAAAGAGTAGTATTGTTAGAGGAAAAAAATACTGTTAACATTAGGAAGATGTAGAATTAAATACAGAGTATTTTTCCACCTTGGTTCTGTACCTGATACCCATTTAAGAACCTAAAGTGTAATGATTTTTAGCAGCATCCAGAATTAGCACTCTCCCATAATTTATTCACAGAAGTCACAGTAGTCAAAAGGGGGCCAAAAGAAGCAGTAGTACCAGCATTTTATAAACAGCTCTTTCACTGTTTTGAAATATAGAAAAGACAGCACACTTTGAAAACAGGAAAAATTGTTTAAAGCTCTGCAATTTATAAGGACCTACCTTTGCAATGCTGAATTTAAAATTTTAATTGTTTAGTTGTTCTGTACTAACTGAACTTTTGACATTTCTTGATGCTTATTTTTGATTATTGTATCCTCTTTTTGCACGATCCTTTCTTTCCTTTATGAAATATTTTCTTTCCTAAGTAAGGGAGACAGGCAATTCTATCACAGTCGGTGTCCCAGGCCTCAGAGAAAACAGCTGACCTCCCCAGAAAATGTCTGTATTTTCTACACCCCAGTACATTTTATTGCTAGGCAGTCTTCCAGTTCTGTATGTATAAAATGCATTATAGAGATCTTCAATAGATAGATGGGAAAGTACCTGTATAATATTGTTTTTATTAGTGTAGGATTTAACACTAGACAAACCAGATATAATTTTGTTTTTCAGTGTTTACCAGAGGCTTACTGAATTATGTTCTTGAACAGTGTTTCAGAGCTCTATACTGGTAATTAGAGCTGGATGAATTATTCATCAAAAGCAATACTTAATATAATTTATGCTCCCCATTTACTACAAGAGTACTAGGTGTTGTTATACCTGTTGAATAGGACAGTACGCTGCTTTCCAAGGGCTCTCTATTTCTGAGTTACAAGATGCACCTATAAATCTTATATCCCAGGTTTTTTGTTCTCTCTCAGTGGCACTAGAGGAGGTTGTTCCCTCAGGAGCTGCACTGAGGATTTAGTCCTGATTATTTGCTTCGTAGCTCTGGCTGGTTGACTGAAGAAGAGGAGAGGTGAGATTTTTGAAGGTGTGACCTTTCCCTACAGGCAAATATCTTCTGTCAGAATGGTTCACAACCCATCAATTTGTAATTCATACCCTTTGGTGTTTCACCTATGCCATTTTGATCTGGACCAGGTTGGCTTCATCGGTTATTATTCACTGTAATCTTAGCACCTCCTTTTCAAGTAAGCAAAGCTGGGGTTTTTTTGGCTGTAGTTTCAAGAGTGTTTATAAACTGACCTGATCTGACCTGACCTGACCTGAGCTGGAGGTACTAGCATGGCCTGGGCAGCCTGCCTGCTGCTGTGGCTTTATGTGGATCATCTGGCTTGTGCATATATTTAGGTAGTCACCTGTGGCATGTGTTGCGTTTTACCCTCAAAAAGCAGCTCAACCCTATCCAGCCACTTGCCCCCACCTGGTAGGAAGGAGGGAGGAATTGGTAAAGTAAAAGTGATAAAACTTTTGAGTTGATATCAGGGCAGTTGAAAGGTCTGAGTTTTCTTTCACCGAGTTATTAATTTTTTCCCCTTACCATTTCTTGATCAAAAGGATCCAAGACATTAAATTAAGGGTAAACAGTTTCTTAATGAAAAAAATAAATAAAAAAGCAAATTTATCTGGTTACATACTAGATTCTAGGCATTTTGAGTAAGATTGATAAAAGGAATACTGATTGCCAGTGAAGAAGTTGAAATCATTCTGTGCTTAAAATGAGCATTCTCTAAAGAGTGGAATCCATTTCTTATAATCAAACAAGTAAGATTACTTATTGCCCATGTGATGCAAAAAATTCGTGCTGTCAAAGAAAGCTTGTGTACCATTTAATACATACTTAGATTCTTCATAACCTGTGTCTTGTAAGCCTTAGCATCTCTGGAGATATTATCACATGGACATGGGCTATATATTCTCATAGAGACTAGGAGAATTTTTTACCTGAAGAGAATTTCATCTCTACCTGTGAGCCACTGCAGTCAAGGTAATCCCATGCCTGCATTTCAGAGAGTTCTATTTCTTGAAAGAAAAGCATAAGAAGGGATAGGAGAACTTCTAAGGACTAGGACAGAGAGCAAATTTTACAAAATTTACAGGTTATTTTCCAGAAGCTTAAAAATTAGGAAAAAAAGACCATCCATCAGTTTCAGCGGAAGGCTGCATGAGGTACAAGAAGGTATTTATACAAGAAGGCTCAGAGGGGACCTCATAGTAACTTATCAGTACCTGAGGGGGTCCTACAGAAAGGCAGGGGAAGGAGTTTTTAACATAATATCGGATGGGAGGACTAGAAACAACGGGGGTTGTGCTGAAACACTTCTAGTCTTAGGTAGTTCCTACAATCCTGTAGAGCCACAGGGGGTGGGTTTAGGCTTGACATAAGAAAGAAATTCTTTACAGTGAGGGTGGTGAAACACTGGAACAGGTTGCCCAGAGAGGTTGTGGATGCCCCCTCTCTGGAGGTGTTCAAGACTGGGCTGGACAAGGCACTGGGCAGCCTGGTCTAGTGGGAGGTGTCCCTGCCTATGGCAGGGGGGTTGGAACTCGATGATCTTTGAGGACCCTTCCAACTCAAGCTATTCTATGATTCTATGATTTGGCCATCTTATTGCAAAGGATTCCACCACTGTGGTTAATATGTTCCAGTGAAAATCAAGGTTTCTTCCTTGTTTTATTTTAGTAGGGGTGATACTGAGCCACAATACAGATGACATGAATTTTACTTCTGGCAAAGATATTCTGATTTCAACTGCTATCCTTACACATTGCTGTAACGCAAATGGTAAAGAAAATGACAATACGCCAAATCATGGAGTCATCCAACCTCTGGCTCACAATGACTACGTGGAGTCTAGAATCCCTCAAGATTTTATTAAAAGTGTGTGATCCAACACAAAGCAGGTAATCTGGGGAAAGAATGAGATTAAAATTATATAATGAAAGCAGGACTAAATGGCTTTATAAGCCTACCGGTATTTCAAATGAGGTAGGCTATTTCAACAAATAAGTCTTTCTTGGCACATTACTCCTAAAACTCCTGTAATAAATGTAGAAAAATACATTTCTCCTGTCATTTAGTATTGGAGGTTGTTTCTTTTGGGTAATTTTTGTGGGTTTCATGTGTTTTTTTGTGATATGGTTTTTATTTGTAATCTTTTGTTTTTTTAATTAAAGCCATGTCTTCATGTCTCTACCTGCACTCTGTGAAGTTAACAAAATTCCTGTGTGTCAAAATGCAAGTAAAATCCCTTGTCTTCTGGACTCTTTTTTTCTTCTTTGGATATCCTTTTTCTCCTTCCTCTGCCTTAAAACAAGAATTCTCTTAAGTGCTAAAGAACCTATATTTTCTCTGAAATTTAAGATTATCTTTGGTTCCCTCTCACCATTTTCCTTATTAAGCTATTTCAAATAAATATTTTATTTGTAATAAGGAATAAGAAATGGAGAAATGACCTAGTTTGTTTCTTGTAATAAGAAGATATTTTCAGAAATACTTAACAGGCTTTCCTGAAGCATCCTTTCCAATATCTCTCTCATCTTCCTAGGAATTTTTTTTAATATTCATGAAGAATCTGAAGTTGGCTTCAGATGTAGATATATCGTTTCACTCTATAATGTGCTATGAACTCTGTGTGAGGAAATGTATGCACTCAAAAAACAGAATTGGATTATGTGTGTAGGAGGGTTGAACAACTGTTATAGAGACAGTAAAAGCTTGCTTTTCTAGGAAGAAAAAAACTTTAGATACTATGAAGCAAATTACTTAATTTTCAGATATTTCTCCTGTAGTTTCTCCTTGTACCACAGAGATTGTAGATAGATGTAGCTATAGCTACAGATGAGAGCCGACTTTGACCCAGAGTAACCTAAACTAAGCAGGTATGTTTTGTCTTGAAAGCAGTACTGTATCTACATCTGTGGATGAGATTTGTTGCAGTAGATACAACAAAGATAGGTTGTTTGATGTTTTCTGATGCCCCTCTGTCATCTTTGAATCTTGCTGAAATAATTCCAGTAATTTTTTTAACTGTAATTTGTCTAACAAGACATTTACATTTTAACCAAGTTCTAGGGACATCAACCATATCTTAGTTGACAGACATTTGCCTTACACTATACCCCTACCCATGGGAAGATTGTACTGATCCAGGGTCATACATACAATTTTTTTTCACAGATGTTTGATATTTTTAGGGTTCAAATCCCAAAGTTTTGAAGTTATCAACAAAATACAATTTTTTTTCATACAGAGCTGTGGTACTATTTTCAAATGTTATGTTCATCATCACCTAAATGGCTTTTTTTTTTTTTTCAAATTTATTAAAAACTTAAGCATGGTATTGTAAATTCTTTTGTCCAAATTGAAATCATGAGCAGTAAAAGGATTGAGAGATATAAACTTTTTAATATATTTTATTACCTTTCATGGTAGCATAAGATGTAAGTAACTGGCATTTAATTGATGACCTAAATATTTTTTTAAACAACAATTCCTTTAGTAAATACCCAAATTGACACTGTACTCTTTCACTTTTTGCCCTTCCCTTTTGCCTTTATCTGCTACAAGAGCTCATTCTTTCATTAGTCTCCGCACTTTCTTCCCCAGATGTCTTTTTCTGTCTGTACTCACAGTCTTCTATCCTTTCAGTGACCCTGCTTTGTCTTCCCTGCCCAGTTCCTAGGGGACAATGATGCTGACATCCCTCAGCGTGATGTCCAGATTTGCCTGTCAGCTGCACATAGGGAATCTCATTCAAAAAAGCAGATTGTCTACTTCCAGAGCAGCAAGTGGCTTTATCCCTCCTTTTGGAGAAGGGATATGCAGTTTAATCCTAATTCAACCCCAACAATAATCTAACTCTAATGCTAACAGATGTGCACCCTCACAATATAACCCTAATCCCTAACCCTAAACCGTAACCCTTTTAATCCATGATCTCTGCCAGATTATCACAGGTATAGGGTGCTGAGGAGAAGTGAGTATAACAGTTACCAAGTCTTAGTTTGGCACTGAAACTGTTTTGCAATGTACTGTTAACAGATGCAAGTTTTTTAAAAGAGGAGGTTTTTGACCCTTCCATAAATAAAAAGCACTGATGAAATATAAAGCACCAATGAAACTGTCAGCCTCTGATCACTGATGTACAGTGAAACCAGTTTATTTTTTAACTTAAGAGTCCTCTGGAATCCAATTGATTTTTATATTGTGCTTTGCTACCGGGACATGGGCTCCATCTTCCAAGATGAAAACCTGATACTCTTTTTTCATGGAGCTCTGGGCACCTGATGACATTTGAAAAGAAAATGTCACTTTGTGTCTGCTGAAGGCACAATGAGATTTGCTAGTGTGACAGGTCTGTAAGCTGGCACACAAACAGAGAAATTCATGTTTAACTGCAGTGTAAGAGTTGATTAACTCAGTATTCTCATGGACAGTATTTGTCACAAATGTCATCTTGATTTGGGTTATTTTTCATGTGGAGCAAGAGGAGGTGTGTTTTCAAGGACTGTGTTGTTTTACAGGGAAGTGTCCTGTGTAAATGAAACTGGAAGCGAACAGAGGTTTCACATGATCCTAATTAGAAATGAAACAGGATGTTTTTATTCTAGGCACTTTTCATCCTGTGACATTAACTGGCAATTAATTTGTTGGGGTTTTTTTTCAAAGTGAAAGACTCACACAATAGAGGATGTAAAAGTGACTCTATACATGAAGTACTGAGTGCTTAGTTCTAGGAGCAACAGACCAAGAATTGTAAAAACACAAGCTAAAAAGGAATTAATTTGGTATGAACTAGGTAGGATGAGTTAAAAAGAAAAAGTTCATCTCACATAGAGTTAGCACTCTCTGCACTACCCTCAATAACCTCTCTAGCATGACTTTTTTTGACCTTCTCTCTGTAAAGATCTTAGTGATAAATAAAATAAATTCTAGTGATTGCCTTCATTTTCAAAAGGCTATTTTGTTCCAAACTTCAGTCTGTGTTTCTTGAGGTATCTTATTTCCGTGTGTTTGCTGTGTTGTTTGCTAGTTCTTTTTGGTTTGGTTTTGTTTGGTTTCGGCTCATATGAGTCCCTTTTTTCTCCTCAAAATTGCAGTGTCTGTTTCTGCATTTCTTCTCATGTCCTGATACAGAGGAGGAAACACGATGAAGCCTGAAAAAGCTATCAGTCAATTGCATAAATTCCTATTGAATCATCTTAGGCCTGTTAAGAACTAAACAGAATGAGAGCATTCATCCTGAGAAGCTGTTAGCAACACCTTTCAGAATCTCTAATTAGAAGAAATATGTGTGTATGTGGTACAGTATGTGTATATACAAATCTTTAAATATACAAGCCTATTTATACATATATGTATGTAAAACAAAACCAATCTGGAAAGTGCTTAAAGATTCAGTGCAGATAAACTCCCTGCAGTAGGCAGGGAGCCTTGTGCCATGTGCTGGCAGACGTCACCTCCTGTCTCACTAGGCCTGGGAACAGCAGTTCAGCCTTCAGCCACAGAACTCTGTGCTGGCCCCCTGACCCTGGGTGGGAGCCCACCTGAGCCAGCCCTCCAGGGCATGTGCTCCAGCCCCTTTCCCATGGTGGAAGCCTACCAACCCTGACGTTCCGCGTCCCTTGGAAATAGCTGAAGAGTTGATGAGCAGAAGTTTGTAGATATGTTTTCATCTGTGCAGATATCTTGTTGCTGAGATCTCAGAGCATCAACTCCCAAAATAAATGACTCTCTTAATCTAATCTCAGAAACTGAGTATGATGTGTTTTTCATACCATTCTGGTGCCTGAAGTGCCCAGACGGCTCTTCTAAATTCAGCTTATGCCTCAATGCTCAATTGCCTCACAGATATATAGTGCTCTAGATAAGCCAGACTGAGCAGACTAATGTATATATATTTATTATTACATAATAGCATGCAAATTACTTAGTGTTGATAGGCTCTCATATCTGATTTTTTTCAGAAGTCCAGAGGGAGTTATATTTTATTAAAAGTGTATCAGTTCACTGAACATAATAAAATATAAGCTTGGAAAAAGGGAGCTGTTGCTAAAGTTACAGTAACCAAATATTACAGTATGAAAAAGCCAACCCTCTTATCACAGGAGCAACACCAGGTTTTGTCTACTTCAGTAAAGAGAGAAAAAGAGGAGGTGAAAATGAACAAATAAGAGCTGTGTAAATGTTATGTTTACCTTGAACTTCGATTTACATTTAGGAACAGTATTAATAACCAGAGAAGATAACCATGTCACTTGGAATATTAAAAAGTGAGTATTAAATGTCTGAAAATGTTCACTATTTAATTTTATTCTGCACTGATAGCATTAACAGCTTTTCTATTTAATCTTGCTTTCTATAACCTTTACTTTGACTTTCTTGTATTCATGACGTGACTATTTTTCCTCACTTTTACATCAAAAGAGAAGAAAACAAAGAGGAAAGGGAGAGGGTGTTACCTGCTGCATTAGGACTCTGAATCCTTTAGAGTATGCCTCAGTTGGTAGTTTGGAATGTATTTATTCTTCTAAGACTTAGTTGACAAAAAGGAATATAGTTAGAGTGATTTGCATCAAACTCTAATGTAGTGAATTAAAACAAAGCAAAAAAAAAAGCCACTGAATTTTCTCAGTCAAAGCAGGAGAAAAGAAAGAAACCACCTCACAGAAAGTATAATCTGGGGTTTTCCTGATAGATGTTATAATCTGAAATATTCTCATTGTCAGAGTGATATGTTGCCTAGCCTGACAGACCGACCACTCAGGTTTTTAGGAGATACTGTGCTGCTATCGCCCAGGGCAATTTTTATGGGAGCTAAGGGATGGGTGAGAAGGAGAAAGGTTCTTACATATGAAATCAGATGCACAGCATATGTCCTAGCATGCCTACATTAGTCCTTCTTCACATCTGCAACTTCTGTGTCCTTAGGTCTGTTCCTTACCAGCCATGAGTAATTTGACACTAGGGTTTCCCACAGAATTTAAGCAGTCCTCAGCTACTCTATTGCCCTTGGTTTTCACAGATGCTAGAGGTTTTATTGCTTAGATTGAAGAAATTGCTTACAAGGGGAATTTGAAGGCAACACATTGTACAGTGAATCCAGCTTCCTAGGGAAAGCCAAATGCAGCAATATAGCTCACAGAAAATCTAAGTTGCATCTTCGCTGTTCATGGTCCTGTATTGATTTTTTGAGTCCCCTCAAGTACTCTCAAAGTACCATTAATAAGATGGCACCCTTTTGTTTATTTGTTTTGTTCTTGGGAAATATAAAAAATAGTCAGGGAGAAGTGCCCTGATACAATAAGAAAACTGTAAATTTCTATTCTGTTTCATGTGTTTGGGTGTATTCAAACACAGACTTTTCATATGCATCCTGTATACTTTTTAATATAAAGTATGTACATGTGGACAAGTGTGTACATAAATATTTACAATCTATTGCTATTAAAAATATTTAAATCTTTCATCGAAACAAGGTTTCTTAAACATCTGTTACAGTTGTACTTTGATACATATTACTTGCCAGCTCAGTTAAATGATGAATTTATTCATAACCTTTAGTTCAATCTCATTAATCAACTGACTTGCCTTTGGACTAATTAAATAATGATTACTATCAGCAGTGCACCAAGCATGATGTTAGTCAGTTCACCTTTAACCAGTTGTTTCTAGGTTTTGGATAAGAGGGTAAAAAAGAGGTTTTTCAAATTGAACTAATTGGATGTTTCTAGAATTACAGCCCTTTGTGAGATGTTTTGATTACATGGCAGCGGTGCCTGTATTAGAAGCTATTTGATTAGGCAGAGCTTCTTAAAACAGTCTACAAAAGTATTTTTCAAAGTTCTGCTGTATTAAAATATTATGAACATAGTACATTCTCTACTAAAACTATGGATGTCCTGTTATTAATGGGGTATTCCTATGTGTGTAGCAATTCTGTGAGATCCCTAATTTAACCTTATTGGCTTGAATATAATTTTTCAGAAGTCCTCCCCACCTGTATTTTCAAGTTTTTGCAACTACACAAATTTGCTTCCTTGCTCTATTCAAATACTATTTTTTTCTTTTCTTCTATGGATCTGTCTTCTGTCTCTCAAAATATTCTGAATAGAAAGAGGGTAGGAACTGAGAGTTGTTAAAGTGAAGAAGGAAACTTCAGAAAATTAATTTGCTTTTCCATTTAATCTTTTATCCTGTGTGAAAAGTGTCAATGTTGATCAGTGAATCAACATCTGAGACTCAGATTGCTTTTTATTTTGTGGATTTCCGCAGTAAGAGAATTCTTACTGCCAGTATCCCCCGTGAAAGAGGACTGCTGTAAAGCTTGACTTTGCAAGCATTGTTGACATTAAAAAGATCTTCCAGGGCTTTTGTTTCATTTTTTAAAGGTGTGTTGCTATATGAACAAATTTAATCTGAGTCTGCCCCTTGGAAACTGAGGTTCAGGGGTTTATTTCATTTCTCTGCTATTTTGTTGGCTTTTTCCTTCCCTGTCAGCAAAAATAGTTCATTCAAGATAAAAGCAGAATGTAAACAAACTCCACTGGATATTCCAAATGTTATTTCCTGCTCATCTTTTAGATTAGATTTTTTGTGTAATTGGAAAAAGTGATAAAGCAGAGATGCAAAGAATTAAATATGTGAGGAAAAGCCACTGAGAGGATTCATATATGGAAGGGCTTACACAGCATTCTAATGCGCACAGCTGTGGACCTATGATCAATAACAATTTCTTTTCAAAGAATCTGTCTGTCCTTTGAAGTTAACTTCAGATCTTATTCCTCAATAGAATACCAGAAAGATAAAACAAAATGAGGAAATAGCCTCCCAGGCGTTGTTTTGATATCCCACTTGTGGGCATCTCCTTGGTAATACCATCAAAATTAGATAGGAACAACACAAATCTATATGAACTTGATAAATGCTGCAATTATGGATTGATTTCTTCACCAGGCTTTTTACACATTGCTAATGGCTGTGGTTGAAAGAGGCTTACCTCACAATTTCTGGTCAACTGTAATTTGTGCTCCTACAATTCTTTGGAGTTGATTGACTCTCCCCTGCAAGTACAGTTTACATCCTTCTTTTACACTCCTGGTTTAATAGATGTCTGCATGATCTAGTTACACAAAGCAGACAAGCTATCAACTTGAAGTGTCTCCTCTAAAGTAGCACAGCCTTAGCTGCCTTGCATGTATGTCTGTAGTTTACTGAGTCTCGAAGTCCTATGGGGAGGCAGTTGCCTCTTTATGTGATATTTTGGAAAGGATGAATTCTGACATCTGAATTTCCTTATTGTAGTTCAGGTATCCGAGTAAGTGTCATAGAAAGATAGAAATATCAGAAGACTCAATGGTGTCCTGGTTTAGGCCCAGAAGGCCCCCCCAAATGACAGATGGCCCCCCCTCCTCTCTCAGAAGAGAGGAGAGGAAGGAATGAGGATATTTGTGAGTTTAGAAGAATTCCAAACTACTTTAATAGATAATGAAATAATAGATAAAATTAAAAAGAAAAGATAAAAAGGTATACAATGTTTACATAACCGTATCAAGCTCCTGGGATGATGATCACATCCCCAGCAGACGCAGGGAGAGTCCCAGGCTGGGGCCAGTTCAGTCAGGAGCTGGATGCCGGATCTGGATTCAGGAGTGCTCAGATCGGGGTCAAAGGCAGAGTCTTTCCTAGATGTCGGCCATCAAAGAAAGAAGGGAAGGGCAAGAGAAGAGGCCTGACCCTTCGATCCCTCAACTTTTATACTGAGCGTGGGGCAGATGGGATGTAATANCCTTGCAGGCAGGACTTCTCTACGTCTTTTCGTTTCCAGCCCCCCGGTAGGGTGGATGACAAACATTCTGACCTTGATCACCATAGTGAATAATGAAAATAAGAGCTTCTTGCATACCCATTCCCTGGTATAATCAGGTCTTATTAGTCTGGGAGCGAACAGTGTCTGAACAATGTGCAGTTAATTTCAGAATTTAGTCAGACTGAAAGTGAAGTCAGCTGAAAAGTGAAGTTAAAAACTAGAAAATTTACCCTATTTTACCTCAAACCAGGACAAGTGGGAATTGCAAATAGCAGGAAAAAAATCTATTTAGGATGGAGGAACTGAGTGAAATTATAGTGCACTTCATATCACTAATTGTTGAACCCTGGTGTCATAAATTTATTATCTTTCACCGGACCAAGAACTTCACAAAGCCAGCACAGATTTTTAGCTGGTAGGGATTTCAGCTACTCAGATGTGGGGATAGAAATAGGAATTTCATCAGTGTGTGTGCAGGATCCTTTTGCCAAATAAAAGGAATAAAAACACAGCAAAATTTAATAAAAATAAGAAACAAGTTGGATAAAGCTCAGCTGATTACCAAATGTTTCTGTAGAAGTGATGGTGCTGTGTAAAATTTGGAAAATCTTTGTCATATATTGATCCAAGACTGGAACTTCTTTGAGATGTATTCTAAAAAAAAGTATTCTTGACTTTTAGTGTATCTGCCCTCTATGTGTGAGGTCAGAGGCTCTTAGCTTTCATCTTATTTGTATTGGAATTACATTTGGACCTGATGTATCTGTTTAATCTTTGTAAATGACACATGGTGTGTAACAATCCATCTTCTCAACTGAAGGTGAAAATTTAACCTTATCAGATACAGCAGAGTACAATAATGTGGAGAAGGAATATGAGATCAGGGAATATACAGGTGACATATAATGGAGAATTGCAGTCGCTGTGCACATATGTAACGTTTCTTACATTGTGTGCTCCTCAGTTATATTTTACCCTTAGCAGCTATAACAGTGAATTTCCTTGATATCAGGATTTAGTACCTAATTAACAAAAGACTAAAGTAAGCTATGTTGAAAGTACTGTCTAGTTTTGATGTCACTACAGTGAAAGAGTGTTTGCTGAAATATCTATTGATTTCCTTGGAGAAAATTTGCAATTGTCTGTTCTTTACGAGAAAGCTACTAGGAAACTGTTTGGTGTAGGTTCAATACCATCTGTCTTGGAGCAGGCGCTTGGAACGGGCAAGACTTGACATTGTAATGCATTGACCCTTCATTCTCTCAGCAATTGCTGCAAACAAATTGCAAGAGGTCTTACAAGTTTAGCTTGTAGCAGGTTAAAGATCAATGTTCAATGAACATACAAGGCAGGCAGACTAGCTTCCTTTTTATTCCCATTAATTTCATGAAAGGGTTGCCTGTAGTTGAAGTGCTTGACCTATGTGAGAATCTGTAACAAGCTATAGCAGAATTCCAGATTTAGTTAAGAGGCACTTTGATAATATGAAGGTCTGTCATGAGGGCAGCTCTCCAGTCTTTTCCACTGTAGGATCAAAAGAGCTCTGCACAAATATAGTAGCAAATAACTTTCCGGTTGGCTTAATGAGGAGGAGAAAAACTGAAAATGGGCATTTTTGAGGAAATTAGGCTCTTAAGAATTACAGAGAGAAGAGAAGACAAGCAGTAAATTATTTGACTGATACTTTTAAGGTAATCAAAGCTCTCCTGAATCTGTTCATTCAGTTCTGTCAGCAAGCATTACTAAGTGCTATTTGCCACTTTTCCCACCAACAGAATCCCATGCATGAAATGCATTTGCATGAACTGCTGTCTTCTGCAACACTTGTTACATAGCAATTGTACAGTCATCCTACAGTACAACCAGAAGCTGCACATTTCATATACAAAATGATGAAAAAATCATAGCTCTAAGTGAAGATACTAAGTTCCACTTACCTGGAATTAAAGATAATTCTCTCTAGTATTTGCAGCTATAATTCACCTTTCTATCTTCATAGGTTTTCTATTTTTTTTTCCTTACACAGTATCTATCTAGCTCCTTTTAACCCTCTGGAAAGTTAAAAGCTTTATCTTCTTTTTTTTTTTTTCCTAAAACAATGGCTCTGGTTCCCTCATGTGTCCTCTTTTTGTCTCTGATGTAATTTTTTCTTATACTTTTGGATATATCTTAATCAGGTTTTATTTCTAGCTGTTATAGCATTTGTAGCTCTAATGAAGCAAAGCACGTATTTCCCCTTAAACACTCTAAAACTGTATTCCACTCATTTTCAAAAAGTAGGAAATTAAGTTCCATTTTTCTGCATTTTTTTTTTTACTTATATTGAGCAGAATTTGGTTCTCCAAGGGTAAATAACAGCCCTGTCTTTTGGGTGATCTTGACAGAATTTTCTCTCATTTCTAGCTATCTGATTTAGTACAGCTTGCATGTAATTGGAAAGTCAGAGGGGTTGTCTGGTTTGGTTTTCTGCAGATGCTTTTAATCACAAATAGTAGAAAAAAAATGTATCAGCCTTATGGTCTGTTTGGGAAAAGAGAAGAGCTACATTTTCTACCAATCATAGGGATGAGACTTTGCTACGGTTAGCCAGAAGCAAGAGTATTATTACCAGGAGAAACTGAGAGAGAAAGGTACAAATAAAAAGAGGGATGCTGAGATCTCAAATAAATTATGCAGCTTGCCTCTAGGCCCCAGAAACAAATACCAGTGACAATTCACAGGCACTGCCCTGAGTTCAGTGAAACAAGTTTTGATCTACGATCTCTTGATCATTTGAGAAATACAGAGCAGTAATTGTTCTGCCTATTTCAGCAGCCTTGCAGTCCACCAAATTGTTTCTATCTCGCAGATTTACATTGAACAGAATTTGGTGCCCAAAGGATATCTCATAGATTATAGTTCTGAAGGGTCTAAATAACAATGGTTTTCCAGTTTTTAGCTACCTTCTATGATACCTGTTATATTTGATTGTCAAATTGATTGGGTGGAGGTTTATGCACTCATGTATCATCTGCCTATCAGAACATCACTTTAAGTTTATCTAGGTTTAAGTGTTTGGTGGTTGTTTGGGTGGTGGGGTAATTAGCTGACACTGTCCATCAAAAATGTTTGTCTTTTGGAAATTGAGAAACTGTTAAGACTTGGTGAGAGCACTGAGAGAAATTACTTTTATGGAAGTAATATATTCATGAATTTTTTTACTGAAACCACCATGATAGTGCATTTTTACTCCATCCCAGCATCTTTAACAATCTAAATCTCTACCTTGTTTTGAGATATGTTTGCCTAGTGCTGACATTGTTTATATTGAGTAGCTTGCTTTATGGTGTCTGAAGTAACAGAGAGGAAGATGAAGTATTGCAACTAGTTGGCTGTGATGTAACACGGTGATTTACGCCTTCCTTTACAAAGTGTTTCTCATATGCCAAGATCAGAGAGAGACTAGCTGAATTACGGACATCTAGTGAATTGATGGCTGTGGGATAGCAGATGTCTGCTCAAGCCACTCCATGTCTGTGCTTTAGAGAGCTGTAAATGCATATGACTGTGCTCATCACCTGTTTTAGATTGCTTTCTTTTATGCTACAGAGCAATATTAATTGGAAACATTGTAACCTGTTAAAGGTCAGTTTTACTCTTGGCTTACCTCCTGGGTTGCATCAAG
>VZTY01034386.1:0-18598 GCA_013400935.1 Turnix velox
TATGATTCTATGACCTTTTGCTGCTCATTCTTTCCAGTTTCATGAGTTTTTCCAAATCTTAAGTGCTGGAAACAGTATTTATTATAGCTGCTGTTGTTCTTTGCAAGCAGATTTCCAAAAGGTGCAGCAAATGCTGTCCTGAAACCAGCCCTCTTGCATGTTAAATCCCAAGTTTCACTTTCTTGGAAAACAAATGTTCATGTTTTTCTGCATTCCAATTGATCCTTAATATTAGCAGGTCAGTCACCTGAAATAAATTCTGCATTACATATCCTGCATGAGACCTCTGTCTGAATTTTGCCTGTTCAGTTATTTCTGCTGCTTAGAGTCCCTTCAAATTATATTTTAGAATTTATTCTTTCTCCTTTTTCTCCTAATCAGGAAAAGAAGCTGATGGAGGATCGAATTGCTGAATGTACTTCTCAGCTGGCTGAAGAAGAAGAAAAGGCCAAAAACTTAGCCAAACTGAAGAATAAGCAGGAAATGATGATCACAGATTTAGAAGGTTTGTTATTGTTATATCTGCCTGTGCCCAGCTTGGGCACCGTGGTGAGAAGGAGTGGATCACTGTTGGAGTGTGCACAGGATTGGGTCTAGTCTGTGAAGGACTTTAGATGCAGAGACCTTAATGGATGGAAGAACATGGAGCTGTTGGAGAGGATCTAGAGGAGGCAACAATGATCTGAGGGCTAGAGCACCTCTGCTCCAAGGACAGGCTGAGAGAGCTGGGGCTGTTGAAGCTGGAGAAGGATCTCAGGGAAACCTTCTTGTGGCCTCCCAGTGCCTGAAGGGACTAAAGGAAAGCTGGGAAGGGGCTGCTTGCCAAGGCATGGAGACACAGGATGAAGGGGAATGGTTTGAAACTAGAGCAGGGCAGGGTTAGATGAGACATGAGGGAAAATTCTTCCCCATGAAGGTGGGGAGACACTGGAAGAAGTTGCTCTGTGAGGTGGTGGATACTCCATCCCTAGAGACATCCAAGTCCAGGCTTGCTGAGGCTCTGAGCAACCTGATCTAGTGCAGGATGTCCCTGTTCACTGCAGGGGATGGGACTAGAAGGCTTTGGAAAGTCTCTTCCAACTCTGTGATTCTCTATTTTTGTCTAAGCCTCTAAAGAAGTTAGTGTTGCTTTGCATGACTTGTTACATCTAGCTGCTCAGGCTTTCTCATGCTTGTTACTATTTCATTTTTGAGAATTCATTTCAATTATAAACCCACTTGAATTCCTGTTGTTGCCTGCATTCCTTAGTTACAAGGTAAAAATCTGTCTCTTGGGAAGCTGCTCTGCTTTTCTAGAACCATCAGGCTTCAAATATTTTTTGAATAAACAAATCTGAATTGTTTTGTTTTCTTAATGCTTTGTTTATCTGAAATGGTTCCATTTCTATGGCCATTTACTTCTCATTATTTAGGCCTGTTAGAGGCTAACACAGCCCTGTAAGTAACCTTTTCTTCATTTGATGTTTTTTTAAACTACTTATGGCTGTAAATAGCTATTGTGCAATTTTAAAAAACTGCCAAGTTAAAGCTGCAAAAATATAAGGCAAAGCTGTTTTCTGTACCCTAATTTGGAAATAGTTTTTTCCCTGACTCCATTATGGCCTGTCTTGCTGCATATTTTAAAACTGATGTACTTATGGAAGAATACCAAAATTTAATCTTATCTCTTGAGGATGTTACTGAAATAATAGTGATGGTAGGTGTTTGGTTTACCTTTCCTTTAAAAATCATATCTGTACATCTTAAGATGGGCATAACTAAGCTTTACTCCCTGGAAAAAAATAATATTTGATTAGTTATGTGCTAAAATCAGGGCTAGTGTTTCTGAAGATGGTTGGCAGATGTGGTTGGTTGAGGTACTGTTCCAAGACTGATGACCTTAGAAATGGAAATTAAAGCTTAAATATAAAGCATGAGCTTTCTTGGCTAGTAAAGCACAGTAAAATGATATTTGCTCTTGGAGATGATTCAAGAAGCTGTTAAGGTCTCTCTGCTAGGTCTTGGCACTGCAGGCACTGAATTTTGAAAAAAAAAGAAGTCTAATTCAGTTTACTTTCTCAATTATGAAATTGGGTCTGACCACACTGTTCTGTCACTCTCTAGAAATGCAATAGAAAAATGGGTGAGGGCTGGGGGGAAAGTGCTATTTGTTTTAAATGAGGAAATGTTTAAATAAAACCAGTGTTAGTTCAGATTGTCTGGAAAATCCCAGACAGCCCTGGGTGGTTCAAGGAGATGATGCTCAAACAGGGCTCCTTTTCCAAGATGAAGCCCTGATCCAGTAGCAGGATTAGGGAGGGAGAGAATGAGAAAAATCTCTACACTGAGGACTCACAAGTATTGAATGAGTCTAATAACTCAGGTTTATGCTAACTCATTTGGCATGATGCTAATTCTATGCTAAGCACCAGTGGTTTGGCAAAACCTTCCTGTAACTTAGATGTACTTCACATCTGATCATTAGCTCACCATAAACAGTGCGACCCTTAATGTCCTTATCACACAAGAGGTTTAATGTGGTTTATTGCTCTGGTATTTTTCTCACTAAAACACCCCAACTTCAGAAGGATTTTGGGGTGGCAGTGGATGAAAAACTCACCATGAGAGGCCAGTGTGCTCTTGCAGCCCAGAAAGCCATCCATATCCTGGGCTGCATCAACAGAAATGTAACCAGCAGGTCAAGGGAGGTGATTTTGTCCCTCTACTCAGCTTTGGTGAGGCCCCATCTGGAGTTACTGTGTCCAGTTCTGGAGCCCTCAACATCAGAAGGACATTGAGCTGCTGGAGCAGGTTCAGAGGAGGCCACAAAGATAATGAGAGGGCTGGAGCACCTCCCTTCTGAGGACAGGGTGAAGGAGTTGGGGTTGTTCAGCCTGGAGAAGAGAAGGCTCAGGGGGGACCTCAGAGTAGCTTCTCAGTACCTGAAGGGGCTACAGAAAGAACTTTTTAATAGGATATGTGATGGAAGGACTAGGAATAATGGATGTAAGTTCAAAGAGGGGAGATTCAGGCTAGATGTAAGAAAGAAATTCTTTACTGTGAGGGTGGTGAGACATTGCTCAGAGAGGTTGTGGATGCCCCCTCTCTGGAAGTGTTTAAGGACAAGCTGCATGAGACATTGAGCAACCTGGTGTAGTGGGAAGTGTTCCTTCCTATGGTAGGGGGGTTGGAACTAGATGATCTTTATGGTCCCTTCCAACCCAAACTATTCTATGAAGAACAGACAGTATAAATTAAGCTCTCCACCCTTCTTGGCACCCCGAACCTTCTGAGGATGACCAGAGTGAAAAAACCCACCTAAATATCATTCTTTGCTTCCACAGAGCGCTTGAAAAAGGAGGAGAAGACTCGCCAAGAATTAGAAAAAGCTAAAAGAAAACTGGATGGGGAGACGACAGACCTACAGGACCAAATTGCTGAGCTGCAGGCCCAGATTGAAGAGCTGAAGATCCAGTTGGCCAAGAAGGAGGAAGAGCTCCAGGCAGCTCTTGCTAGGTCAGAGCATGGTGGGACCTACAGCTATAGAATGTAGTAGCAACCTTCTTTCCCAGACAGAATTCCAGTTGACTGCAAATGTATCAGGACTGGGAATGGTAATGCAGAAACCAGTTTGTGTTGGAGCAAACACACGCATCTGTGCTGTGCTGAGACAAGGCAAAAAATGGAATTCAGTGTTTTATCAGCATCTTTGGTCTACAAAGCTGCAAAAAAAGAAGCTTCCCCAGGGTTTGGGCTCTGGAAGCTTTTTTTTTTTTGTCTCTCACAGTTCAGGCTCAGAGAAAAAAACATCTAATTCTCAGTGAGCTCTTTTAGTAGAGGACTTTTCAGTGATGGGGTGGGACAGGCATCAAGATTTGTGTGGTTGTCTTGCTTTGAGTTATGTTCTATAGTTTTGCCAGACAAGCTACAGGTGGTACATTTATGGGACAGTGTGAAATTTAAACCTGAATGTGAATTTGGCCACAGGATCATTCTGTAGCACCTGAGACACCTGTCAGAATTTTGAGAATAACAGTAGTGGGTTTCTATCTATGAGGTTTTAGAAGGCCTGTTTTATTTTAGTGGAAAACAACAGTAGTGGGTTTCTATCTATGAAGTTTTAAAAGGTCTATTTTATTATAGTGGAAAAGTGAAGATATAATTTATGTAAGTAATTTTGATGCTACCTTGCTGTGAGTGTGGATTTGAAGCTATGAGGTATCATTGACTGTTGTATCTCTGTTTGACAGGGGTGATGAAGAAGTGGTTCAGAAGAACAATGCACTGAAAGTGATTAGAGAGCTGCAGGCTCAAATTGCAGAGCTCCAGGAAGACCTTGAATCTGAGAAGGCATCACGCAACAAGGCAGAAAAGCAGAAGAGAGATTTAAGTGAAGAGCTGGAGGCTTTAAAAACTGAACTGGAAGATACTTTGGATACCACTGCAGCACAGCAGGAGCTGAGGTAGGAGTATGTGTCTGTGTGAGAAGGGACCAAGGACATTGAGCTGTTGCAGTGGGTCTAGAGGAGGACTTTGAGAATGATGAGAGGGCTGGTGCACCTCTCTTATGAAGACAGGCTGAAGGAATTGGGGTTGTTCAGCCAGGGGAAGATAAGGCTCAGAGGTGACCTCATAGTAACTTCTCAATAGCTGAAGGGGGCTACAGAAAGGCTGGGGTAGGACTTTTGAATAAGGTCCAGGATGGCAGGACTAGGAGTAGTCCTTCTCTGCAAATGGGAAGAGGGGAGATTTGGGCTGGAGATAAGAAAGTTCTCTCCTGTGAGGGTGGTGAGACACTGGAAGAGGTTGCCCAGAGAGGTTGTGGATGCCCCCTCAAGCCCTGGAGGTGTTTAAGGCCAGGCTGGATGAGGCACTGAGCAGCCTGATCTAGTGGGAGATGTCCATGGCCATGGCAGGGGGGTTGGAACTAAATCATCTTTAATGTCCCTTCCAACCCAAAACATTCTATGATTAAACTTCAACTTTTGCTTACTAAAGACTGAAATGTTGATTGTGATAACCCTTGATGCTTCCTCTAGGACAAAGCGTGAGCAGGAGGTGGCTGAACTGAAGAAAGCAATTGAAGAGGAAACCAAAAACCATGAAGCACAGATACAGGAGATCAGGCAGAGGCATGCTACAGCTCTGGAAGAACTCTCTGAGCAGCTTGAACAGGCCAAAAGGGTGAGAAGAAAACGAATTACAGAAACATTTTTTGCTTTGGGACATTTTATAAGTACCATACATGATGTGGTCCCCTCCACTGATACCTGCAGAGCAAGTGTTTTTTATAGATACAAACCTCTCTCAATTCAATCAAATACATCATGTTGGTTTGAGCATATTGCAACTTTAGACAGTTTTATCTGTCTGGAAATTATTGAAAAATGTGTGTGTGAATGATTCCTGTATTGTAATAATAGTTGTATGTAGGGAATGTGTCACACACTTCCTTAGCTTAAAATACTCAGCAGTTAGAGGTGGTGAAAATTATAGTTTATTCACCTGCAATTCTTCTGCTCCTTATTCATTAAATCATCTCAATAAGAGCATGAAAAGATGGAAAAAACCCTGCAATCTTAAACAAAGCTCCTGTGCTAAAATGATGTCAGCTCTGGTGATACAGGAGGAATGGAATTTAAACATCCTTTATGCCAATTATTACTTTTTAAAAGGTTTTTGACAAATGTCAGTGCAGTGGTGAAAAGTGCTTTGTCAGGCTTTTCATTTTGACATCAGGGCAGCTTTAGTTTCTGTCTTTTATTTCTTTGAGATGAGTTGTGCTCCTCTGCTCATGGGCACATTCTTTCCTCCATGTGGTGCTGTGGCACCCACAGCCCAGATCTTACTGAATTCATGGAAGTATCTTCTGGTCCTCACTCTTACCTCTGATACTTGAGAGAGAAATAATTTGAACAAAAGTCAGTGTTTGGCTTACACACAGAGAAAATTACATGGCAGCATTTTAAACACTCCCTGCTTTCAACTTGCTGAGCACTAGTTTTGGCTTTAAACTTGTAGAAAACTTTTTTGATTTGTAATAAGGTGTTGGATTTCTTGAATTTCTCTTGGTGATTCCCTGGCCCAGGCTGCCCAGAGAAACTGTGGCTGCCCCATCCCTGGAGGGGCTCAAGATCAGGTTGGAGAGGGCTTGGAGCAACCTGGGCTAGTGGGAGGTGGCTAGGGCTAGTCTAGACTGGATGATCTTTGATGTCCCTTCTAACCCAAACCATTCTGTGATTCTTTTTATTTGTTTTTCCTAGTTCAAAGCAAATCTTGAAAAAAACAAGCAAGGCTTAGAGTCTGACAACAAGGAGTTGGCCTGTGAGGTGAAGGTACTGCAGCAGGTCAAGGCAGAATCTGAACACAAGAGGAAGAAGCTGGATGCTCAGGTCCAAGAGCTGACTGCCAAGGTCACAGAAGGAGAAAGGCTGAGGGTGGAACTGGCAGAAAAAGCCAACAAACTGCAGGTGAGGCTTGTTGGAAGTCTTAAACTGTTAAAAAAAGATGCAAGAAGGTCAAAGCCTTAACCAGATGCAGAACTGGCCAGGAGAATGACTTTCAAGGTGGAACTAGGTGTACAGAACCTAGGTCTGTAGCTGTTATGAGAGATGACTTCAGTCATGCAGTTGTGTATGTGAGGAGCATTAAAGTGGGGATGTATCTCAAGTGGAGATAGCTGAACCAGCCTGAACATTTTGAGCTATGTTTGGGTGAGAATTATAATGGCTTCTAAGTCCTTGGCTTCCCATCCTGGAGAGCAGATCCTGTAGGATGCTCTGCTGATGGCTGGCTAACAGATCTCTGGCCTGGATACTGAATTGAGTGATGTGAGCTGAACTCATTTGTAGGTGAGAGAAAAAATGTATTGATTGGTGTTGGTCATGGCCTTCCTGTCATGCTTCAAAATTAGGAATTTGACAGATGGTCATTGCAATTGAAGACCTGCTCTTTAGAAAAGTGGAGATAATAGGCAAAATGCAGACAGATTACTTTGAAACCTCAGCAATGAGTACTTTGAGTAAAGCAAGCTACTAGATACTTCAGAAAAGGTGATGGCTTGGTCTTCTCAGGAGAAGCTTTCAGGCAGCCTCTCACTGAATATACAAGTAGCATTGCTTGAAATAGAAAGAGCTGGGACCAGCTTTTTCTCTTGCCCAGCTGCCACCCTGAATTAGCAGTCCTGTGAAATTCATGGTCTTAGGATTAAAGACAGCATTTAAATATGAATGCAGATATCCCACATGGTTATGTTACACCCTTAAATTCAAGATAGACACAAAACTTCAAGTTTCTAACTAAATCAGTGTGTTGTACCATTCTCCTGGGGTCTGTTGTTGTCTTGCCATACCTGGAATTTGTTGAGGTTGCAGATCTGTTGGTTCCAGGTCCTGGGGGGATGTAAGCTTTGCCCTGAGTCAGCTGCACACTGTTACCTTTTGACTCCTTGCCTTGCAGAATGAGTTGGATAATGTCTCCAGTCTCCTGGAGGAGGCAGAGAAGAAAGGCATTAAGTTTGCCAAGGATGCTGCCAGCTTGGAATCACAGCTGCAGGATACACAGGTGTGTGTTTGCTCCTTACTAAAGTTCTCTGCATAACAGAAAACACAGTTTCATTCATGGTTTGGGAAGTCCCTCAGAATAAGCTTGTGAAATGGGATGTATAATGCCTGCTCAGCTATATGTGGAGCCAATTTCTCATTATCTAAGATTCACTTCTCAATAGACTGTAGCCTTCCAGTTCCTTCTTTATTTTTTAGCCTCTACAGGAGAGAAATAAAAGGCAAAAAGCTTTTCTAAGTAGAATGTTAATGAAAAGAAGATGCTTGGGGGTATATGAAAGGCATGAGGAACAATATTGTGTGCATTGGTAAAAGTGCCAGTGTTTGGTTTTGAGTTAAATAATGCAGCTTTATGCATGTATTCAACACTTAAATATACTCTTTCCTTCCTTTGACATATAAAAATCTGCATGATGATTGACTACTTGGACAGTGTTGATGATAATCAGAAGAGTCTGTGAGGAACAGGATGGTGGAGGGGGATGATGATCTTTACACCTTTCATTAGCTCCCATTACAGAAGAAGTTCCCACTGATAAATTACATCTATATTTTAACTCACCTTCATGTTTAAGGAATGCAACAAAGCTTGTGCTGCCATGGCAGGATTTGCTGCTATCTAGTTTTTCCATATGGTTTAAAATAGTGACTTTATTTTCCTTCTTTCAGAAAGAAGGAATTTTTAAGGTGACTTTTGTGCTTTAAAGACATGAGAGTGTCATTCCCTAGCCCCTAGAACAAACTGTGTATTCCCTGGTGTCATAAAGATGCCTTATAAAGGCTAAAGCATGCCCAAAGTGAACAAGCAGTGTCATTTTGAACACTCAAATTACAGATGTCTTCATGAGCATGTTCTTGTATACAAGTGCTGTGAGAAAAATGGAGGATGGAGTCATGGAGGGTGGGAGCCCAAAGCCATGGCTACAAAAGGGGAACCAAACTAAACTTGGAATGTGCCTGTTTGTGTGACAGGAGCTGCTTCAGGAGGAGACTCGCCAGAAACTCAACCTGAGCAGTAGGATTAGGCAGCTGGAAGAGGAGAAGAACAACCTTCAAGAACAGCAGGAAGAGGAAGAGGAGGCCAGGAAAAACCTGGAGAAGCAGATGCTGGCCTTGCAGTCCCAGGTGAGCTCTTGGAAATGGGAGACTTATGTGGGACCAACTATTTCCCAGACTCTCAGAGAAATGGCTTGTAACATGAATACATGTAAGACTCAATTTTGGAATAAAAATTTTTGTGATCTTTCTGACCACTGGCAGCAATTTCCCCTTCTTTGTGTGCTGCTGGCTCCCAATTTCTGTGCTATTTAGCAATAACATCTATTTCTGGTTTTGTATTTTGGACCTGACACTTTTCTTTCTTCCTCCTGATGGACCATTATTTTTTTTTCAAATTTCAGTTGGCCGAGGCTAAGAAAAAGGTGGATGATGACTTGGGAACCATTGAAGGTTTGGAGGAAAACAAGAAGAAATTAATGAAAGACATGGAGTCCTTGAGCCAGCGGCTGGAGGAGAAGGCAATAGCTTATGACAAACTGGAAAAGACAAAGAACCGCCTGCAGCAAGAACTGGATGACTTGATGGTAGATTTAGATCATCAGCGCCAAATTGTTTCAAACTTGGAGAAAAAGCAGAAGAAATTCGACCAGGTAGGTCCAGCTGGTTGTCATCTTACTGTTTTCCCTGTAAGTAGCATCTTGTTTGTATTGCTCCTGCATCAGCGAGCCTCAGATAACAAAGGGTCTGATGAGAGGACTGAGGTTATTGAAAAATCTTCTATGAGGAGCTTGGCTTTTTATAAAAGTAACTTCACTTTTGGTGTCAGTGAGTTAAATGCCAGCTTTGAATCTGTTTAATAATAGAATGGTTTGGGTTGGAAGGGACATTAAAGATAATCTAGTTCCAACCCCCTTGCCATGGCCAGGGACACCTCCCACCAGATCAGGTTGCTCAATGCCTCATCCAGCCTGGCCTTAAACACCAACCTCTCTGGGCAACCTGTTCCAGTGTCCCACCACTCTCACAGGAAAGAAATTTCTTCTATCCAGCCTAAATCTACCCTAATCAAGCCTAAATCAAGCAATAGCTCTTTAGAAGGAAAACAACACTGGAAGAAAAACTTGAGTGTTATTGTAATAGTTGAAGATAGACTAAGGAAGGATGCAAAGAATCAAAGATTAAATAAATATATGTATAAATGTAAGTATAAATATAAATATAAATAACATAAGTATAAAATTTACTTAATCTTGATTAGTAACTTGCTTTCCCCATCTCAGCTGTGTGATAGAGACTGAGAGACCAGACAGCTCCTGAAAGCCAATATAAGCTTGTAGCATTAACCACTTCATTGACAAAACACCTGAGGCAGAAAGGACCTGATGATTGAACTTAGGAGATGATTTCTTTATTTTTTCTGTTCAGATGCTGGCAGAAGAAAAGACCATTTCTGCCAGGTACGCAGAGGAACGGGATCGTGCTGAAGCTGAAGCAAGGGAGAAGGAAACCAAAGCTCTCTCTCTGGCTCGGGCTTTGGAAGAAGCCCTGGAAGCAAAGGAAGAGTTTGAAAGACAGAACAAGCAGCTGCGTGCAGATATGGAAGACCTGATGAGCTCTAAAGATGATGTAGGCAAAAATGTAAGTATGTTTCCAATCCTTGTTGTGTTATATGCTGCCTAAGGAATAAGGCTTGAGTTCTAGAACTTCGTGAAGCTGATTTTTGACCTCAAATTCTGTAGGAACCAATGTTCAGAATAAAAAGGGTGGTCTTTTAACATCAGACCTTCTAAAAAGATGTGAAGCCCTGGGCAGCAGAAGTTAGTGGCCAAATGATTAATGACACTGGGTTTATTTTTAAGAGCTTGTCTCACAGCTACATTTTCTCCATGGTTTTGAGCACCTCATCTCTCCAGTCACCTGTTTAGATGGTTGTTGAGGTGTCTCATCTAGACTTAAAAATGCTGCTCTGCCTGTTTGGGTTCTTTGTCCAATTCAGAGCATCACAAAACGGAGTGAACTGAGTTCATATAATGCCTTATTTTGCTGTTAGTAACTGCTGATGTTGGTGGAAGGAGTGGGGCTGATGGCTCTTTGTGGTTTAGGTCCATGAGCTGGAGAAATCAAAGAGAACTTTAGAGCAACAGGTGGAAGAGATGAGGACTCAGTTGGAGGAGCTGGAAGATGAGCTGCAGGCCACTGAAGATGCCAAGCTTCGTTTGGAGGTGAACATGCAGGCAATGAAAGCCCAGTTTGAGAGAGATCTGCAAGCCAGGGATGAGCAGAATGAAGAGAAGAAGAGGATGCTGGTTAAACAGGTGGGTCTGCTTGACTGTGAGAAGGATGAGATGGTCTTTTTCCAAATCTCTGTACCTTTGGTGATAAGTTGCTACTAGAAAAATAAAACTCTCTGCTTAAACATCCCCATCCTATAAAATCCTAAAGACTAATTTTTACAAACAACAGAATATAGATCTTGGAGTTCAGTCAACAGTTTCCTAAACAAAACCCAAGCAAAATACTCCAGATCTGCCGGACTCCAGTCCCTTCATATCTGCTTTGTGTTACCAAAATTCTCAAGAAATGACTTGAGAATTTCACACTTGCAAGAGAAGATGGTTCTAAATTAATGTTTCTAAAGCTTTAGGGAAACAAAAACATAAAAGAAGTGGGAATCACCAATCTAGGAATCTCTCAGAAATAACCAAAAGCATTGGCCTAGATTTGGGAGCTCATGGCAATGCAAAATTCCTCTCATCCTGCACTGGATGAGGGATTTTGACCAGGTTTGATGCAAAATGAAATATGTTCTTCTTTCATGTTGGTAACTTGTGGCATTTCTGTCTCAGTTTTTGTTTTAGTTTCATGTTGGCTTATTTTGCTTTTCTGTTTCTTGTTGAAAAGGAGCTGCTGGTGTACGAATACCAGTAGCAGAGCTGTTTCAAAGAGAAGGAATTCATCTTTTTCTCAATCAAATGAGGTTCATTCTGCCTTTTGGATTCATGGATGACCTTACTAGGACTTGGTGTTTGCTCCACTCCTGGAACTAATCCCTTGAAATGCCCCAATTGTGCAGGTGCGGGAGCTGGAGGCAGAGCTGGAAGACGAGCGCAAACAGAGGGCTCTTGCTGTGGCAGCCAAGAAGAAAATGGAGATGGATCTTAAAGACCTGGAAGGTCAGATAGAAGCTGCAAACAAGGCTCGGGATGAAGCCATCAAACAGCTAAGGAAGCTCCAGGTAGGCAAAGAAAATCTGGGACAACCTTGGGAGAGTGATGCTTTCCACTGAATAGGTCTGTAGTGTGAAGGCAAGAGGGTTTGAGCTGACAGACACTTCCTTGAACTCTTTGTTAGGTGTTTTCAACCAAAAAATTCTTCAGAGAGAAAGGAGTAAATCCTAGCTGCTTTCAAAAAGCTTCAAGGTGTCCATTCTTTTTTAGTTTGACAATTCAAAAACACAGTCATTGTGGTGAGGATTTATTTCCCATTCCCAGAAAAGTGTTCAGTGTTTGATACATCTGAATTTTGGCAGAGATTTTCAGTGCCATGGCAAGCATATTTGCCCAGAGAGGTTGTGGATGCCCCCTCAATCCCTGGAGGTGTTTAAGGCCAGGCTGGATGAGGCACTGAGCAACCTGGTGTAGTGAGAGGTGTCCACTTTGTATCCTACTTCAAGCCAATGAGGGCAATGCTGGAGCTGAGACTTGGATGAAGAAGGAGCAGAGTTTAAAGCCAGAAGTACTGGTCCCCCACCGTGCCCTGCTTTTCCCTCCAGGGGGACAGAAATTATTTCTGATGAGGAACTGAGTGATAGAAAGACAAGGAAGTGGAGTCTTACTGTGAAAATAACATCTGAAAGTGCATTTAAATGGAATGAAGCCACTTAGAGAGGAAGGCCTTACCTTTTGAAGGCCACAGTGCTTCAGAACTACTAATAAATGTTGTACTTGTTGTGACACAGTGTGACTTTTTCTTTTCCACATTCCCCACTGCAGGCTCAAATGAAAGACTACCAGAGGGAGCTGGAGGAGGCCCGTGCATCTAGAGATGAGATCTTTGCCCAGTCCAAAGAAAGTGAAAAGAAACTCAAAGGTCTTGAAGCAGAAATACTCCAGCTCCAAGAGGTGAGGTTGAAATCCAAGAGAATTGGTTTTCTTGCTCCTGTGAAGATCAGAGAGTAAAAAAACGTCAATAGCAGTTTAAAGAGTTGAAGAGAGAAATGGGAGCCAGGAGAACTTTCTCTTTGCCCCTTTCCCCTGAGCTCTTTGTACCTTTGTAGGAATCATTCATGCTCTGTACTCCATGAGAACCAAAAAAATAGCTTAATTTATTGCTCACTTTACACAGTGCTTATTAGAGCATGTCACACAAGGCTTTTCTCCTGCTGTTTGGGGCTTGAATGTTGCTGAGCTTCACAGATTTATTTTTTCTTCATCAATTTTTTACAAGGAACACTTTAGGGCCAGTGGGGAAGTAAATCCATTGTACTCACATGGCAGTGAAGGGGGGAATATCAAGATGTCCTGTCAGCTTCTACATCTGCTGCTTCTGCTTAGCCATAGAAGCCCTTGGGGCTCTTGCACTTCCCAGCATCTCCCAGAAGTGTTTAGAAAGCTCAATTTCTTGCAGAAGTTCTGAGATTCCTCATGCTGTAATGAATCTTTTCCTAAACCTTCACAGGAGTTTGCTGCCTCAGAAAGAGCCCGACGTCACGCTGAGCAGGAGAGGGATGAGCTGGCTGATGAGATTGCAAACAGTGCTTCAGGAAAGTGAGTCATCACCTGCAGCAGAGGTCCCTCTCACAGCTCCAGGCACCAGCAGCTGCAGATCTCAGCAGCTTGCTTGCAGATTCCATATTGACCTGTCTTCAGGATAAGGAAGGCTGGAGAAGGGCTGTTAGCCAGGGTGTGGAGCCACAGGATGAGAGCCAGTGGTTTGAAACTAGAGCACAGGGTTGAATAAGACATGAGGAAGAAGTCCTTCCCCATGAGGGTGAGACACTGAAAGGGGTTGCCCAGAGAGGTGGTGGATGCCCCATCCCTGTAGACATTCAAGGCCAAGCTTGCTGAGGCTCTGAGCAACCTCATCTGGTGCAGAATCTCACTGCAGGGAGTTGGACTCTATGACCTTTAGAAGGTCTCTTCCAACTCAACACATTCTATAATAAAAATTCCATGTTTTTACAAGGAGAATTGCTCCCACAGAAGCTTCTCATGTGATTTGCCATGCCTGAAGTATCAAAAGCAAACCAGCTGGTAGATCTGTATCAGGCCTGAATGTGTCTTGACCCCAAGTATTTCCTTTCTAGGTCAGCTCTGCTGGATGAGAAGCGCCGGCTGGAAGCTCGGATTGCACAGTTGGAGGAGGAGCTGGAGGAAGAGCAGAGCAACATGGAGCTGCTCAACGAGAGGTTCCGAAAGACCACACTTCAGGTGAGTCCCTTGTGTGTGATGCTGGGATGTAGGAGTCACAGAACATCAGGGATTGGAAGAGAGAGATCATAGAATCATAGAATAATTTGGGTTGGAAGGGAGATTAAAGATCATCTAGTTCCACCCCCCCTGCCATAGGCAGGGACACCTCCCCACTAGATCAGGCTGCTCAGTGCCTCATCCAGTCTGGCCTTAAACACCTCCAGGGAGGGAGCATCCACAATCTCTCTGAGCAACCTGTTGCACTATTTCACTGCCCTCACCATGAAGAATTCATTTCTTATTTCTGGCCTGAATCTCCCCTCTTCCAATTTACATTCAATATTTCTAGTCCTTCCATCACATTTCCTATTAAAAAGTCCTACCCCANTCACTGTGGAAAAGTTCTTTCTCAGATTCCTGTGGAACCTCCTGTGTTCCAGCTTGCACTCATTGCCCCTTGTCCTATCATTGGAGGTCACTGAGAAGAGCCTGGCTCCATCCTCCTAACACTCACCCTTTCCATATTTATAGACATGAATGAGGTCACCCCTCAGTCTCCTCTTCTCCAAGCTAAAGAGACCACCCAGATCCTTCAGACATTCCTCATAAGGGAGATGCTCCAACTCCTTCATCATCTTCTGGACCCTCTCAAGCAGAACACCTCAACTAGATGATCTTTTAGGTTCCTTCCAGCCGAAACCATTCTGTGTCTTTCTGAATGCTGTTGGGGTGACTCCTGTTTCCATGTGGTTGGGTGTAGGCTCTGAACAGCAGCAGGTGACCTGTTGTTGTCCCTGTGCAGGTTGACACCCTGAACTCGGAGCTGGCCGGGGAGCGAAGCGCTGCCCAGAAGAGCGAGAACGCACGGCAGCAGCTAGAGAGGCAGAACAAGGAGCTGAAAGCCAAGCTGCAGGAACTGGAGGGATCTGTGAAGTCTAAATTCAAAGCAACAATTTCCACTCTAGAAGCCAAGATTGCACAGCTGGAAGAGCAGCTTGAGCAGGAAGCCAAGTAAGGGAAAAACCTCTTTGCCCACGTTTGCTGTCAGTTGAGTGTCTGGAAGCTCCGTGCCTTAGGTTTACATAGGGCTTGTGAGCTCACAGCACAGGAATTAGGGTTTATTATCTAGAAACCAGATGTTTAAGGGACATCCTTTAACAACTCAGCTGTAAAGTGACCAAGATTGAAGGTTTAAGAATCTACTTGCTCCCTTAGTGAAGCAGCTGAACTCCTGTAGTGAGCCAGGAGTGTCTTGTGTGGTCCCTTTATCCACTGGGTGCTGCAGAAATTCCTTGAGACAAGAGGAAGCATCTCCTTGTGATATTTGGCCTCTCTGGTTAGAGGAGACCAGCTGGACAGTGCAAAGGGCTGGGGCTTTCTGCTTTCAAAGCTCCATCCCAGCATCACACTAACTCTGCGGATTGTATTGATGGTGGCAGACACATGAAGAGGACTCAAGTATCAGCCAGGCAGTGAGGTGGGAGCCTTTGGGAAAGGACAGATCTCCTGTTCCCAGCCTTCAGGTGCTGGCTAAAATCATGGTTTTTGGTTATTCCAGGGAAAGAGCAGCTGCCAACAAACTGGTTCGTCGCACGGAGAAGAAACTGAAAGAAGTTTTCATGCAGGTGGAGGACGAGCGTCGACACGCAGACCAGTACAAGGAGCAGGTACATGGAAGGGCTTTGTTTTTGGGGTCTGATTCTCAGAAAAAAACCCATAACTGGAACAGAAAGGGCTTGTTAAGAAGCATTTTTTTGTTAACATTTGAGGGAACCCTTGTCTTGATTGCAAAAAGCACTGGAGAAGCTCCATCAGTCAAGACTGATGTATTATCTCACATATCTGGGTATTATCTCTGGTGTGTCCTGGAGTCCTCCTGGGGTGCACAGAGAAGCTGATGGCTCATCTCCAGCTGTGTGGCCAGGGAGGACAGGCTATTATTAGCCAACCTCTCTGACCCCCCCCAAATGGTGGGGTTTCAGATACAATGTCCTGATTTTGTGTTTCAGATGGAAAAGGCAAATGCCCGGATGAAGCAGCTGAAGAGGCAGCTGGAGGAGGCAGAAGAAGAAGCCACACGTGCAAATGCCTCCAGGCGTAAACTCCAGCGTGAGCTGGATGATGCTACAGAGGCAAATGAGGGTCTGAGCAGGGAGGTCAGCACCCTGAAGAACAGGCTAAGGTGAGTGATGGTGCAGTTTATGGAAGCCCTGGAACATAGAACAGTTTGGGTTGGAAGGGAATTTCAAGATCATTGAGTTCCGACCCCCCTGCCATGGGCAGGGACACCTCCCACTACATCAGGCTGCTCAGTGCCTCATCCAGCCTGGCCTTAAACACCTCCAGAGAGGGGGAATCCACAACCTCTCTGGGCAACCTGTTCTCCACAGATGTGTCCATGCTGCATCCAGCTGTGACACTGCACAGCAGCTGCTGATGTTAGTGTAGGGATCAGACTGCTGGAAACATCTGGTCTGGCCTGGTGCTGGTAAGGAGGAAGCTCCCAACCCACAGGGACATCACTGACAGGCTGAACCCTGTGGAGCTTACACTGGAAGTTCCCTAGGGTTACCACTTCACTTCAGTCCAGTGAACACAACAGGGGAGGGAGCTCCATCCTGCTCTTCCTGTGCCTGGTGCTTTTTTCTTGCTCCTTTGGTGGGACTGTGTCATGGTACTTCCCTGGAGAGCAGGTCTTTGAGATCAGGGTCTAAGGACAAATGGGATGCGATGAAGGTGAGGCTGGTGCAGAACAAGAGCCACTGAAGTGGTGGAACTGGAATGGGGCTTGGGGGCTTTTTTTAAGATAATCTGCTCTGTTCAGGGCTTGCTCTGTGCTTGGTGCTTGTACAGACAGGATTTTAAGTCACTTGGGACTGGTATGAACCAAGCAGGAGTACCAGGGTACCAGTGCACCTTTGAACACGGCTTGTTGACCCCTTGGAAAGAGGGAGGGTTTCAGAAATCCCTTTGGGAGCTTTAGATGGATATTAGGAAACATTTCTTAGACTGAAAGAGTTATCAAACAGTGGAAGAGGCTGCTCAGGGCACCAGTGGAGGTATTTAAGAGCCAGGCAGACACAGACCTTAGAGATATGGCATCATAGAATCTGTTGTGTTGGAAGGGACCTTTTAAAGGCCAATCTGGTCCCATCCCCTGCAGTGAGCAGGGACATCCTGCACTAGATCAGGATGCTCAGACCCTCATTGAGCCCAGCCTTGAATGTCTCCAGGGATGGGGCCTCCACCACCTCACTGTGCAACCTGGGCCAGTGTCTCACCACCTGCATTCCAAAAAACTTCCATAATATCTAATCTAATTTTTAGAGGTGGTTCTTGTCCGAGTTGGGTCATCTGGGCTTGATGATCTGAGAGGTTCCCTGCAAACCAAGGCAATTAAAAGCCAAAAAGCAAAACCCAAAAAAACCCCTCAAACCAAAACCAATACCAAAAACTCCTACAAGTGAAATTCACCTTGTGGGTTCCCTGGAGATGTCCTGTAGGTGCCCAGGAGATGAGGTGCCCTGGAAATGAGATGAGGTGCCCTAGAGATGAGGTACCTGGGAGATGAGGCACCCAGGAGATGAGGTACTCTGGAGATGAGGATCCTTGGAGATTAGGTGCCCTGGAGATGAGGTTCCCAGGAGATAAGATGCCTGGAGATGAGGTACCTGGCAGATGAGGAGCCCTGGAGATGAGGCACCTGGAGATGAGATTCCCTGGGAGGTGAGGTACCTGGGAGATGAGATACCTGGAGATGAGGTGCCCAGAAGATGAGTTACCTGGGAGATGAGATGCCCTGGAGATGAGGTACCTGGGAGATGAGGTACCCTGGAGATGAGGTTCCTTGGAGAGATGAGGTGCCTGGGGGGTGAGATTTCCTGGAGATGAGGTGCCCTAGAGATGAGGTACCTGGGAAATGAGGATCCCTGGGGATGAGGTGCCCTGGAGGTGAGGTACCTGGGAGATGAGGTGACCTAGAGATGAGGTACCTGGAGATGAGGTACCTGGGAGATGAAGATTCCGGGAGATGAGGCTCCCAGGAGATGAGGTACCCGGGAGATGAAGTACCAAGTACCTGGGAGATGAGGTGCCCTGGAGAGATGAGGTGCCCTGGAAATGAGGTGAGGTTCCCTGGAGATGAAGATACCTGAAGATGAGGTTCCCTGGGAGATGAGGTGATTAGAAGAGATGAGGTACCCAGGAGCTGAGCTTCACTGTTCCCCTGCAGTTGTGTGGGAGCCAGTGGGACTCTGTAGGAGAGATGTGACTTGTCACCAACTGCTCTTTGCTTGTTGTTGGCAGGAGGGGAGGCCCCATCACCTTCTCTTCCAGCCGGTCGGGCAGACGCCAGCTGCACATCGAAGGGGCCTCTCTGGAGCTGTCTGATGACGACGCAGAGAGCAAAGGCAGCGACGTGAACGAAGCTCAGCTGGCACCAGCAGAGTAGAGCCCCCTCACACCGTTTGCATGCAGAGACCCTTCACAGGCAGCAGGATGAGGAGGACTTTCCTGTGACCACCCGTAACTGCCTTGTGGCCCTAACCCTGCCTTACCAGCCATGGGCAAGCCACAAGGTCACTGATCATAGGTCAACTATGTCTTAAGGCTCTCCAGCCTCACCATCCCATACCCTGCTTCAGATAT
>VZTY01034386.1:18734-36966 GCA_013400935.1 Turnix velox
TCTCTTTTTTTTTTCTCATTTTTTAAATTTCTCCTCGTTGTGATGAGCACACAGTCACGAGCCAACTGTGAAAAAGGCCTTGGGAAGTGTCAGAGGGAGACGTAGGGATGGCCCCAGAGCCCTTTTTTTTTCACCCTGCGCTGTCATTTTCAATTCTTCTCAGCTCCCACTCTAAGGAAGAGGAGATTTGGGGGGGGGGGGGGGGGGGTGNGGTGTTGCTGCAGTTCCAAACTCCACCAGAGCCCCACCAGCACCTCCCCAACATCTCTGTATATATTAAGGCTACTATAATGTGAACACCAGAGGGAAAAAAAAAAAAAAGCCTAAAAACACGGGCAAAATTTAATTTATTAAATTCTGGCTGAGGCGAGTTGAGCCCTGGGGAGATGGAGAGGAGGCTGCACGGCCCCAGGTGGAGTTTTTTTTGGGAGGGAAGGGAGCTGCCTGCCTACAAGTTGACATGCCAGTGGATGTGAATCCTTTATTTTTTTGTTGATTTTTGTTGTTTTTTTTAATTTTTGGACAGTATTACAGGGAGTAGTTAGCGTTCTTTTTTTGTTGAAATAGCTAAAAAAACCCTGACATTACAGAAAGTGCCTTAGACACTACAGTACTAAGACAATGTTACATATATAATTTGCCTATATAACAATGATTTAATGTATTAATTTTTTTTTTTTCTTCTCTGACTGTGCTTCATATCATGTACCTCTCTAGTCCAAGTGGTATTATTGATATTAGTGACAATGAATCAGTGTTAATTAGGGAACTTCCTCTGCCACACACTCAAAAAAAACACAAAACATAAAAAAATCCCCCATGGATTTCCTTTTTTTTTTCTTTTTTTTTTTTTCTTCTTTTTTTTGGTTAAAAGCTTTAACATCCGTGGCAAAGGTTTCGTTGTGTGTGTGTTTGGGTATTTTTAATCGAAACTGGCTGTTGACCACCAGGCATCTGACTGCAAAAATATCTTGGTGTTTTTTTTTTTTTTCTTGTATACCCAAATTTCTAGACAATGATTTTTTGTAAGACAATAAATTTATTCATTCTAGATGCAGCCGCCTGCTCTGGTTCCTTACAGGAAGAGCTGTCTCCTGAGGCTGGCATAGACCTTAATAAACGAGAACATGACTGGAAGTGCTGCCTTTTGCCCTTCTTCTTCTTTTCTTTGCTTAGAGGGTTCATTTCTTAGATTTTTGACCTAAATGATGACATGAATGGCCTGGAGAGGGTCTGAGTCTTTGAGATCTAATGGCATCACTGAGCTGGAGGAGGAGGGGGAGCTGTGAAACTTTGAGTATGAGTCCTGGCACAACCCTACATTAATAGGGTCTGGTTTTTGTGAGCAGGGAGTGTGCCTTTTCCCTACAGCCATGGCAGGATGAGGCCCAGGCTGTGGCTGAGGTAGGAGATTCTCTGTCACTGACACTGCTCTGGGAGCATCTCCTACAGCCCTGAAGGGGGGAAACCCCAGCTGTTCCCCAGCACCCTGGTCATATAGAATCATAGAATAGTTTGGGTTGGAAGGGACCTTAAAGATCATCGAGCTCCAACCCCCCTGCCAAAGGCAGGGACACCTCCCACTACATCAGGCTGCTCAGTGCCTTGTCCAGCCTGGTCTTGAACACCTCCAGAGAGGGGGCATCCACAGCCTCTCTGGGCAACCTGTTCCAGTGTTTCACCACCCTCACTGTAAAGAATTTCTTTCTTATGTCAAGTCTAAATCTACCCCCTTCCAATTTACATCCATTGTTTCTGGTCCTTTCATCTGATATCATATTAAAAATTCCTTCCCCTGCCTTTCTGTAGGACCCCCTCAGGTACTGATAAGTTACTCTGAGCTCCCCCCTGAGCCTTCTCTTCTCCAGGCTGAACAACCCCAACTCCTTCAGCCTGTCTTCATAGGGCAGTTGCTCCAGCCCTTTGACCATCTTCGTGGCCTCCTCTGGACCCTCTCCAATAGCTCAATGTCCTTCCTGTGTTGAGGGCTCCAGAACTGGACACAGTAACTCCAGGTGGGGTCTCACCAGTGCTGAGTAGAGGGGCAAAATCCCCTCTCTGGACCTGCTGGTCACACTCCTCTTGATGCAACCCAGGATTTGGTTGGTGCCTTCTTGGCTGTGAGTGCACACTGCTGGCTCATGCTGAGTTTGTCATCAACTGACACTCCTCAAGTGCCTTCTTCAAGGCTGTGGCAGCTGCTCCTTGTGCTGGGGACACACCAACCTCAGGGTGGGTGAAGTCCAGCCCTACCAGAGCAGCCCCATGCAGGAAAAACACCATCCAGCAGCCAAAACCCCACTGTCTGGAGCCAGGCACTGCCAACACCACCCCTGGAGCTTCCCAAAATTCAAACCTGGCACTGTAGGGCTTGGCTGAGCAGCCACAGGGGGCTGCAGTGAGGGGTTTGCAAAACTCCAGTGCCAAGAAGAGCAGCCTGATGTAGTGGGAGGTGTCCCTGCTTAGGGCAGGGGGTTGGAACTTTATGATCTTTAAGGTCCCTTTTAACCTAAACTATTCTCTGGTTCTCTAAGAGAAGGAAGTGATGCTCCAGGGGGAGAGGAGACACACAACCCCAAACCTGCAGAGAGAATGCAGCCAGTGCCAGCTTTCTGCAAAATGCACAGAGTCCACATTAAAAGACCTTTATTTCTGGAAGATTACTCTCGGGTGGTTGCTGTTGTTGATAACCCACAATCATGAGCTTGTGTCACCACGGTGGCAGGGTACACTGTCCTACTGAAACATGCCAGAGAGAGAGAGTCTGAATAAATAAAGCTACAAAGCCCGAGTTATGTACAAAGATCTTCGGCAAAGATATTATGTTTACAAACCTATGTACAATAAAACAAATGTAAACAGTCAAATGCAGCAGAGGATGCACAGGAAAGGAGGAGCACAGGAACCCTGACAGCAACAACTCCCTGCTGCTCAGGCCCTTCATTTTCTTTTTTTTTCTCAGCGATTGTAAATAAACCAACTGGGAGCTGCAGAGCCAATGGGAAGGGGAAGGACCTGACCAGGAATGGAGATTTCTAACCCCACAGCTCACACACACACCCCCAACCCCAGCTTTGCCACTTTGTTTTTAAAAAAAAACAAAACAACCCACCAACTCCCAGGCACAGAGAAATCGCACAAAAAAAGCCCTAACACAGTCACCCAACACTGTCACACAAGCCCCGAGGTGACACTAAAACCCAGAACATGGCATGGCAGTGAGGGGCAGTGGGGTCTGGGAGGAGAGGGGCTTCATGGATTAGTGGCTTCCCAATGCTTCAGTCCAGTCCCTGCTGAGGGGACAGTGGCAGGGTGGGGACAGGCTGCAGCAGCTCCAGCAACGTGTGGCACTGCCCTGGGGCTGCACACAGCCCAAGGACAATCAAAGCTCAACCTGCTGAGCCATCTGTCGCTGTGACCGAGGTGTGACAACCTCCCCCCCACCCCGGAGAGCCCAAACCTGCCTGCAGAGAGCAGGGACTGGCAGATCCATTCACTTCTCCCCCAGCAGAGGGCGGTGCTGACAGGCAGCAGCAGCAGCTGGAATTGGTGCCTCTGCAGGAACTGAGTCACTCACCTGGACCTGACTCCAGGGACAAAAAACCCACCAGGCCCTGGCACAGCCTCACACACAGCCCCCCGGGACAGGTAAGAGGGAGCAGAGCAGCTGTCTGGCCGCAGGAGGAGGATGCTGGAGCAGGCAGGGGCAAGAGTAGCAGCCAGAGTTTGTGCCAAACCTCAGTTAAGACATAGAGCAAGGGGCCAAGGGCTGGCTGGTCGTGGTTTGGCAAAAGCAGGACTCCTGCAATCCCCTGAGACAGTGTGTGCCTGTGCCAGCCTCTGTGTCACAGAGTGTCACCCACACAGAGACCAGTGGCTGTAAGGGGGTAGAAGCTGTAATTAACAGGACATGAAAGGGCTGTGAGCACTGGGGTCTCCTCAGGCAGCACCGGGCAGGTCGTGTTCCAGCGGGGCAGGAAAGGGGAGGAGTCACTGGGAGCAGTTCTTCTGCTGGGCTGAGAAAAGCATCTGCCAAGTCCCAACACGATGTCCCGGGGCTCATATGCTGAGGGGCAGCATGCCCGGAGCTGAGGAGGGTCGGGAGGCTCCCAGTCCAGGGGGACCTTGATCAAAGCCATTTACTGCCCTGAGAAACGAGAGACACAAGAGACAGGCCGTTAAGTGACAAGCAGTGGCACCACTCACCTCTCCCCACCACCAGCTGCTCACGGACAGAGCAGACCCTCTCCTCCCTCCTGACTGTGCAGGGACAACAAACCACCACAACAGCTCCCACCTCCAGCTCTTGAGGACCAGAGCTTGACCTCAAATGGGATGGGACAACACAGGTGAATGCTCAACCCAGTGCCTGGAGCAGGCGTGTGCTGGCCAGGGTGAACAGCCCAGGAGGAGAAAGGGCTTCTGTGCTGACCCTGAGCCCAAGGGGGCTCTGCAATAGGATCTATAAAGCTGAAGGAACCATCAGCTCCTCTTCCATCCCACTTGCCACCCATTTACCACATTGGCAGACACCCCAGAGCACTGGGCAGTCCCCAGGGTGTGCAGGCAGCACTGCAGCACCATCACCTGGGGGTTGGAGACAGGTCCCTCACATCTGGCTCTGTGCACACTCTGCCCTGTAACAGGAAGGGACACAAGCAGTGATGGCCCGTGGTCACTGTGAGAGCTGACAAACACAAAGCACAGCAGAGCTGCTGTATGCTGAACCACCTCAGGCTGAGATGCAGTGAGGGTTCCAGGTGCCTCCACACCCCCAGGATCATGGGGTCCCCACCTCCCAAGGTTCTTGGGAGAAGTGAAAGTGTGGAGGATCTTCCAGGTGGGCTGAGAAGAGAGCACATGGACCTGACAGCTTTCCCCTCTCTACTCTGCTATGGCTTTGCTGGATCTTGTATCATTAGGCTCAACACGTTGTGTCAGCCCAGACCCACCATCTGCTGATCACCAGCACCACAGCCTTAACAACCAGCCAGTGATAACCCCCCTCTCAGCTCAGCACGTCCACCCCCACTGCTGGCCCAACAAGGACCCCTCAGGTCTGTAACACAGAAGATGAAGGGATCCCCACCTCCATGTCTGGCAGCTCCCACAAGTGTTTCTGCACCCCCACACCCCAGAAGGTGGCACTGGTGTTTCTCCTGGCAGAGCTATATAGGGTTGTGAGAAGGGCCACTGAGGAGACTGAAGCCTTTGCTGCTCAGAGCAGTGAGGTGTGAGGAGTGACAGCAGCACAAGGGCTCTGCTGATGAGGAACAAACCAACACAGGGACTGGTGGCCCTGGAGTCCCAGCCTGCAGCCAGTGTGAGCCTTGGGGACTGATGTGAGCTGGCTCAGGGCAGCATCCCCGGCACAGAGCTGTGCTGTTTCCATGGCAAATGGTCACTGGTGACCTAGAGCCCCCTGCATCAGGGACAAAAACCCTGCCAGCAAACCCAGAGAGCTGTCACTGCACCCAGCAGTCACCAAATCCTCCAGAAAGAGTAAAATGTCAGCACTGGGCAGTAAGGACAGACTCCCCCTGCACCACCCTCACTGCTGCATGGAGCTCCATGATGCTGGGACACATCCTCAACAGCACAGAGCAGGAAGAAACCACCTTTCCCATCATGTCCCATGAAGCTGGAAACTTCATTTCCCTCTGGCTGCAGGCAGTAAAGAGCTGCCAGCAGCAGTTCAGAGGCAGCTGGATTTTGCAACCTGCATTTGGATGAAGGGACACGAAGCCAACCTGACCCCAACATGACTCTGCAAATTAATTCTCAGCTACAGAGCACCTCTGCCAAGTAGGACTTGGGGTGGGGGAGCAACCAACCAGCCAAGCACTCAGACATGGCTGGTTGCTTGCTTTTGAGAGGTTCAGAGGAAAGTGACCTTCAGCATCAGCAGCCTGCAAGTGCTTGTGTTTGAGGAGTCACATGAAAGCCAAGCCCTGTGGATTTGTCACATTTCCTGCAGCAAAATCAGAGCTGCTCTTGGTGACAGACACCATGGGATGTCAGGACATGGCCTGGCCAGGCCAACACCAGTGTCTTGGGGGTGCTGGTTGGGCCTGCAATCTGCTGAACAAGCACTGGTTTCCACCTCTGGCACAGCACAGTGGGACAGACAGGCTGGGCAGGACAACTGCTCCCTTTTGAGCCCAAGGCAAGAGCCACTGCTCTCCTTGCAGCCTTTTCCTGCAACCCAGTGCCCTCCACAGCCCCACACAAGGCTGGGCTATAAGGGACCAGGCTCACACTGACCCACCACTCCCCACCAGCAGCCTCCTCCCCAACCAAAACCCAACACGTGGTGGCAGCACCAGTGACACCAAATCAAGCAGCACAAACGTCTGAAATATTGCTATTTCTGGAGAACCAACTGCTCCCAAACTGGGTTTCCAAAACCCAGTGAGGAGAAAACCTCCCTGCATTTATCACCACCCAACAGTCCTGCTTCTGCAGGCACTTTCTTCTTTTAAATAAAGCAATACATCTAAACAGCTTGGTAGCCCTTTTCCATCTCCTAGAGGTACCTAAAACAAGTGGAGAAGCTATGGACAATGAGGGTCTCAGCAACTATGCCACATGGACAAGACACCCAGAGAAGGGCAAGACAAGATGGAGATGAAGCCCCATATGAAAGAGGATGAACACTCTCTGTTAAGCGTTACCAGTGTCAACCAGCACAAGACAGGAGAGCTCACAGCAGTGCCAAGAACAAGGAAGACACCAGCAAGCTTTCTGACAAAGACAAAAAAAGGCTGAAACCCCATTTAGAAACTTTGAGGCTTCCCAATTGTTTGTTGATTAACAAAAAGAGAGCAGGAAAGCTGGGCTTGTCTGTCTCCAGGACCAGCTCCCAGAGTCAATCACCTGCACTGTCCCTTGTGTCCCACCACAGCCCAAACCTGCCTTTGCTGCACAAACAGAGATAAAGCAGCAGCTTTGATTTACAGAAATAAAACACTGGTCAGCATCAGTGTTCAGTGGTTCCAACTGGCCCAGTTCAGTAAGTGGTGCACAGGAAAAAGCTTCAAAAACAGCAGCAACTGGGGGAATACAGAAAGCTGACATTAGGCTGGGGTCTCACCAGAGCCAAGCAGAGGGACAAAATCAATTCTCTTGACCTTCTGGCCACACTTCTCTTGATGCAGCCCAGGATTGGGTTGGCTTCTGGGCTGCAAGCACACACTGCTGGTTCATGTTGAGTTTCTGATCCACTGACACCTCTAAATGTTTCTCTTCATCAATTACTCCCAAGCAGCACTAATGGCACAAGGAGGTAGAGGAACATCCAGCAAAACGTAAGGAGCAGAAGGACAGGCTGTGGCAGATTAGGCTAGCAGGGGGGACCTGCATTCTTCAGGAGCACGAGGAACCCTCCAGGCTCCCTCAAGAGGCAGTGAGTGAGATGAGTCCAACCTTTACTGATCACCTGTGCTGTGGGATCCCCTCCTGCAGAGAAGTGACCCCAGTACCTGTATGTGGTGAGACCACACCTGGAGTATTGTGTCCAGTTCTGGAGCCCTCAACACAGGAAGGACATTGAGCTATTGGAGAGGGTCCAGAGAAGGGCCACGAAGATGATCAAAGGGTTGGAGCAACTGCCCTATGAGGACAGGCTGAAGGAGTTGGGGTTGTTCAGCCTGGAGAAGAGAAGGCTCAGAGGGGACCTTATAGTAACTTCTCAGTACCTGAGGGGGTCCTACAGAAAGGCAGGGGAAGGAATTTTTAACATAATATCGGATGGGAGGACTAGAAACAATGGATATAAATTGGAGGGGGATAGATTTAGACTAGACATAAGAAGGAAATTCTTTACAGTGAGGGTGGTGAAATACTGGAACAGGTTGCCCAGAGAGGTTGTGGATGCCTTTTCTCTGGAGGTGTTTAAGACCAGGCTGGACAAGGCACTGAGCAGCCTGATCTAGTGGGAGGTGTGCCTGTCTATGGCAGGGGGGGTGGGACTCGCTCTTCAAGGTCCCTTCCAACCCAAACTATTCTATGATTCTATGACCTTGCTGGGACAGGTGCTTCCAGCTGGAAGGCTGTGCTGGGCAGAGATGGTGACACCAAGAAGGAGCACCACTGCCTCTAGACCACAATAGCCTCACCTCCCTGCTCTCTACCCCTGGCTGGCTCCCAGCACGTTGCTTTCCCATTAGCAGAACCACAGCAACACACAAAGCCATTAAAGGCCAAACAGAACCAAAGGGCAAAGTAACTTTCACAATTAGCTAAAAGCAGTGATACTTCATCCCATATCTCTGATGTGACCAATTTGATCACAAACATGCAGGTATCTGAAGATCAAGAAAAGCAAGCAGCACTCAATCTTGTGGTTGCAAGAGGTCACAGCACCAGAAAGTTTATCTAAAGTAAGGAAGGAGAGAGAGATTACAGCCCAGGCTTGGACCATGGATTAGTTTGTAACACTAAGAGAACTACCTCATGCAGTTAGTGGTAACCACCAACCCTACACCTCCAAGCAGAGAGTTAAAATGCATGCACTTTATCATTGCAAATGAATTCATTTACCCATGACCAAGGTGGGGAATATGACCTTTTCACGCCTAGTGGAGAAAAAGGGAAAGAGGTTATGCAGACAACACACACATAACCCTGGCTGCAAGCAACGAGGCAAAGCAAAGGGGTGAAACTCAACCTCACCAGAGCTCTACTGGGCATGGGCAGGGGGGGCTCCTATTTCAGTAACAACCAGCTCTTCCACCATACTCCACCACTGCAAGCACAAGACCCTGAGAGAGGCCCTAGAGCATTGCAAAGCACATTTCACGACATGGCATCACCCAACTGCACCTAAAATTGCCCACAGCTCCCTCTTTCCCAGAGTAATTCTTACAAGGTGGACATGGGAACTGAAAGACAACCCTGATTTCACAGCCCAAAGTGTTACAAGCAGGGCTGTAGGTAACAGTGTCCACCATGTTAACACATTTATATGCTTCAGAGGGCTGTTAGAAGTGTGTAACCAGAGGCAATTCTCACATTCAAACTTCAGCTTGTTTTATTAAAATGAAGCCCCACAGATTCACAGAACTAAGAACAGACATGAGACATAAAGACTTTGACATTCAAGAGCACAGGAACAAGGAGTTAACACCCCAAGGAATAAAACACCCGGTGTTGGCTGCCATTCTAGTGCCAGCCCTCATCAAGATCAGAGCCACTTTGTTCCCAACTGGATCAAAGTAAATAACCAATTAAGAACATTCATAAGAGAGGAGTATCCATCTGAGAACATCCTCTGGTGCTGCTTTACCAAGACCTGGCATCTGAAGGAACAAGTCTGCAGGGAATTAATCCTACAATAGACTTGGTTGAGCTTTAAAAAAACCCTAAGTAGTTAAGTCCAGACTCTTCCAATCCTCTAACAAAGCTTTGGAGCAAGCCCAGCTGTCCTCCAGGCTTCCCCTAAAGCAATGCTCCCCCGTGTCAGCTCCTGCTTATTGATGTCTTCAGCTGCCTCCTCAGTTCCACGCAGCAGGAGGTGTTTGATGAGAGATGGAGATTCACCAAATGTTTTAACCAACAAAATGACTGAGGAAAGCAAGTAAATGTGACTATAATGATGTGGGTGAGTGACCCCTGTCCAAATGCCCAGCAATCCCAAATCCATCCAACAACTGAGCTGTTCTTTAGGCTGTAGGCAGTGTTCTTAGGCAGCAGCTGGATTCCACAATAACATGTGGCTGTTTCAGGCTCCAAAAACAATTGAGGGGCAGGGAAGAGAGTACAGGAGCTAGACAGAGAGAAGGAGGAGGAAGAAAGAGATGGAGGAAAAGGAGGAAGATGAGGAGGAAGAGAAGGAGAGGTGAGAAGGAAGGGCATGCCTTAGCTCAGCCCCGTGCTCAGCCTCTGCATCCAGTCCCTACCAGCAACATGTGCCAGCACAGCTGGGAGCTTGGGACTGCTGGCGTGTGCAGGTATAATAGGGCTCATCTCATTCAGGCAGCAGCTTGGTTTAGTTTCCATGTGAAGAGAACATTATACAGGAGAGGTGTACAAAGCAGAGACACTGTGACCACCCCCAGTGTGCAAAGATCTCAACAGGGGCAGCAAAGGAGAGTGGGAGCCCATGTAAGGGGAGAGGGGAGCAGCAGAGAGAGTGAGAAGGGCCACACAGGGATCTGGAAGAACATGCAGGTAAGGGTATCAGTCATTTCCACAACCTTTTCCATCCTCTGAGCCTGCTGTAGAACTTACCTTCCCAGAGGCTGAGTTTCTGAGCCTTTTCTGCCTCCAACCTGCTCCTAACTCCAGGCAGCCAGCCCAGATAATGGACGTGATGATGATCTGGCTAATTAAAAGTGACCCCCACCTCACACAGCAATCAGCTTACTCGTCACTCCACAACTCAATATAGACACGTTGCCTCCTAAGATCAGTGATAATCTCTCCCTACCAACCACCCTGACAGCTTGAACCCAAAACACTGCCTGTGAGCACTCTGAGGTGAGCCACAGACCCCAGTCAGCCTTGCAATATATAGACAATCCAACACTGACTTCATTAAACCTCACAGCTCTTCCTTTCCAGTGGAAGCAAACAACATTTGCTCTAAAAACTCTGAATGCCAGTTTCTAAGATGCAGCTCACCCTGCTACCCACACAGCAACACGATTCAGCTCAAACTGGGATGTTTGTAGGAAGCTCAGCTTCTCTGCTCTGTGTGGTGCTCTTTAGGCTGGTGACAGCTCATTAAATTCTCTAAAACAAATTCTGTAATGAGGACCCGCTGAATATTAGCACTAAATTGCACTAGCTTGAGGTTTAACATGGAAGATGACCACCATGCAGGGAACTTGGAGGGTGTTAAGCCTAGTGACAGCCAGCACAGCTCGCAGTGCCACTGTGCTAACACTTGGAGGAGAGCTGTAATTTCTGCCCTGCTCCTCAGAGGTGCTCATACAACCACTGAGCCCCATGCTCCTTGGATGGGAAGTCTAGAAACAATGGATGTAAATTGGAAGGAGGTAGATTTAGACTTGACGTAAGAAAGAAATTCTTTACAGTGAGGGTGGTGAAGCCCTGGAACAGGTTGCCCAGAGAGGTTGTGGAAGCCCCTTCTCTGGAGGTGTTCAAGACCAGGCTGGACAAGGCACTGAGCAGCCTGGTCTAGTGGGAGGTGTCCCTGCCTATGGCAGGGGGGTTGGAACTAGATGATCTTTAAGGTCCCTTCCAACCCAAACTATTCTATGATTCTATGACTGTGGGGCAAATCCTCCTGCTGAACCACTTCCCAGTATCTGAGAGGAACCTCTGACCATGAGTGAGTCACAGGGATCACACGGGGTGGTTTTTCCTGCAAAAGCAGTTTCTGGCCTCAGGGCTGACGCAGCTGCCCCTCCATCAGTCAGAATTATGTCACTTGTGATGTCTTCTTTTCCCCTAATAGATGGGGAAGTAGAGCAAACAGAGCACTACCCTCCAAGGGAGCATTTTCTGCCTGCACTCAGCTGCTCTCACCAAGGGACTCTCCAGATTTACAGTGAATGCACTTCCCCACGCACCAGCGCACAAGTAGCTATGGCAACTCCATCATTACTTGCTTGAGATGCCTTCAAAAGGACACGTTCCCTTCACCAGTGGGTTTGCTGCCAGGGTTTTTGTATTACCCAAGATGCAGCCATCAAGAGATTTGACAGCAGAGAGACAGGACAGGCACTGACATCCTACCAGCTAAAGGACAATCACACTCTGTTCTCTTTCACAGAATGGCAGGGATTGGAAGGGACCTCAAAAGATCATCTAGCCCAATCCCCCTGTCAGAGCAGGAACACCCAGATCAGGTCATACAGGCTCTGAATGTCTCCAGAGAAGGAGACACCACAACTTCTCTGGGCAACCTGCTCCAGTGTTCTGTCATCCTCACCATGAAGAAGCGGTTTTTTTGCTTTACAGAAACCAACACTGTCACCTCACCCTGCTCCTTGAGATTGGAGCTCCACAAATTATTTGGCCTGGAGGATGGAAGCTGGAGGTGGGGTGAAGACAAGCCAAGAAAAGCTTCTGTGCTGCAAGCAGCATCCTGAAATACACTTCCCTTTGGGGGAAGATATCCTTACTCACCCTTTGTCAAAGAAAGAAGTATGCGCCGGATGAGGGTACTTTGTGCCGTTGCTGTTCACTATACCACTGGTAACATTCCCTGAAATGTAGGATTTCCTTGAGGCCTGGTCCTTTGCAAAATTCCTGCAAGCAGCCAGTTTGGATTCTAAGGCCTGTGAACAAGAAAAACAATGTCAGAAATGTCATACTACTAGGAGAAAGTTAAGAAAACCATTAAGAGGGCAGCCTTTGCCGTGACCATGATGACTCTACTGTCATCACCTTTGGCAAAACCCAACCAAATGGGAACAAAGCTGCCTGTTTTCTGCCCCACAGCCACAAAGGAAGCCCACACAACAAGATGCTGATGGGGACTGCCAAGCACAACTCCAGTTCCATTAGGGCTTATATTTTAGAACACACTAACTCTCAGTTAATTACCTAAAACCTAGCAGAAGTTTGCAAAACCTCTTGCTTCAGCAGCTGCAGTGAAGCTGCCATGTGCTAATCAGAAGACTAAGTCAGGCTCTAAAACAGAATCATCAAGTTTTGGGAGAGGTTGTATATTTGGAAAGTTGACTATTTTCCCGTAGGACAAAGCCGTCTAGTATTTATTTCTTAATCTTAGCCTAAACAAAGTGACTTTATTAAGCCTCAATGATATCCATTCAAAGGCAGCAGCTAACTCCTTCTCCACCTCACTTCTGACAGTGCTTGCTCCTACACAAGGTGACCATCTCTACCTCATCCACTGACTCTTGGCAAAAGGAAAGCAAAATCCTGATTCTCCACTTCAGAACATCAGCTGCTCCTTCTGCTATGGGTCACAACCACCTGGACATCAGTTTGGTCTAGCTGGAAAGCCCTTGCAACTACTTATTTTACCTGTCCCATGCTTGGGGACATTCACACTGCTGCAAACACATACAGAGGAGACAAAAACTCATCTCCCCCAGCATGAGGTTTGGTCCTCAGAAAAATATTCCATTAATAAGCACTGACAAATCATCAGAGGTAAGGGAACACTACCCAGTTTTCTAGGAAACCATGTAAGCTTACTTGGTGACTCTACAAGCTTACACAGATAACTACCTACATCTTGGACCCAAACACCTAATCAGCTGGAAACAGCCCTTGTGATCTGTGCCAAGTGCTCAAGAAAGAAAGCTGAAGAGAAAATTCTCAAATAGAAGGAGAGTCTAAGGCCTGAGATGAGGCATCCTACTACCCACCAAAGCCAAAGAAATCCCAAACATCCTGCAATTGTCACTAAACAAAAGCATGAGCTGGAATTTTTTATCAGTGGCAGAGCGTGTGCCTAAGAGCAGGCTGGGAAAGCAGCATGCTTATTTGGCATTTCCTGTCCTTGCAGAGTAATCACACAGGATTGTCATTAAGCTCCCTAAATCCCCTGCAGACTCTTACTCAAAATGATCCCATTTTGGACATGTCAGTCACTAACCCCGAGTCATCCTGCTGCCCTTTCAAACACACCAGGAGCTCTCTGGCTCCACATGCGAGCAACGAGGTCATTTCTAATTTCAAACTTGGTTAAAACAACTGTGTCTGCTGCAGCTATTGCCGTTCTCAGTGCTAACCACCAGGGACAGAAGAAAGCCAGCCCCTGAGGCTACACACCAGTCTATCCATGCTTCTACTCAAAACACCAACCACTGAGCCATGTCTACAAACGTCTCCTAACTCCTGTCTCTGATCAACTGGAAAGGCTGAACAACCCCACAACAGATGCTGAAAACACTTCTGCACTGCTTATGTGGTAATCCCTTTAAAGACTCACACATTTCACTTCCCATCAACAACTACAGATGGGCACCTTCAGCTTTCTCTCAGTTTATTTTCTCACTTTCTGACCAAAGGCTTCTAGGTTGTTATCTATTTTTATCTCTTTTTCAGCACCTATTACAGATCTCCCCCAGGCACAGGAGGAGACACTGGCAGTATGATCTCACTCCCCCCTCCCATGATGACACACAGTAACTGGGCAGCAGGCAGACAGAGCCTGAGGTCCAGCTCCACATCTTGGTCTCATTAAGAGAGAGGAAGCTACAAGCCCTTTGAAGCAGGAACAAGTGGCACATACCAAAGTGCTTAAGGAACTCTTTACTCCAAATATGAATTTCATCACTCAAAGTCAGCATCAGATCCTTAGTAATACACTGTACAAATCCAGAGAGTTAAAAAAAATCAATCACATTTTTACATGCTAAACAGTGAATATGATCTGAAAACTAGAGAGGCTGTGTAATCACACACAAATATGAAAGCTCAGGGTGAGCAGCACAGAGTGAGGAGCACTTGAGAGCACTCACCCCCACTTTCCGTAACAGATCTCCCACAATGTTGAGTGCAGATATTCTAGCTGATGGGGTAAGGGGGCTGGTACCAAATCCATTTGGTATAGCTGCAAACACAGATACTTTTATTAAACACTCCTCACAGTTCATGTCTTTTTTTAACTTAAGTATGTCATCATCTACTTAAAAAAAAAGGTAAATCTCAGATCTTACTAGAGACTATTCATGCACATTAACACAGAGGCAACATGATCCCCAGCCACAGAAAAACTAAAAAGCTTAATTCCTGTCCACTGCCCTCTTTCCCTTTAGACCCACATGTGGAGTTCATGCACTCTCCATCTGCAAGGCTATTGCTTTCAATCCAGCTAAATCCAGCCAGAGCTTCCTCTGCAATCTAATTTGAAAAATAACATATTAATCCTTGTGATTGTCCAGAGCTTTCCAGATGGGAGACTGGACTAACATCCTGCTGCCTCACAGAGAGAACAGGAGTCCTGAAAGTACCTCCAGGAGCAGTGGCAGTCAAGATCCTCTGAATTCACCACTGTGACTCCACATTTAAGCTGTGCACGTCTTCAGTGTTCTACTGCATGCATCAACTGCAGAGTGCAAACCTACACACCCCACCTAAAGCAGTAGCTGAGCTCCACTGCCCTTTTCCATGCTACTTGCTCACTATACTCTTTAAATACACTTGATACTGCCCCAGGATTTACAAATACCTTAAAGCAGTGCATGTGAAATCCACATTTACTCTCAGTGCACTAACAAGCACCTGCTCTGAAACTGTTTGTTAACAAGCTGAATGTGCTGCTAAACAACTCAACATAGTTTCCATGATCTATACCTTTTGGGGAAGGAAAACTATTCTCTGATCCTTTTCCAACGGGCGTTGCTGGCAAGGAAAGAGATGCCTGGACAGCAGAATCCATCTTCTCACAGTCCAGAGTGGGAGAACTGGGTGCTGACTTTCGGGTCACCTCTTGTTGCCTCTCTCGTACTGCCAGCTCTTGTCGTAAATCTGAGGGTAGGAAGAGGAAACAATCCACATGGTGATGAGGGCCATGAAGATGGTCAAAGGGCTGGAGCAACTGCCCTATGAAGACAGGCTGAAGGAGTTGGGATTGTTCAGCCTGGAGAAGAGAAGGCTCAGGGGGGACCTCAGAGTAACTTATCAGTACCTGAGGGGGTCCTACAGAAAGGCAGGGGAAGGAATTTTTAATATTATATCGGATGGGAGGACCAGAAACAATGGATATAAATTGGAAGGGGGTGGATTTAGACTCAACATAAGAAAGAAATTCTTTACAGTGAGGGTGGTGAAACACTGGAAGAGGTTGCACAGAGAGGTTGTGGACACCCCCTCTCTGGAGGTATTTAAGACCAGGCTGGACAAGGCACTGAGCAGCCTGATCTAGTGGGAGGTGTCCCTGTCTATGGCAGGGGGGTTGGAACTCGATGATCTTTAAGGTCCCTTCCAACCCAAACTATTCTATGATTCTATGACTGTTTGCTCAAATAAACACACTCTCCACATCCATTTGGAAGGGTGAAGGAGGAGACACCTTACAACAACACTACTAATTGCTGCTGCTGGCTTTGTTCAGTAGCAAGGACCCCCATCTCAGAGCAGTCACAGCCCAGTACCAGCACCTCCCATTACAGCTGGGAGCAGAGGGTCAAACAGAGCCCCCCCCAAACCAGGGCCCTGTGTGCCTGCAGCAAGCACAGCAGAAATCTCAGTATTTTTCCCCATTCCTAGTGTCAGGCCCATGCTAAGTGTCTTACAAAAACTCCAGCTGCCCAACAACTGAACCACATTCAGCTCCTGCTTAAACAGAGGTTGGCAAAAGGGAGGAATAATTGATTCTTGCCTTTCAGATTCCCCACATTACTCTCCAGTTAATAATCCACAGGACTCCATGCTAGATAGACACTCAAAGGGTTGCATCCTGTTTCTGGATGCCTCACCAAGCAAAAGAGCAGACCGGAGAGGCCAGGAATTCCCAGCAACAGGAAGAGGAAATACTTATTTTGCTCTTATCTGGCCTCCAGTCTGCACTTTCCCCTGCCTTACCCCCTCCCTTGTCCACTCTCATTTGCCACAAAGGGCACACAGCATGGTTCAGCAATGAATCTATAACATCCTTTAATGGCTTTTAAGTTACCATAAATAATAACTGATTTTAAGCAAAACAGCACAGCTGAGATGAAAGTCTGTGTGGGCTCACAGAAGAGGAATTGTGGCTGTTCAATCAGAAATGTATTTGACACTGGATTACACCTTTCAGGGTATAGAGCTCCTGCTTGCATTCAAAAAGAGTAACATACAGCTTTGCTACCCTAAGAAATGCTAAAAATTCCCAGTGAGTCATTCAAGAAACAAGAGGTGATTTTTAAGGTCCCTTCTAACTCAAACCATTCTATGATTCTATTCTATGATTCTATTCCAGTGTTATAGTCCCAATTTTTAAAAATTGTTTTTTATTATATTTTACTATTTTATTATGTTTATTCCAGTATTATTACCTTAGCCCCAACTTACATATATGTTCTCCAAAAATACATCATCTCCCTTTTCACATTTATTTTAAAAATCCTGGGCTTCCAATAGAAGCTTTCAATTTGTGGGCAACAAACATACTTCAGAGGTTCACAAAGGAGAACAATAGAAAATCACAGGCTGCTGCCAAGACTTACACCCAGACCCAGGCCATAACTAGGGAAGTATTTTTAAAATCTCCACTTGAGAGATAAAGATGAAAACCACTAATCTCTGAACCACACTAATGGCAGGCATAGGATTAGGAGCAGATCATCCCCACTATTAATCAGTTCCCACCAGCCACTAAAAAATCCTCAATGAGAAACCCACTGGGGAATTCCCAAAGTCTAATTGTATCCCAAAATTCTCTGACTCCACAAGTCTAACCACAGTCTTTAATAGCCTGTCTTCAGTGAACTAGGCAATTTCCAAGAGCTTTAAAAAGAACACAGGGTTTTAAAACCATTTCTTATCTATCCCCCCTGTCAAAAGCACAGCAAATGGCAACTTCTGAAGAACACTTCCTCAGTTCTGTTACATCCAGAGAAGAAAGCATCTCATTCATACTCATCCAGGTTAAAAATCCTGACTGAATCTGATATTAATTTTGCCCTACAGGAGGAAAAGCTTCCTCATAGGTACATGGGGCATACAAAGAATAGAGAACATACTGTTAGTAACACTTTGGCTTACACTACACATGCAGTTCAAGTGGCATTCTGGGAGGCTTTCTATAAACATGAGCTCTGTGGATGCATGTCTCTGTTAGCAAGCCAACAATGTACCAAGATGCCAAACTAATCAAGCCTTACCTCTTGCTTCATCCTTTAATCTCTGCACAGAAACTAGCAACGACTCCTTGTCGTCCAGTTCGCTTTCTAAAAAGGCATTTCTCTCAATAGCCTGGTTCAGCCTTTGTTCAAAGTCTTCCAATGAAACTATTGTTGCCCTAGAAACAAAATCCAGAATATTAGGTTCTCCAGCTCAGCTAACATAAAAGTGTATTCAAAAGCATAATGGAGGAAAAAATGTTAGCAAGATCTTTATTCAAGCTAGTTGTTTGAAATGCTTCTTAGGACGGACCAATAAACTCCAAGGAAACAGGATAGTAAAGATGTAAAAGAACATGATAGCATCTGGCTCTGAGATGTACTGAAGAGCTGGGAAAGAGTCAATCCAGCAGACCCAGCTTCACTTTTCCCAAGCCATGCTCCAAAGCCATGTCTTTCATCAGTGCATTAGCCGAGGTGGTGCTGCACTCCCAGAGCTGGGGCTTGAGAGAGTCCAGCACAGA
>VZTY01034388.1:0-32401 GCA_013400935.1 Turnix velox
AACAAGGTCCAGCAAGGCTCCTCTTCTTGTGTTTTAATGTAATTACAGGATAGCATAACTATATCTTGTGAAGCCTTTTTATGCTTTGGACACATCTTTGGTCTTAATGCAGAATGCTTTGAGAGCAGTAAGTCATCAAGTATTGCAATACTGTGTGGCTCCTGGATACAGATTAAGAAAGAGATTTAAATTCCAAATGAAATATAGCCAAGTGAATCACAACACATTGAGATGTGAGAAAAAGGATTAGAAGTCATGGAAAAGAACCCTGGTGTTTGTTTAAAAGCAGGCCCGTATACATCAGGTTGCTCAGGACAGTGTTTTTTTGAGTTCTGAATATCTCCAAATGCTGAGATCTCCAGTCTCTCTGGGAAAGCTGCAGCAGTGTTTGATTATTCTCACATTAAAAAATATTTCTCTTCATCTGGACAAGTGGCTCCTGTGTTTGGCAGCCTTCATGCTAAAAATATTCCTCTTTATATCTAGAAGGGCATTCTGTGTCTCAACGTGTATAGCGTTTTGTTTTGCCCACATGAACCTTCACCTTCTTTGTAATCCACGGAAAACAAAACCTTGTCCTACTAGCTTGTCCTCAGTCATGAAATAGGAAACAGTTAGATAGAATTTGGATATTATTTAAAACAAGTTGTCTCTGTTTGTGTACCTGCACTATTTCAGAAGGAATACAAGTATTTGCCTCTCAAGAGCTCTCAGCTCTTCGCCAAGGACTGTGTGACAGTGAAGGGCTTACCCTGGGAATTGAATCTGAGCAGGCTCCATGGTCTGACATTTTTGCTGCAACATATCATCCAAAGCTTATTACAATAAATTCATTAATACATTTACCCTATTATTTATTTTAAAACACTCCTCACCCCTTTTTTTATTTATTCTGTTTGGGGTTTTGTTCACGGAATCATATTCTCAATTTGTATGACAAAATTTCCGTCTCTGAGTCTGGGAGTTAAGAAAGAGGTGTGCATTCAAAATGTTCCTGTAATTTGTATGCTTTAACATACCTTAATTTCCCAAGTTTCTGTTTACAGCTAAAAATGATTAATTTTTTCTGAAGGTATGTACAAGCTAAGTTGATATGAAATGCTGTTCCTAACATTAAAAACATTATTTGTTTGTTTTTAAATCTAATGAAAATTTTAGCAGTGTCTTATGGAAAAAGATTCCTTTGAATCTAGAAGGACTTCCTAAGTGTCTCCAGAGGCAATCCTGGCTGAGTTCTGACATTGGATTTCAAGTCTAAAGTAGTAGTATTCATTGGATCTCAAAAGACAGTTTCAGACTTGAGAATCTCCTTCAAAATCCTGAATGTAGGTAATACGTAATACATCTATTATCTTTGCATTTTGAATGTAGTTCCATATCTATTATGTTTACGTTTTATTGTTCCTTTGAGTATTGTACTTAGTTGAAAAAGGTTGTTGCATAGATGCAAAGAAGATTGAATATGCTCAATATATTTTGCCTTGAGCAACACTACTTACATGGTGTCATTGACATAAAGATTTTTGTGCTTATGGTATGTAAGGAAGCTGTTATTACACAGTGACTATGATAAGGTGGCACAACTAGGGAGTATCAATTCTGTGTACAGGAGCAGTACCACTAAATAATGTAGTTTTTAAAATGAGCATAATTAGACCTCTGTAGAGAAGAATTAGATTTTACTGCAAATGGAATTTGCAGCAGCAGAAGGAAAAAATTCCAAACAACAACAAAAAAGCAACAAAATCCCTAGTCTGATACTCCTGAAATTATCCAGCTTTAAAGTTGTGTGAAAATATCAGAACAAGTGATTTAGAAAGCAGACATGAATTATGTGTCCAAAAAGTTCAGAAAGGGTGTCGAGGCAATAAGAAAGTAGATATATTCCAGATTTTGAAGGAACTGGGAAATTACAGGCAGCACTGATTGTGCCTTAATCCTTCTGTTCTTGTGACTTAACCAGGCATTAGATGTTGACTATGAGCAAATGTGAAAATCCATCCCACCTTCCCTCAAATGGAGTTTCCGTAAACTCGTACTAGGAAGCAAGATAGAAGCTGTAGACAGGACTCCCAGAGCCAGGTTAATGATTTCAGCACGGAATTGTATGCTGCAAAGGGTGAGCTCATACTCATATCCCTATTTTTTCCCCAATTAAGGAAATGGTTGGCACTATTTGCTTGAAGGGAAACAAAAGATAATCTTGCACAAAGAATCTCGTACTGAATTTTCATAACTCAAAAAAGTAAGATGATGTTCAGGTCTGCATATGTGACTTTGGACACCATTTACACTACACTAACTTGTAGTGTTCACAAGAAACAATACTAAACTTATGATTTTCTTTCTTGATCTTTATCTCACCTCCTGAAATCAAAGAAAATAATAATAAACAAGTAAACTGACTTCTGTGCAGAAACTGTTGAAGAATTATGTCAAAATAATTCAAGAGAGCAAATAAAATATGCATGGTTCTGTAACTCAGAACACAATGTAAATATTTGAAAACTAGAACACAATCTTTCCTATTCTTTGAGTTATTACGTATCTATCTATCTATGTATATTTAAAATAATTTAGCCCAAATAATTTTTTTATTATGGAATAGGACAAAGCAAAATAAAGCAATTTCTTTTTTTGGAGATCACATCAGTCTTTTACCACTTTGAATAGCTGTTCAGCTATAGATTTTCCAGACATTATCATGTGATTATGATCTAAAAGAAGCTAGACTTCTTATTGAAGAAGCTGTTGTTTCATATTATCCTAAAGAGGATTGTAAAAAACAAATAAAAGAAAACTTTAGGTTGCTTTGAATGACAGTGACCATGTTTATTTTCCTATTTAAATATAAAGTTTTATGTGTCTTCATGCTCCAGTTGCAAAAGAAAAGAGAGAAGTCAGATCTCAGTATAGCATACTCCCAGTGTATCTTTCCATCTGTCCTGGTTTGAGGTAAAATAGGGTAAATTTTCTAGTTTGTAACTTCACGTTTAAGCCAGGCCTCTTCTGTCTGACTAAACTCTGAAATTAACTGCACATTGTTCAGACACTGTTCACTCCCAGACTGATAAGACCTGATTATGCCAGGGAATGGTATGCAAGAAGCTCTTGTTTTCATTATCCACTATGGTGATCAAGGTCAGAAAGTTCGTCTTCCACCCTACCGGGGGGCTGGAAGCAAAAAGACGTAGAGAAGTCCCACCTGCAAGGAGGAGCAGACAGGGCAGGTGGCCCAAAATTGACCAACAGGAGTTTTCCATCCCATCTGCCTCGTGCTCAGTATAAAAGCTGAGGGATCAAAGGGTCAGCTCTCTTCCCTTTTCTTCATGCTTTCTTTGATTGCCGACATCTAGGAAAGACTCTGCCTTTGACCCCGATCCAAGCACTTCTGAATCCAGATCCAGCATCCAGCTCCTGACTGAACTGGCCCCAGCCTGGGACTCTCCCTGCATCTGCTGGGGATGTGATCATCATCCCGGGAGCTTGATATGGGTTTGTAAACATTGTATACCTTTTTATCTTTTCCTTTTAATTTTATCTATTATTTCATTATCTATTAAAGGAGTTTGGAATTTTTCTAAACTCACAAATCTCCTCATATCTTCCTCTCTTCTGAGAGAGGAGGGGGGGGGCAGCTGTCATTTGGGGGGCCCTTTTGGGCCTAAACCAGGACACCATCTAATCTACCAATACTTGTCCAGTCTGTCTGTTTTCTGCATCAGGTAAACACTGTGCAACAGCACCAATGTGTTTGCTGGTGCTTTTTTAACTTTAGAGTCATATCAGAGAAACAGAAGCAATTTGGTTGAAGGTTATTATGTATGGGACCAGACTGTGTGCAGGAAAGGGTAGATTCATATTCATAGGGAAACAAGGCTTAAACTGCATTTGAACAGACACAAATTTGTGGTTTTCTACCTTTCTGCTTTTAATCTAGCTGTGGAAGGGAGCTCTGTCTTTTGTGCACAACATGAAGTTTTAGGAATTCTTGCTCCAGGCATTTTTATGCAAGGGACTCCTGGTAAGTTGCTTGCTTACCTGTGTTAACAAAACACAGAGAGAAATCATACAAAGAGGTGCTGGAAAAGCACTCTAGGTGTGAGCACATGATTTGTGAGGCAAGAGATGTGATGAAAAGAGACACAGCTGCACTGATGGCAGTAGTAAAGCTGACTTTCTATTAATTTTTTAGTGGAAATAGTCTTTTGAACTGACTTGCTGAGGCATCCAGAGCTCTGGTCATAAATAAGCTGATGGCATACCATTTACAGTGCATCACTCTAGAGGGAGATGTAGACATGTCCACCTACTCTCCATGTGGCCTCTCTGGGATGATGCCTCTGCTCTCAGATGCTCTGTAAGGAAAAGTCCATGGGTAGCTCCTGATGGTATGGAGCTACTGGCAAGGCTGTGGTTTTCTTTCCTATATGACATGCAGGATAACCGAGCTGTTATTATCTATAGGTGTCTATCAGCTTGAGACAATGTGTTGATTATTTCTCTGATGTTTATCTGAAAATAGAAAAATTAATGGAGCTGGAGATACATAAGTTACATATGTACCGAAATTATATATATATATCTGGAAATTAGTGTGATAACTGATTAACTGACATGTTTTCCTATTTTTAGACTGTGATTTGGTCTCCTGGACTTGAATTCTCCAGGTAGTGGATGAAAAATGCTGCTTTGCAAACTACACAAAATGTTAATACAGTTATATACAGCCTTTGTTGAAATGTGGATTTGTATTGGTGATGTTTATAGTGGATCGTGTGCTGTTTACATTTCTACATAAAGAGTGTGAAGCCTGAACAGTCTGAAAATCAATAGAAATGTGCTCATATGTTCACCCCTTATTCTTCACTTTTGAAATTAGGGCAGTTGACTGGAGTTCAGGCCAGTAATAATGACAGACTGTGATAAAAGACACAGCTCCAGATTTCACAAGGCTGACTTTCCAAGACTGTCTAGCCTTGATCTGGAATAATCTTCTTTTAATAAATATTTTGTATTCTCATGGTTCAGAAATTGCACTCTGTCCTCCTTTGTCTAGAGTCAGGCATATTCTGAAAACTAGCTTTCCTTACCTTGGCATTATCTGCAGACATATGGGTAAATTTTTACAACCTTTCTTTCTGGTTTTGAGTATAATTTTTAAAATCTCTATTCATTGCTGTCCAACGTTGCCTAACCCAAATTTTCACCACTAAATTAGGGAAAACAATCTCACAATGCATTTCTGGTCAACCTCTGCCATATTTTAGGATCAATACCAAAGTGTAATCTCTGCTGACCATACAGGCAGACTAGGATAATTTCTGTCCTAATTAATTGAAGAATTTTTTTTTCCCAGAAAATGGAAGTTAATTATCCTGTCATTGCAGCACTCATCCTAAAGGAAATAAGTGGACTGCAATGAAAATGTGCATCTATGAAGAAAACCTGGTACTGAAACCTGCATGAGGATTTCAAAATTAACACATCTTCAACTCTGTAACCTCATCAAGAACGTCACTTCTGGAAGCAATGCAGAAATCACAGTGAGTTGCAGCTGCACTAGGAAACTCAAACCAACATGTATGGTTCCAGAGTGTGGGAGAGAAGTTCTGGAGCTTGGGAGCTATGTTGGACTAGAAAAAGAGAAGTAAGAGTGAGTAGAAAAATTGCAAACAATTAGGTAGAAAACGCATTGTGAAATACTCCATCCCTCCCTGTTGGCATTTTAGTGCATTGTGAAGAGTGGGCTATATCTGAGCTGTCTCTGCAGAAAAGGAAGTTATATTCTGTGTGTTGCTGGAAGTGGTTGATTAAAACAGTAAAACAGTTAAACAGAGGCAACTCTTGTGTTGTGGTTTAACCCCAACTAGAACTATGCAGCCACTAGCTCACCCTTTGGTTCTCTTGCCTGGAAGAGGAAAAAAAAAAGGGATGGGAAGGGAGAAAAAAACCCCACCTTGTTTGTTGAGAGAAAGGCAGTTTAACAGAAACAATTACAGAAGAAAAAACAAATAACAATAACAGCAACAACAACAACTGCAATAATACTAATAACAACAGTTATTATTATGGCCCAGGTCATTCACATTCTGGTGAATTGGCACCATTCTGAGCAATGATCAAGGATTCCTGCCCCCTGCCCAGTCATGCTCCATTTATATGCTGAGCATGACTTCTACAGTATGTGTTACTTCATTGTCTATTCCATTGTTCTATCAGTGTTTTTATGGTAAGCTGGAAAAGTCCCTGAATAGTGTAAACATAATTATGTAACAAATGAACCCAATAAGTATTACTGACATTCCTTTCACAGCAATTACTAGAAAAAATCTAGGACAGCCTGAAAAAGATGTTTTAGTCTGATCAAGGTGCAATATAAGGAACTGGAATAAAATAAAAGTTTGTGGCCACATATTTGAAGAAAACTATAGTTGTTGATTTATCAAAAGTAGGCAAGAAATTCTTAATGAGAAAATATGTCAAAGAAAATGTTCTTTCAGTTTTGTAGTGGCTAGGGTAATTAGTCTTACTCCTTCTGAAAAACTGCTCACAGAACATCTTCAAGAAACAGTCTTGCAGCAGTAACTGTGATCACAAGCATTTTTCTGCCACAGTTGGGGTGACTGAGATGGACTGCAATGGCCTGTTCAACCAGATTTCCATTGTTTTCAATGGGGCCAAGTGCATGCAGTCAGGAAATTCCAGAGAGACATCCCATGGGGGATGATCAACCAGTTTTTTAGACCCTTCTCATGCCCTTGGGGTCCTTGGCAGAGAGTCACTCCAGTGTCCTGCTGGCTAAGACAACCTTTGGACTTTGTGAACTGGGGCTCATGTATGCTCACTGTGGGTGCCCATTATGTGCAACAGGAAACAACCCCATGCACACAATACTCAGTTGCAGCCCTGCAGCTGTTCTGTTGCGTGTCTCCTTTCTCTGTGTTTGGAAGAGAGATCAGGCTGAAAGCATTCATAGCAGTTTATTCAAAATGGCTGGCAGACTGTAAAACCTTTAAAACCTGTCTCTCAGGTTACCTGTGCATCTCTCAGGTTACCTGTGCATCTCTCACGTTACCTGTCTTAAAATTCTCTCTGCACTCATCACCAAGTGCATTTGAATATATCTATACCTTTAATGGTCGTCCTTATAGCAGAAAGAAAACTTTTTATTCAAAAACATTCAGCTTACACCTTAGTGATTAAATAACATCAGAAGGGAAAAAAATTCACAATTGTTACTGGGGCTCAAGGCAAAGCTTTCAGTGACTTTTACTATGTCACCTTTAATCTTTTCCTCAAGATGAGCTGTGGATATTACCTCCTGGAAAAGGCAGTTTTTACCTTGACATTTCACTGTAAATTTATCAGGAAATAAAAAAGGATAATTATAGCTCCTGTATGAGAGAGAGAAAAAAGCTTTCTTTATTAAATAAAGTTTTACTGAGCTGAAATTAAGAAAGGTGGAATGTACTTTACGTTCATATTTCTGAATTTCCTTTTTGTTCAGATTTGAAGGATTTTTTCTGTATCTCTCATCACACAAAGAGATTATAAGAATCCCATGCAGAGAATCTGATCTGTCTGCACCACCAGCAGAGGTTCTGTCACACCTCTTAATATGCAGGTGATCACCTTTAAACTATATAATACAACCAATACTTGTTACCCTCAATATCAGATGGATTGTGAAGCTTTTCTTTGCTAGTATTCTACTCGAAGTTTCAAAGCATTCCTACCTCTATTTTAATTTCCTTGCCCTTTATTGTGTACCGATCAAATGCTGACTTCTCCACAATGATTATTGTCTCTTTTTCGTGTGTAAATGTAACTTCTTCATGGTAGCACACACACATTACTTTAGCTTAGCCACTTCTTCATACAACTGTTTCTTCCTTCTCCTTCCTAACTTTAGGTGGACAGTCTTTTGGAATAATCCTCTGCTCTATCAGTAGGAGTGTTAGGTGCAGAAAATAAATGTCCACAAAATGAAACAGATTCCACTAAAGACAATATACAGTACTGAAAGCTGTGAAAAACACAAGGGTTTTCCAGACACCAAAACCATAGTCATAGAATCATAGAATAGCTTGGGTTGGAAAGGATCTCAAAAATCATCGAGTTCCAACCACCCTGCCATAGGCAGGGACACCTCCCACTAGATCAGTGGTCTTGAACACCTCCAGAGAGGGGACATCCACTACCTCTCTGGGCAACCCATTCCAGTGCTTCACCACCCTCACTGTAAAGAATTTCTTCTTATGTCAAGTCTAAATCTACCCCCTTCCAATTTACATCCATTGTTTCTAGTCCTCCCATCCAAAATCATACTAAAAAGTCCTTCCCCTGCCTTTCTGTAGGACCCCCTCAGGTACTCATGAGTTACTATGAGGTCCCCCCTGAGCCTTCTCTTCTCCAGGCTGAACAACCCCAACTCCTTCAGCCTGTCTTCATAGGGCAGTTGCTCCAGCCCTTTGACCATCTTCGTGGCCCTCTTCTGGACCCTCTCCAATAGCTCAATGTCCTTCCTGTGTTGAGGGCTCCAGAACTGGACACAATACTCCAGATGTGGTCTCACCATTGCTGAATAGAGGGGCAAAATCACCTCTTGGACCTGCTGGTCACACTCCTCTTGATGCAACCCAGGATTTGGTTGGCCTTCTTTGCTGCGAGTNTGTGCTTGGGATTGCTTCGACCCAGGTGTAGGACCTTGCACTTGGCCTTGTTAAACTTCATGAGGTTGGCTTGGGCCCACCTCTCAGGCCTGTCAAGGTCCCTATGGATGCCGTTCCTTCCTTCAGGTATATCAACTGCACCACACAGCTTGGTGTCATCTACAAACTTGCTGAGGGTGCACTCGATCCCTCTGTCCATATCTCCTACAAAGATGTTAAATAGCACTGGTCCCAGTGCTGATCCTTGAGGAACACCACTCGTCACTGGTTTCCACTTGGACAATGAGCCATTGACTGCAACTCTTTGCGTGGGACCATTCAACCAGCTTCTTATCCAGTGAGTTGTCCATCTGTCAAACCCATTCTTTTCCAGTTTGTTGACCAGGATGTCATGGACGACAGTGTCAAATGCCTTGCACTCTCTGAAGAGTTTCTAAAATATAAGAGTTTTCTGTCACTTGATATCTGGTGACTTGCAGTGCAATGTGACTCTTCTGACTTCTAGTAAAAATATTCCAGTGATGCTCAGTTTTCACTCTTGGAGGCAAGTTTGCTCACATAACTTATTTTACAAATCACTTGGGCACTGGCTTAAGAGAAAAAAAGCCTTGGAGATCCAGGTCCTAAAGCTAACCATTGTCTTTCCAAAAGAAGAGCTTTATCCTTGCTTTTGCTGAATGATTAGTAATAGAAATCTCTTATATGCTCCCAGTATGTCATTATCTGACTGAGAAGTTTTTTGTGGTGGTTAAGAACTATCCTCTTGCATCTAGAGATAATGTGAAAGTGTGGTCTTCAGTATTGTCAGGTGAATGGAAGAGAGAAAAGAGACTTCTATCCCCCAATTATTTGCATTAATCTGGAATGCTGTGAGAAATTGTCAGGCAAGGGTTTTCCGATATTTTTAGTGGATTGATCATACAGAATGAGTATTTCTGAAAGAGCGGTATGAAGTAATGGTTTCCTTGCCATTCAACCACAGCTTTTTGTATCAATCACTTTTAGCTTTGCTATCCAGTCCTGTGGTCATGGTGAACTACAATGCCTATGGCATTCACAGACTGAGTATTCTTAAATTTGCCTGTTAATAGTATGTTCAGGACAAAAAATAATAATGCTCTCAGTCTCTAAAGGAAATGCCATCAAAAGACTACATAGTAAATAAAAGCTGGTCAGTGAAATACTGAAGACAAAGAAAGAGAAATCTGGCACATTGCCATGCAAGATGAGTTTAGGATTTCCAACATACAATTTATTTAGTTATTAGTGCCAGCTTCACAACATGCTGCCATCAGAAAGTGAATAGATTGCGGGAATGTTGAGCTGGAGTAAGTCTAAAATGTTGTGACTGTCTTAATGGCTACATATCCTGAAAAATGCATTAGTTTTCAAGAGGGTGATTATTATTTGCTTTTTATGTGCCATTATGTCTAATTTGTTTTATGCTCCAACAGAGAAAATTATTTCCCTCCTTTCAGCTTATACGACAAACACAGAATAATCAAGTGAAAAATATATTGATTTAATATGATCATACTTGGCTTCCCTTTATAAGTATGTACCACTCATGAACTACATTAGTGACAATAATAACTGTATACTTTAGGCACATGCAATTCCTTATTATCTAACAAGTCAATTTTTAAAGTAAGTTAATCTTGTAATTAAAGAAGTGAAAATAGGAACAAAGTAATTCTGACTTTGAGTAACTCTTCAGAATTCATCTGCTTTGATATTCAGACTTAGGACTTCTGTTAGATACACAAAACACAATCTGAACACTTATTTAATAACTGTTAGTCTAATAATGATCCTTTAATTCTGAAAGAGAATTTTCAAATGGCTTGATATATCATAGAATCATAGGTCTGGAACTGACCTCCAAAGGCCAACCTTACTGCAGTAAGCTCATATCGCTCAGAGCCTCATCAACCTGGCCTTGAATGTCTCCAGGGATGAGGCCCCCACCACCTCTCTGGGCAACCTGTGCCAGTGTCTCATCACCTTCAAGATGGAAAAATTTTCCTAATGTCCAACATAAACTCACCCTGCTCTAGGTAAAAACCACCGCCCCTTGTCCTATTACTGAATGCCCTGGCAAATAGTCCCTCCCCATCTTTCCTGCAGTCCCCCTTCAGGTACTGGTAAGCCACCATGAGGTCTCTTCAGAGCCTTCTCTTCTCCAGGCCGAACATCCCCAACTCTCAGCCTGTCCTCACAGGAGATGTGCTCCAGCCCCCTGATCATCAACATGGCACTCCTCAGGACCCTCTCCAACATCCATGTCCTTCTTGTGCTAAGGCCTCCAGAGCTGGATGCATTACTCCAGCAGAGATCTCCTGAGAACTGAGTAAAGGTGCAGAATCACCTCTCTCGACCATGTCTCTTCTGATGCAGCCCAGGATATGGTTGGCCTTTAGGGCAGTGAGTGCACGCCACTGGTTCATGTCCAACTTTTCATCCACCAGTACCCCCATGTCCTTTTTCACAGAGTTGGCTCTGCCACATCACCTCCCAGTCTGTAGTGGTAATGAGGATTAGCCTGCCCTGCACCCTGCACTCATCCTTGTTGAACTTCATCAGGTTTGCATGCTTCCATCTCTCCAGGTCCCTCTGGATGGCGTCCTGTTCCTTTGGTGCGTTGACTGCACCACTCAGTGAACTCATCAGCTTGGTGTCATCAGAACACTTGCTGAGGGGGTGCTCAACTCCACTGTCTGTATCATTGATGAAGATATTGAAGAGCACTAGTCCCAGCACAGCTCCCTGAGGGACACTACTTGTCACTCCTCTCCACCTGAAAATTGAACCATTGAAAATAACCCCCTGGATATGACCATCCACTGAACAATCCACCCATCAAATCCGTATTTCTGCAACTCAGAGATGAGGTTGTTGTGGGGGACTGTGTCAAAGGCTTTAAGAAAGTCCAGATAGATAACAGCCATGGGTCTTCTCATGTACTGATGTAGTCACTCCATTGTAGAAAGCCACTAGTTTGGTCAGGCAGGACTTGCCCTTGGTGAAGATCTGCTGGCTATCTCATATCATCTCCCTGTCTTTCATGTGCCTTAGCATAGCTTCTAGGAGAATCTGGTCCAGACACAGAGGTGACACTGACAAGTGAGTAGTTCCTGGCATCCTCCTTTCTACCCTTTTTGAAAATGGGTATGGTGTTTGCTTTCTTCCAGTTACCAGGGACTTCAACTGACTACCATTACTTCTCGAATATCATGGAGACTGGCTTAGCAACTACATCAGCCAATCCCCTCAGGATTCTGGGATGCATTGCTTCAGATCCCATGGACTTGTCATTCAGCTGCAAACCTTGAATTCACTCACAGCAGGAGGGACTTTTCCCCTATGATAGTCATCTAGTGTTCCTTGGTTGTGGCTAGAGAGTTTGCCAGTGAATACTGAGACAAAGAAATTGTTGATTACCTTGACCTTCTCCTCATCTGCTGCCGTGAGTTCACTATCCTTGCTCAAAAGGGGGGGTACCCTTTATATAATCTTCCTTTTCTTTAGAAGCCCTTCTTGTGTGTAGCATTCTTTGCTGCGTTAAGCTCCAGCTGCACCTTGGACTTTCTTTCATCATCCCTACTTAAGCAGGCAGTGCTTCCATACTCTTCCCAGGAAACCTGACAGTGCTCAAACTGCCTGTGCAGTTCCTTCTCATTGGTTTTGCCTGCAGGTTCCAACTGAGCCACCATGGCCTCTTCCATTTCCTGCTGTATTTCTTGGATGTACATTTTTTTTGTCTGTGTGAGTTTTTGTCCATACTAGTTTCATACTCTTAGTTGTAACTTCTTCTCCACTCAGTGAACTTGATACAAGACACAAACCATAGATAACTTTTTAGCTCATGTTATGCTTTTTGCATCTAATCATAAGCAAAATACCCAAGGTTATCTTCTAAACAAGTAAGTCAACAATCCACTTAGTTTACTGAAATCCATAGAATCGTACTTCTTTTTGTAGAAGTAAATTCATCATTCTAGGTCTTTATTTCTTCATATTTCATGTAATTGTTATTTTTTTTATTTATCATATGTCAGAGCCAGCCCTTTGTTCTGCCAGTTCTTTGGGCAATACAGGACTGTCACTTATGCTGGATACATATTCTCAACATGAACAACTTTTGTTTTTGTGCAGATGGCCTTCCCCAGACCCACTCAAGCTGACAACATAAGCAGAAATAGCGTATGTAATTCAGTATATCCGGCTGGCATTTCTGTCTCTTCCATCCTTTTCTAGAAACTAGTTTTAATGGATCCATAAAAACTATGTTTAAGGGTTTCATCTCAGCCATGGAGATACAGTGAGGCTATGGATGTTTCTCTGGTGTTTGAATATTTCTATTCCTACTGTCCCTGTGTCATTATGAGAAAAATTAACATGGTTCTCTTCCTTGAACTTTTCTCACTGCTGAGAAGACTGGTTCATGTCTATCAATTTTTGCAGTACTGCCTTTGTTCATTATAGTACATCCTTTTTGTTGTGTTGGGGACTGGGTCAGCATACCATACTGTGGTATGTGCCTTTGTATTCCAGTACTCAGAAATTATTTCAGGACACTACTGTTTCATTTCCCTTTTCTCATCTAAATTTTCAGCTGATCTTTATAAGAGAAATGAGGGTGAAGGAGTCTTGAGCCTTCTGGCAATATGTGTAGAACAAACCAGGTCAACTGTGCAAAGAAACATATAAGACTCGCATTAAAAAATATTTTTTTGGTCTCTGCTAGCTAATTATTCTGCTTGTCCCTGACAACCCATATCCATAAGCAAAGAAGCAATGACTGCCACATACCTGAGTCTTTGGCAAGGAAGAATCTGAAGAGATAAGAACAACATGGGAAAAAAAATAAGTTGGATTATGAGGATGCCTTATGCCATTGGAAATGCCTATGTAATATGTCCATTCCTCTGTACAACTAAAGATATTTTTCATTAATATGAAGAAATTTGGTATCCTTGTAGAGATACACCAATATTTTAACACACACTCCTAGTGACTTGTTTTCTTGCCAAAAATTGCAGCAAGCTCAAAATTAGACATTATTATCAATTTATTCTCACTAAAGAATTTTAAAATTCTTAAACAAAACTCAAAAATGGTAACATTTTATTAACACTTTTTATTTAATCAGTTTTAAAATTTTAATACTCTGATATTCTTGTGTCCTGGTTTGGGGTAAAATCGGGTAAATTTTCTAGTTTGTAACTTCACTTTTCAGCTAGGCCTTTTCTGTCTGACTAAACTCTGAAATTAACTGCACATTGTTCAGAAACTGTCACTCCCTGACTGATAAGACCTGATTATACCAGGAAATGGTATGCAAGAAGCTCTTATTTTCATTATTTGCTATGGTGATCAAGGTCAGAAAGTTCATCATCCACCTTACCGGGAGCTGGAAGCAGAAAGACGTAGAGAAGTCCCACCTGCAAGGAGGAGCGGACAGGGCAGGTGACCCAAAATTGACCAATGGGAGTTTTCCATCCCATCTGCCCCATGCTCAGTATAAAAGCTGAGGGATCGAAGGGTCAGCTCTCTTCCCTTTTCTTCACGTTTTCTTTGATTGCCGACATCTAGGAAAGACTCTGCCTGTCCATTTGCCTTTGACCCTGATCCAAGCACTCCTGAATCCAAATCTGGCATCCAGCTCCTGACTGAACTGGCCCCTGGCTGGGACTCTCCCTGCATCTGCTGGAGACGTGATCATCATCCTGGGAGCTTGATACGGTTTTGTATACATTGTATACCTTTTTATCTTTTCCTTTTAATTTTACCTATTATTTCATTATCTATTAAAGTAGTTTGGAATTTTTCTAAACTCACAAATCTCCTTATTCCTTCTTCTTCTCTCTTCTGAGAGAGGAGGGGAGGGGCATCTGTCATTTGGGGGGCGTCTTTTGCGCCTAAACCAGGACATCTTGCATAACAGAACAAAAGTATAAGACATTTAAATTCTGCATGAATAATTCCATATAGCCTGACCCTTTTTGACACTGCTGACAGAAAAATAAATGAAACTGTCAGAAGACAAATGAGAACTTGGATCTATTACCAAGGACTGCCAGGAAGTGTTAGGCCTGTGGACGAATTTTTGTGTGAAAAAAACCAGTTTCCAATTATGAAGAAAGTAGTAATTTAAAGTCCCAATCCTGATAAGCAATAAAACACTTTGAGAACAAACAGTTTCTCATGGATAATTTATCATCTGATTATTCCTGAAGCTTAGGTTGTCTGACCCTGTTTTTGGCATGAGGCATCACAACTGGTTTTGCACAACATTAAAATTAACCAGCCCTTTCTAAAATCTTGGTTTAGATTTTTGTGTTGTTTTCGGGGAATGCACAGACATCTGTTGATAAAATTATTTTGCTGGCTATGTGTTGTAGAGAATTTCAGGAATGCAGGTTCATGTGGTGAAGGGCCATGAAGATGATCAAAGGGTTGGAATAATTGCCCTATGAGGACAGGCTGAAGGAGTTGGGGTTGTTCAGCCTGGAGAAGAGAAGGCTCAGAGGGGACCTCAGAGTAACTTATCAATACCTGAGGGGGTCCTACAGAAAGGCAGGGGAAGGAATTTTTAACATAATATCAGATGGGAAGACTAGAAACAATGGATATAAATTGGAGGGGGATAGATTTAGACTAGACATAAGAAAGAAATTCTTTACAGTGAGGGTGGTGAAACACTGGAACAGGTTGCCCAGAGAGGTTGTGGATGCCCCCTCTCTGGAGGTGTTCAAGACCAGGCTGGACAAGGGACTGGGCAGCTTGATCTAGTGGGAGGTGTCCCTGCCTATGGCAGGGGGGTTGGAACTCGATGACCTTTAAGGTCCCTTCCAACCAAAACTATTCTATGATTCTATGATAATTTAACTGTAGTTGTTAAACAAAAGAATAGAGGGTAATGCTTGAATGATTATGGAGAGCGCAAGATCAGAAATACTACTTAAATGTCCCAGTGATGGTACTCTGGAAAGAAAGGACTGGACATGGCATATTGTATGCTGCTGTACAGTACTCTTCAGTTTCTTTTAGATATTTCACACCTCAAGTTTAACTAGAACTTGCCCATCTCTTCTCAGTGTTCTTTTCCATGGGGTTTACTGATGGGTGACACAGCACACTGAGGACATTTCTAGAGACACATGGCCACTCAGAATCTCTGCTTTCCTATGCTTCACTCATAGGAGACATTACTGCTTATGTAATGTCTTCAGGTCTTGTGGTCAATCTGCCATTCTACCATTCAAATTGTGACCATAACGATGACCAGATTAAGTAAGTATAATGTTCTGCAAGGAAGACCTGTCTTCTTCTGCTGAAATTGCCTCCCTGCTGACTGCTGTCATCCCTACCACCAAGCCTGATGGTTTCAGCATTTATTATCCAGGCACATCACACAGCAGCAGTAGACTGAAACAGAAGAGGCTTAATGTAATGCTATTCTTTTAAGAATGGAAGAAAAAAACTACATGAATGAAAAGCTGGGTTTGGACTGGGTGGCTTTTGAAGGTCCTTTCCAATTTAACGTATGCTATGATATCACGGCCTCATATGAACTTTATTTTTTTCTATCTTCTCAGCTTTTGCCACTAACAACATGATCTGATATATGGGAAGCATCACTGTTCTATCTGATTTACAGTCCTGCTTTTTATTCTTCCTCTAAATCTCCTTGCAGAGAAATTGGCTTGCATTTTCTTACATCAGTCTGCCCACATGAAGCCTTACATTTTGCCCTTCCTTCCTAAAATCAGGGAGAATATTTATATTTTTTCTTGACCTAGTTAAATATGTTTCAAGTTACATGTTATATTTCTTGGCTTTGACTCCAGTCAGTTACAGAGGATATGGCAAAAATCAGATACAGCAGCAGATGTCATTAAAACATCAGATGTTCACTTGCAAATTCTTTCAGCTTCTTGAGTAACAGTTACTCTTGTTGTCCACTAAAAGTAAAAAAATTGCCACAGACTTTGTCTCTTTCTTTTCTAAATGATGTCTCACAAAAACTGGATGTGCTTTGTATCAAAAATTTGAGAGCTTCACTCATATAGCAGAGGTTAGGAGGACATGTGTCTGCTAATTTCAAGATCAATACTTTTTTGACTGATGGTAGAATTACACACCAGCAGTGGCTTTAGTCTTAGCCTAGTGTTCTTGGCCCTTTCAGGAAGTGAACAGTTACATATTAGTCTAGAAGTAATTTTTCCATAAACTTCTATAGTGTCTGTTAAGCTTGAGGCACAGTGGGAAAAGATAGACAAAAATTATTTTATTCAGATATAAGAAAAATCCTGACAGCCCAAACTGATAACCCACTTAGATAACCAATTCATCTCCTTTAAAATAGATTAAGTGAAAGCATGAAAACTTATTAATTAGTTAAATTAGTCTACATAGCAACTGTTAATGATTCAAACATTTCTGAAAACATAATAATGTTCACAAACACATATACATCTTGCTGACAATAATGTGTTGAAAATGTGTAATTATGACTCATCTTTAACTCTGAAACAGTGCATTTAATGCTGCACAGTAAAACCAACAAAAATAAAGAGGAATGTGTGAATTTTTTCTTATGCTCCTAAGACATTAACTAGACAGCAACATTTCTGATGTAAGAAAATGGATCTTCATGGTTTCTGCTTCACAAACAAAGCTTAAAGAGCAATAAGAATTTTAAGCAATGAGAGCCTTTAGCACGTTGGAAACTTTCACACTGTTGTTCTGACTCCTAAAAGACAGGATACCATTGATGCAAAGTTACTATTTCAGAATAGGATCACTTTAGCCTGTCTTGCAGCCCCCTTCTCTTAACAAATAATTGGTTGGATACAATTGCCTTCTACACTAGGTTTTCAATCCTTTATCTCAGTTTTCAGTTTCTAAAATGGATATTTATGCTACTACTGCTATACTTGCAGGAGGATCTTATAAAAACCCCAAATTCTTAGGGCTGCTCTTGGAAAAATATATAAAACCTTTATCTTAAAACCCACAAGGCCCCTGAAAGGACTGTGTGCCTTTCTTCTGTCTGATAAACTCAAAAAATAGTTAAATCACACTGAGTTTTTACGGATACTGTTTTCTTGATAACTGATTCACAGTGGCCCTATAATGAATGTGTACCTTGAAAGAATGAAGTGTACCTTTCAGTGATAACATAACAGGATAAATCTAAATAAAACAAGATGACTGTCTAGTAAATCACAACAAATCACACTGCAATTGAAGCAGTGGAAGTGCTGAAGTAAAGTATCTGCATATGAAATACGTACAGAATAATTTCTCCAAGAAATAGAGAAAAAATCCTTTTCCAGGCTCCTTTAGAACCAAACTAATGAGCAGAATAGAGAAATGGACTCTGTATGTAAGTAAAAACAATGTATATGTGGTTGCCCTTTTTTTGTCTCCAGGCTTAAAAAAATGCGTTTTTCCATGTGATATTATGTGAGCCTTTCAAATAATGTTTTATGTCTCTGTTGTTGCTGGAAGGAGATCATCTTGTATATTCATGAAAACAGTGAATGAAGGAGAGAGTTGCAGTATCAGAAAGAACAAAGAATTAGACCCTTAGAAATGGTTGTAAAATAATATAAGTTTAACTAAAAATATTCACATGAAATTAATATCACCATTTCCGTAATACATTTCAAGACACTAGGAGGTATTTGACTGCTTGACTGAAATCCACAAATTAGTTTCAGGTTTGAAATTAACATCCTTTGGTGAATTCAGTTCAACTTTATTTTGACAATCTGCATCTGTGTAGGTTCATTTTACTTTCTGTCTTAATTTCTGGGCATATTTTTTGCCATAACATATATTTCCATCCTGTTTATTTCAGAAAGGAGAAAATAAAGAATAAATATTAACAAACCATAGATCCAATTAAAGGGAGATTTTAAAAGTTCAGTATTTTGTTACTTCTCATATGTCTAGTGGCTAGCTTCATGCTTCTGGTACAAACGTGTAAAATGCATACTCCACAGTCATAAGTGGGATTAAACAATTATTGAGAAATATATGTATGGCATTTGAAGTCTGAGGACAAAACAATCTAACAGAATATATTACATGATTATTCTTCAGCTGAGTGAGGGGATAGTATCTTTGCAGTTCCACACAGCAACTGAAATGCTTTCTGCATTGAGATTTAGTGGAGGGACTTTAATGATGTTGAACTTTTTTCATATTAAAGCATGTAACATACTTAGCTTTTTTGATCTCACAATATTTGGATTGTTTCAGATTTGACAATCCTGGAAGAATCAGACATCTCTCTTCTGTTAAGCAGCTCTTTAGTCAAACTACTTAATACCTGTTCACCTGGATTGCTAAAGTGTAATAGCATGCAGTTAAAGCAGTAATGCTATCTGGTTTTTCTTTCTCAGTTTGTTCAGTTTTTCTTCTTTCCCATTCAATTGGATAAGGAATGTTTCGAGTAAAATTTTACTACAATATTATCTTGTGTAAAATGTGAGTAAATCCAATGACTGATTCTCCTCATTTTTTGTAAAGCTTTCTCTTCAGTTTTAAGATGCTTTAAGCTAATGTCAGTACTCTAGGCTTAAAAAAGTGCATGAAAGAACATAGAAAAAACTAAGTTGCATTGATCAAGCTTCCTCATATTTTTTATATCTGAACCCATTGTGCTTGCACACAGCAAGCCTGGCAGGTATCTATTTGATTCTAAAGTACTCTTGAGGAAAAAGCCTGGATAAAAAAAAATTTATTCAGGATAAGAGACTAGGATAAGAAGCCAAAGTAGGTAGTTCTTAAAAAGTGAAATTTTTAGTATAAAAGCTGTATTTATGATGCCCAGTTCCTTGCTCCTTACCCTTCTGCAGAATTTTGCATATGAAGATCCTCCTGCAGTTGTCTTCCTGAAATGTGAGGCTTGACAGGAGATGCTGACTTTTGGGGTCTTCTTCTGGGGGATATGCAGCTCTGAAAAGTATGGACCTGCTAGTTATACATTCTGTGGAGATTGAACGAGACTGGTGATGTGCAAAGGCTGATGTTTAATAGCAGGAGTGTCACAGAAGACTCAGGTATTAGCACTGAATGGAGAGCATCCTTCAGCGGTTGGTCAGGCAGAGGACAGACAGAAAGACCCATGATCTAGGTAAAGTGCTATACATTAAGGCATAGGCAGCATTAGGTAGCTTTTAAAATGAGACTAAGACATCAGTGAAAAGTTTCCAGAAGGTCAGTAGTGTAGAGTGGCTGGGAGATGGAGGACTTTCCAAGGAAAACAGGCAGAGGATTTGGGATTGGGAGCAGCTCATGTTGGAGATCCTAGCCACCTGATACCACCTCTGGGAGAGCTATTCACAGGAGCCTGGTTTCAACACAGCATAGAGAGCGAACACAAAAGGGTCTAAAGAAGATTATCCCAGGATACATTGCTAAAAAGGAGAAATTACCTTTGCAGTGGGTCTACCACTTGGTTAAACTAAAAGGGAGAAGATACACCATGAACTAAAAGGTTTGCAATAGTATTTTTGTTCTTCTTAACATACACTAAACTTATTTGTAAATTCACTTCCTTTTTTTCATTGTAGTAACTTGTGGTGCAGCCACCCTCCAGTTCAAGGAAGCAACCAATAGGTGTGGTCTCACTTTCCAACCTGAGTCTCAGTCCCAGAGAGATAAGTGGTAGAAGAGGGAAAGAATTTTTCACTGATCAATGTATCACAATTCTCTCTTCTGCTCCTGTGTCATGAAGTCTGCAGGTCTCCTCCCCTCAGGTTTAATTGCATCTGGATCCTGGTTTTACTAATTTTGTGATGTGACCAGCTGATGAGCTTTGGTGACATTCATTGGATCTGGTGTCCTTTGCTCTTTTGTAGCCTTTTTGCTCAAAAGATGCTTTTTACTAAATTCTCTAAATCCACCAAAATCATATAAACCACATAAGCATTAACTATGCCAAAGTATTCCATCTGCAGAGCACTAGAGGAGGACGCATATTGTGGGTGAGCATACTCACACATACATGCATAATAGTATCAATAATGTGCATACAACTGTTCTGCTTCAGAATGGCAGAATTTAGTGTAAATTATGCTTAATATAGGTTTTCCACTGTGTGGTCATGAATGAAGAAAAGTAATGAAGCTCATAATTCCATGAAAATATAGGTAACCTTGGATACTGCTGACAAAAACGGCTGTTGGGATAATAAGAAAAGAAAGATATTGAGTTCAGCCCTGTGACTTAAATACCAGCAGTGTATCTAATGAATTGTTCTGTCATTTCTTTATTGCTAGGGTTGTAACTATAGTCATGATCATATGGCCATACAATTAAATCTCCATGATTAATTTGCTGCTTGTAGAAGGTGAGAAACTGTCAGTCTAAAAAATGGGTATGTTCTACTTTGCCACATGGCACATATCCCAGCAGCACAGCCCTTGAACAGAATTACCTCTTGAACAGAGGGAAAAGGGGCTCTGAAATAAAAATAATGTCTACCTTCTTGCAACTCTGCACATGCTGGCATACTTTCAAAGAACAACAACAGCTTATTATACTGTTTCCTTCATCGTTTAACCCAGAGGTTTGCTGCTCTTTTTCAGACTCTGTTGGTTCTGGGTGGCCTATTCCCACTTCAGACTGATCTATAAACTGGATCAATTGTATTTATTTGTTGATTTTGTATTTATTTGTAGATTTCTCTGCAGTAGCAACTTACGTTATGTACTGCCTATTAGACTTAAAGAAACTGCTTCTTCAAGTAGTCAAGCAAGAGATTTAAATAGTTAAGAGCATGAGATGTTAAATTGCCTCATTTAACAATTATCAGGCCATGTGCACCATAAACTTAACTTCTTTGCATCATTCAGGGAAAAATAAAGCAGAATATCCATGGGCTAATGAAGGTGGGACAGTGTGAGAGATAAAATAACATACTAGAGAGATCCCAACAGGTTTTTTTTAATGTTATCTTTTATTTCTGTCATGTTGGAGAAGAGGTAACAGATTTTCTGATGTGTTCCTTGCCTTAAAGGTGACATAAATAATGTTATTCTACTTCAGAATAGAACCCAAGTTTAGTTAAGATAGTCCTCCAAGTCATTGATATCAGATGTTTTGCCACATCATATGATCGTTCTTCAACGATGCAGAAAAAGCAGGTGTCAAGAGCCTTATAGTTTCTTCTGCAATCTGCTTAGGTTCCTGGTCTTCATGCAAAAACAATACAACAAAAACTTGCCAACTTTAACCCTTACAGAATCTGAGATTCCCAACAGTCAATTTCCTTGTGCTGACCAATCCCCCTCCCCACCTTTTAAGAGACTTAATCCTTAAGTCTTGTCATTCTATTGAGTTCTATCTTCTGTGTGCAAAACAGATGTTAAGTATTTTTCTCAATCACTTTCTTAATGTAAGTTGGACAGCTCTCTCAGTGAGCCATGCTGCTTGAGAATATACTTGAAGATAACAGAAAATAACCTTCCCATAGGAGGGATGAAGGCTTTATCCTTATGTGTTGTGTGTCAGTGACATTATGTTGATTCATACTAACTGAGGAACTGACACAGGATTTGTTTAAACTTTTTATATTCCTCCTTCTTGTTGCTGTACATAGAGTATGCAACATAACCTACTGTTAGGGAACTGGTACAGTAATCATAACCACCAAGTCTCAGCTTTCTTCCTGGCTTTTTCAACTCCTGCCTGAATAAGAAGAGATCTTGCGCATCCTAACCATATTGAATGCTTGTTGGGGTGATGCTAAATTGTCCTTCAGGGCTATTTGCTGTGAATTTCTACAAGATGAAGAATTAAGGAGGAAGGTGGAAATGTTTTGGGATATGAAATTTGTGGTGACAAAAATGAGAGAAAATATTTTTATCTACAGGGATGGTTGCACCCCCCCAGACATCCTCTAGAAGGACTACCCAAGCATCCTGGTATGCTGGCTCTGACACTGATTCCTCTGACAGCTGTAACCAGCTACTCCTGAATATACACTGCAGCCCTTGTAAGTGATGGAACAATAAAGTGGCAAAGCCAAGCAAAAGAAAGAGTTTATAGACAGGAGTAGGGAATTATGGCTAATAACTGGAAGGAAAAGGTATGGATATTAAACAGGCCACAAAGATGATGAAGGGATGGGAACATCTCCCTTACAAGGAATGGCTGAGGGAACTGCATCTCTTTAGCTTGAAGAAGAAGAGACTGATGGGTTACCTCATTTATAAATATGTAAAGGGTGAGTGTCAGGAGGATGGAGCCAGGCTATTCTCAGTGACAGGCTTGGGGAAATGGACACAAGCTGGAACACTGGAAGTTCCATAGGAGTCTAAGAAAGAACTTTTTCACTGTAAGGGTGACAGAACACTGGACAGAGCTGCCCAGAGAGGTTTTGGAGTCTCCTTCTCTGGAGACATTCAAAACCCATCGTTTGTGACCTGGTCTAGGTGTTCCTGCTCTGGCAGGGGGATTGGACTAGATGATCTTTTGAGGTCCCTTCCAATCCCTGATATTCAGTAATTCTGTGGTTCTGTGTAATTTAAAAGTTTTTTTAAATCACAATGACTCTGAAAATACATTGAGACATACAGTTTACATATTGTTTGGCCACTGGAGAAGGGTTTATGTTTTTTTCTGCCTTCTGAAAGTCACAGCCCTTGATGTGTCTTCATTTCAGTGGCTGCTGGTTTTGACTCCATTGCTGATACTGTCTTTTAGCAGCTTGGATTTATTTCTGGTTGCTATAGAGCCCTAATAGATGCCTTCAGCTGTTTCAGGCATAAATAAAGCTGCTGTATACTGTCCTGTAGAAGTTTTAAATGGTGGCTGATATGTGGTTTAGGGAGATGTGTTTGGGCCAACATTTTTTTGGAGTGAAAATATTTCAAGATAAGGGTTAGAAATATGAGTAAGAAGAAACCTTTTGGACTGATTTAGCTGACAAAAAAAAAAGCCTTCCAAACTGAAAATAGCAGATGAGTTTTCAATATAGCCAAAGGAATGGAGTGAGAGAATTCCTAGCACTTTTCTGGATGCCCTCCCTTACATTAACTGGAGCTTTGTGTTTACATTTCTACCTGTCTTCACATGAGAGCTTAATTCATTATTAATTGAATACACAGAGGAGCCTAAGAGAAGAATAACTGCGTATAATACCAGGGAACTGGTACAGTGCCTAGCAGCTTCTGAATGGACAGTAGTGAGTTTGTGAGAAAATCTTCAGCAAGTGGCACCAAAAATCACTATTTGTAATTATTATCATCTGGTTTATTACATCCACAGAAAAGACAAATCCATTTTAAAGAATGTTTTACCAATAAGATATATATTCCAAGGGGAAGAAACCCATTTTCACTTTGAGCAGAGATTTTAAGAGATTTCCTTTCCTCTGACACTAACTCTTAAAGGTTCCAGCTAGATAACACAGCTGAACACATAATGCAGACATCAATCTTCTGTTGAAGATTGTATATTTTACTTCTTTTGTTAGAAACATATAGGCTTCTAGTCTCTCTGAGAACTCCCCTCTGACAAATGTGATTGAAATTTACTACTGAAGTTCAAAATTTTGGAGGAAGGTGGGAGAAGGATTGGAAACTGGAACGAACTGCAAAATCAAATAAGCCTCATTTACTGTGGAAACAAAGTTTTATGATCTCATTCCTAATTGTTATGATAATTGGTAAATGCTTGAACATAGCTGCACATTTAATGCCATACTGCATTTCAGGGCATTGCTGTAAAATATTCTAGAACTGCCTATAATAGCAGTTAACTTGACTTTGGTGAATTCCTTCATCAATCTAAATGACATGGACTGATTGCTCTGCTTTCATGTCTATGACTCTACAGAGGGTTATGGGAAAAGTCAGTGAAGCCAGAGATTTGTAACTTCTTGGCTCTGAAACTAACTGTGCAGAAGAGAAATTATATGAGTGTGTCTATCATTTACATAATGTTAAGCAGTTGAATCAAGTGACTTTTTCTCATAGACAAAAAAGTCACGCAAGATCTTTCTTCAGAAGGTTAGTATATAATCATTACATGCACTCCTTTCCTTCCTGGACCCAGTAAGCTAGAGGTGCAAGTTTAGAGGCTGCAATTATAACGATTCCTTCTCTCTTCATTTGTGAGCCTGTTGTTCAGCACTCACTCAGAGTTTATTCAACAAAATCAGTCTTTTATTTTTACGCCTGGAGTTTTCATAAGAAGCATCTTTTTTGTTTGTTTGTTTTTTAATAGGTAAAAACATAGAGGGGGAAACAAAAATTTTTATGGCATGTTACTCTTCTCATAGTCTTCCTTTTTCCTCTGTACATACTGCTGAGCTCTTGAATAGAGACACAAATGGGGTCAGCATTGTCCATGAGGGATTGAGTAGCCTACACTGTGCACAGGGGACTTCCCAATCCATAAACATTTAACCATTCAAGTCAAAACAACTGGACGAAATGACTGCTGGGCACAAGTAAACACCTTCAGATGGAGGCAAAAAGATACTACTAAAAGGCCAAAGTGTTGCACTATAATGGTTTGGGAGATCCAGGAAACACAATTAACTCTCGGCTGTTTCACTTATCATGGTATAACTTGGACAATTGCTACTGGAAACAAGGTATGTGAAGGTTCAAAGCTCATGGTCAAGTGATGCAGCTTACCCAGAATCATTTTGTTTTACTGGCTTGAATGTTTTTTACACCCAAGCAGATCATCTCATGCAAAACTGAAATCAATGGGAGTCTCCTTTGTATTTTCAGAAAAGATAAATTTTTTTTGGAAGAAATTTCCACTAGTCTGACAGTTATATCTGCATTAGTTCTGGTACAGTGCTGATCAGATCTAAGCCAGTAATGATGCTGAAGGAAGCATCTTAATTGTCCAATGATTAGCTGTTTCAGTAAGACTTTGTTTTTATGAGGAAATTGGTACCATGAGCAAGTATATGTGAAAAGAGAAGGCATGACATACTTGCTGCTGTAATCAATCTATAATCTGAAATCCAGACCCAAAGCTTTTCAAGGGAGCAGGATGAGAAAGAGAACAATATATTTAATGGAAAAGTGTAGCTTGAGGATGGCCATATCTGTACAGATTGTAATGAATAAGAAACTGAAAATAAAATTTACAGATCAAACAAAAATTAATACACTTCCCCTTGCCTGGCCCAACTTCCATTTTTATTCCCTGAAAATAACCCTTCTTATTTGAAGAGGAGGACAGACAACCTCTTTTCATTTAAATATCAAATATCTCAATTTGTGATCTAATTTTGACCTCAGTTATCTGGACAGTTATTTATATATATACATTAGTATATATGTCAAGGTTTTAATTTCAGTGAGGGAGGTGAGCTTTCAACATTAGCAAGATCCAAAATCAATTTAAATCAAATGATATTATCAAAGATCTGAAGTTAGGCTTGGAAGGAGCAACTACCAAAGTATGGATGCAGAATACATGTTTTAGTAAAACCTGGAATACAGATCTGAATAGCTACTACAACTAAAGCACAAGTAACACAACTGGTAATGTTCCAAAAAAAGGTAAAAAATTTGCAGAATGTTTAAGAATTATTGAATAAAAAAAAGTATTAAAAAAATCTTTATTTTTTATGTGCTTGGTCAGATTTTGAAAATTAGAAGATTAATGAACAGCAAAGATTATTAAAGACAATAAGCATGGAAAATCTGTTCTGCTATCTTTTGAATCAAAAAAGGTTTTTGGATTCCTTTTTCTCACTGGTCACATGTGTACACATTCCAAATAATTTTAACCGTGAGACTTACTTTAATGAACCCTATGTGAAATCAAACAAAAAATTATGCAGTTCATTAAAGAACTCATCTGTATACCATTCTTGTTATTAAGCAAACCATTCTGTTTAATTTTTTAAATTTACAATGCCATTTTTGGATAATCAGAAAACTGAGAATTGCAAACCATGTTGCCATATGCATGCTTTAAAATAATTAGCTGTTACCCTTAGTCTTTTCTGAAACTCAAAATAAACCTGATACTTTGATTCCCTTGGATACTTAAAGTTATTTTGAAAATCACTACCCAGAGTTCTATGGGAGAGAAACGGAAGGAAACTGGGCATTCTTGAGTGCTCACACTGTCCTGCTGCTTGCTTTCCCTGCCACAGCCACGCTGAAGATCTCTGCCAAGGTAGAACCATTGTGTAGGTTCCTATTTCTTTAGTCATGCCATTTTTTACCTGAAGCAGGGTAACCAAACTGTGACATTAAAGGCAATGCAAAGCACAAACCAAGCCAGACAAAAAATGGAAAAAAAAAAAAAATTTGTGCTCTGGCAAGCTTTTTTGCAGGAAACCCTCCCTCCTATCATTCTCTGCTCCTCATTTAGAGGGTGTGCAGGAGGCTGCAGGTGGGTTTGAAGGTCTGGTTAGTAGCTTCCATGTCACCTCCATCCAGCTAGGTTTGAGCTTCAAGGGAATTGCAGAAGGTTAAGTAAATTTACTGACTTGCGAGTAAGAAACCTGGAGTTCTATTTTTACCATAGGACATATCTACCTTGTTACCACAAGTATGATATTTTGCTTTATGACATTTGGGTTTTTTTGCCCTGGCTTTTAACAACCTTACATAATAATTGAATTTTCTATTGTGCTACCAAAAAGGTTTTATTTTATTATGAAGATCATTGTTTCACAGCAGGAAAACCTTAAGGAGCCACTTAGCTACTTAACTACGAGTTTCTTGAAAATAATCACACATCCCAAGACACTTTAGTCTTTATCAGTTCAGCTACATTTTACTGTCACATTGGACTGTCCTCATGAATGCTGTATTCACGTACTAAGATGTTTTGAAGGTCCCAGATCTCATGTGTGAATCTGTGAATCTTCTGAGGGCTGAAAATTCTTTCCTGGACAAGCTACATGATGCAGAATGGCAAACATAAAAGTTTGGCTCCCAGTATGTAACATAATTAAGCAAAACTCCCAGCCTCCTCAGGCACAGTGACTCTGGGATCTGGGTATTGAGCTGGCCTGACACAGAAGATTTAGTATCAGTTTAAAAATCTAAGCATTTTGTCCTTTTGACTTTTGAGTTTTCAGTTTTTTCCTCACATTTCAGAATCATAGCAAATAGTGAAATATAAGTAAAAATGTGAGAGTTGAATGAACCTTATCCTTTTTTTGTTTTAATAAGCTCTTTTTCAGTTCTTTATGTAAGTTCTTTATGTAAGTCTAATACCAGTCTGAGAGCATATGGTTCATTAAGTTGTTTTGCTAAGGCAAAAAATGTGGTAAAAGTATAAGAGATATAATGCAGAATATGAAAAGTGGGAAATAGATACACAATTACTAGCATGGGAGGGAGTGTGTGTGTGCTTCTCTGGGAGACAAACCCCAAGTCTGCTGGCCAGACTCGTGAGAAGGAGCAGCCACAGCTGCATTCTGCAAGTTGGGATGGAAGGACACCTGTCTTAGAGGGCACCTGGAAGGATGAAGACATAATACCTGGCAGTCTACCAGCAATAGCTTATATCTGAACTGTAGAAATTTCTCTGGAGAGATCCCACCTGGTTCTGTAATGCTGACAGTTTAAATAACAGCCAAAAGTGAAACACTTCTTAAGTTATTAGGATTAAATGAGCAGAGTATGGCTATCAGTGTCAAATGAATGACATTTTGATGAAAAACGTAAAATACTTACATTCTGGAAGGAAAACAAAAAATACTTTTACAGCTGTGTTTTGGTCTCCACACGAAATGTGCTGCTACTTTAACTAGGCAATGCAGACTTTCACCAAAATCCTTTGAGTTATAAAATGCCTCATCTAAAGAGAAAAAAACCCCAAAATGATAACACCAACTTCCTATGTGCTTTTAGTTTGCTATTTAAATGCATATTTTGACTGCAGCACTGACAAAAAGTACCAATATAACATGTGAGTGAATTGCAAAAGAAAATTGTAAACTTTTGAGTATGGGGAAGGTGCAGGGAGAGGGGTGGTGACTCTTCACCATTTTTAAAGGAGACTGCATTTTCTAACTGCCTAAAAGAGGCATGGAAATAGATTAAAACAGAACATGCACTGAAGAATTGCACCTTAGTATTAAGCAGTTAAGGCATCGGAATTTTCCATATGCGTCTTTCATGCAGCTGAGAAGGGACACCTAAAAAAATTATAAAAACAGTTGCAATGATTACATAAACTATTGCATGATTATTTCTTCAATTTAGAGAGCTAGTTCAGAGAAGCAGCATAATCTCCCCAAATGCCTCCTCACTAATATTAGCTACTTTTAAATTACAAGGGATTTGATGAGTCCACAAGGCACAAAAGCAGTAATAGTCTGTGAACTTCCAAACATTACAAGTCTGGGTATGAGGCAGTAGATGACAATTTGCAAAAAAATAGGCAAAAATTTTTAAAAAATGGCATGACAACATATGTTGAAATGGTGACCAATGTTTTCTAATTATTAATTAATCTACCGTTGTCTAGGTCCTAGTAAATAAACTGTAGTGGTCTTCAGTAAAACTCTAGCTTGGCACACAGACACAGGCCTTAAAGAAGGACTTAAGTATTTGCAAAGATTTGTAAAAGGACTGTATAGGATCAAATAACCTTTTTTTTTGTATCGCTTTTCTATGAAGGGTCCTGTTCTCCAGTAAGGGTTATTTATACCATTCTTCCTTCATCCTCATCCCCTACACAACTAACTGCTAGAAGAAAATACTGTGAAGGATATTTCCTACCAGAGAGATAAGGAAATTAGCAGAAGAGAAGTAATATTTAGTTGCTGATTGCAAGAAATTACCTCTGTGACTAGAACTTCACACATATGGAAGTACTGATGGAAGGAAATTATTTACAATGTGTGACTGAGGTACTCATCAAAGTTGGTACTTCCCTGGGCTCTATGCTACAAAAGCCCTTGGTACACAGAAGGAGATTCCAAAACACACAAGGATAAATCCCTGGCAGAAGAAATGCTCAAAGAGCTTTAACAGTTTCTACAAATTACAAGCATGCTAACTGCCATATGCTAATGGGATTATGTGACCCAGAGGCAAAACTCTTCAGATCTTCAGAGGGTGTAACAAACCTGAAATAGAAAGGATGAAATCCAACACTGTGAGTCAGAGGCTAACTCAGTTTGCAGAGGACCTGATCTGAAATGCAAAGGTCTGATATTATCTCTTGTCTCATAAACCTACTATAGGTGAGCTAGCCACTGTCAGGAAATAGCTGAGGCAAGAGGCTGAGAGTGCTGGGCTTTACAGCAGCATGTTTACAATAATTAGCTCTGTTATGATCACCTGTCTCTTCACTGTATCCCACTATATTTACTATGCATATTACATTGTATTGGTCTGGCAGCCAGGGACTTATAAAGCACCTCATCTTAGGACTCAGCTGTGCTGCAAAGCCGTGGTAGCAGCTTTGGTACCCATGTTGGGGAGAGTGCCTCCCAAGTGGTGCCTTTCTCGTTAAAGTGGTGCTCCTGAGATTTTTTGCAAATGCCTCCCCAGAATTGCCTTACACTGCATGCTGCAATGGCCTTGGAGGATGTGGAGGTACAGGGCATTTTATGAATGAGATGCAACCTAAGCCCATTCACTATGCATTTTTGAGGATGCTTTTTTCACAGCTGAATCTGAAGTTGGGTACCAGACTGCTTATAATCCTTTTGAGTTTGTCTGATGGTTGGGGGATTTATATTTTTTACTTTGCTACATATCTTCCCCTTCCTTGTTTTTCTGAATAATGCATTGTCACAAGGTTTTTTTTATCTCTACTTCTGCTTTTCACCCTGTCTCCCTTTCTTCTGTCAGGCCCTTACCTGCCCTCCTGTCACATATTTAATTTCATTTTCTTAAAAATGGCATCTGAAAGCATTCATCTAGACTGCAAGTGTCAGTTTTTAAGTTCACTGGTAGCTTTGATCCCTCAGTCAGCTTCATGGACTGTGAATAAAAGGGACTAAAATGTCTCAGCACAGTTCACATGACTCAATTTCACCAGAATGAAAGCAGCTTCTGTCCAGCTGGGATGCAAGAAATCTCCACTGGATACATTTATTTACTGGCACATCTGAAAGATCTGTCTTGAAGGAAAGCAATGAAAATAAGGATGACTGGTGAGATTAGAAATAAAATGAATGCTTCTGCTTCATTCTGAGCCTGTTGTTGTGATTCAGAAGTTTCTCTCTGCACAAGATGTGCAAGCAAGATGATACTAAAACTGGCATAGACTCCTTCTTGACAGGTGTTGTTTGGTCTCTGTGTGTGTGACGCATGCATTCACAGCAGAAATGCAGCCATGGCAGAGAACTTCTGTTACTAGGAAAAGCTATCCCATATTTTTGGAAATTTCATCTATTTTTTTTTCCCAAACAATTTTTTGTAAAGTTTATGGAAATCCAGTTCATATGGAAATTACTTTCAATTAACCCTACAATAATATATACTCATTAGCAATGTCCAAGAAACAGCTGAACTCAGTTTTGAAAGAAAAATTTAGTAAATCACAGTAACTAATACTATAATTTAAAATAACCCATCTGTGAAATAATTAAAGGGAGAAAGAATAAAAAATTGTATTAATTAATTAATTGCATTATATTTTATTGGTTGGCCATTTCAATAAATCAGGAAGCTCTTCAGGGTGATCAAAAGAACACAGTAAATCTACTTATTGACTCAAAAGACACTTACTTACTTAAATGTTATCATTAATCCATCAATGAGCAATTTAAGAATGGATAACTAGATATTCCTTTTCAACTGGATTTTTTAACATTATGCTGGATTATTTTGCCTTTTAAGAGAGAGTGAATCATTGAATCATCGAGCATAGATTTTTATAAATCACATACCAATTGCCATCTAATTATTCTTCCCTTCAATTGATAGCTTGATTAATATGTATGAAAAGAAAATATTAAATATACACTAAAGACAAATAATTGCCTGGCTCACATGGCTGCAGTGATATGGGTCAGTGATAATTTTTAATTAAAATTGTTAATCTTAAATAAAGTACCCTATTTTTTGTGCAATTTTCAAAGGATTGCAGACCTTTCCATACTACCTGACATTTTGACGACAGGAAGAAAATTACAAAACAAACAAGGTGATCTTCTAAATAGTTAAAAACATAGAGTTGCTTAGTTTTGTCAGAATTTTATTTCTTCCATTCTAATATTTGGATTTTTAAATGGAATTGTTTTTTTAAAAAAGGAAATACCCCTTAAAACTGCAGATGCTACTCTAGAATGGATTTCACAAATGCTGTAAAGACATACATCTTAACATGATGCTCTCTGTTTGAGTGGTAGGAGCAGGCATTCGTGAAAACATTAGGGAGGGATTTGTTTGTGAAAGTTGAAGGTTATACAGCTTCACAAATAGCTGTGTTTAACTCAACCATCCCATCTCCCATACAAGAAGCAGCAAGGAATTCTTTCAGGGTAAAATTCCCTCCAGATTTACTTCAGAGATTCTCATGGATTTCTGGAAGGGTTATGAAAAAAAAAGGTTAGTTGAATCTGAGGTGGGTTGATTCTCCTAGTGATCTATCAAAAATGAGAAATAATGCGAAGTTGAGTCTCTTCTGTGGAACTATAGGCTAAATACATACATCTCATCTACAAAGCACTGCATCATCAGGAGCACTTACTGCATTTTCCCTAAGTAGGAAACAGGAATGGAATATGTATTTGTCCTGGTTTGAGGTAG
>VZTY01034390.1:7386-45693 GCA_013400935.1 Turnix velox
CGAGGGGCCGGGAAGGGGAGTGGGTCCCCGCGGGGTGCGGGGCCGCGGAGGGGTCCCCGTGAGGGCGGGCGGGGGAGGGAGGCGAGCGCGGAGCTGCGGGAGGGAGGAGGCGGTGGGGCTCCTAATTAACGCCGCGTGAGCCGTTTCACGGGGCTCTCCCGAGTATTGCGGCAACAAAGGTATATTTTAGGGTTCGCTTAATTAAAAATTACTTATGAAATCCGCCCCGGTCCTGTGCTGCGCTTAAATAAACTGAGCCACGGTTTGAGGGACCTCCCGTGGAGCTCCGCGGATGGTCCCCCCGCCATCCGCTACCTCTCAACCGCTCCTCCCTCGGGTACGAGGGGTTTGGGGATGGCTCGGTGCTGGGCTGAGGAAAGGTTTGGGGACAAAGCTGGGTAAGTGTTGCCAGGAGCCCTCCGGAAAAACGCCAGAATCATGGCTTAGGTTGGAAGGGACCTCAAAGATCACCTGGTTCCAATCCGAGATAATGATGGTAAGATGAAGAAGGACATGGAGCTGTTGGAGTGGGTCCAGAGGAGGCCATGAAGATGATGATGAGAGGGCTGGAGAACCTCCCTGCTGAGGACAGGCTGATGGAGTTGGGGTTGTTCAGCCTGGAGAGGAGGAGGCTCAGGGGGGACCTCAGAGGAGCTTCTCAATACCTGAAGGAAAAAGGCTACAGAAAGGCTGGGGGAGGACATTTGTATAGGGTCCAGGATGGCAGGACTAGGAGTGATGGATGCAAATTGAAAGAGGGGAGATTTAGGCTGGAGAGAAGGAAGAATTTCTTCACTGTGATGGTGAGGAGACCCTGGAAGAGGTTGCCCAGAGAGGCTGTGGATGCCCCCTCAATCCCTGGAGGTGTTTAAGGCCAGGCTGGATGAGGCACTGAGCAACCTGGTGTGGTGGGAGGTGTCCCTGCCCATGGCAGAGGGTTTGAAACTAGGTGATCTTTAAGGTCCCTTCCAACCCAAAGTATTCTGTGATTCTAATTAGCCTCTGATTTAATTTTCACTGTGGGTTTGTTGGTTTTTTTTTGAGGGGTCAAATTTTTACAGAGGTGTCCAATACGTGTTTACTTTATCAGGATCAATCTACATTCTTCATAGGAACTTGGTGTCAGCAGGGCTTTTAAGTACACATTTGTGATGTGGCATTGTGCCTGGCTTGATTCAAGCAAGTAACTTCTAAAAGGCTTGATTTTTATTTTTTTAATATATATAGGTATGTCTGTGGGTATGTTTGTTGTGGAGTTAATTCCTTTTTGAGACTGATAATAAGGGAGAAGGTTTCTTCCCAACAGCTAAATGGGAAAGCAATTATAGAGGAGTTCTAGTGAGGGAGTGAATCCAGCCCCACAGAAAACTGTGAGCTCTAGACCCATTGCAAACCAGGGCAAAGCTTTTTCTCACCTCTTGGGGTCCGTTTCTTCTCCCCCACCCCCCCTTTTATGTTTTTCCTGCTGACAATTGACTTCCCAGAAATGGATTTGTGTTTGAATCCCAAAATGACATTGTAGTTTCTCTGTGGCCTATTCAAACTAACAGAGCAGTAGGCAAAATGCAGCTTGAAGAGGAGAAACACTGTGTATTTTCTACCCTAAGAATACAGTATGTATTTTTCTTCTATAAATAAAAAAAATATTTCTCTTTGTTGCAGTACATAGCCAAGGATATCTGTTCCAAAGTACAGATGGAGAGCTTGCCAATCTGATGTTTGGAAGCAAAGCATGATGTTTCCTGGGCATTTTTGAGGAGAAGAATCACTTAATCAAGCAAGATTGCTTTTTGTTATTTTGAGAACAGTTACTGATTGTTTAAAAGAAATCCCCAGAGAGTGCTTCTATCTCATTTCACAAATGCCTCTTATGGAGATTGTCTCTGATTGTGGAGGATGATTTGTAATCTTAGGAATTGGATTTCTCAGCCACCTATTTCTATGTCCAGCTTAACTTTCACCCTGATCAGGACACCAGAAGTACGGTTCTCAGTACCACACATCCTTGATCTCTGTGTGGAACAATTTGGTAGAAAAACCTAATATCAGGAGAAAATAATTTTGTGCAGATGCTGATGTTTTAGGGACAGCAGCTTGCCCCATGTGGCTGGCAACCCTCTTAAAGGTTTGATGTCTCTTTTTCATATCCTTCCCAATGCTGTTTATCAGTTGCAGGGTAGCTCTTGTCATGTTCTGGAGCTCCTCATTATCTCCTTTCTTGAAAAACATCATGTTGGCTCAAGAGTGTGTCCAGGGCCATATTAACTGTGTGTTGGATAAATTGAGTTGTCACAAACTGCACAGAAGAGTATTTCATCTGGAGTGACTGGAGTCACTGGAGAGGCAATACTTGTAACACCAAAGCCCAAAGCAGAGCTGGTGCAATTAAAACATGGAAAGCTCTTAATAAGAATAAGTTGGGATTGGAGGAAGTAGGTGGAACTACAAGTGACCATATATTGGTGAGAGCTATAAAGCACTTACTGCATTCTGTTCAGAGACCTGTTGTCTGCTCTTTTCCTGTTCTAATAGACCTGTGTCCATCCTGTATCTGAAAATCCTTCCCTGTGGTAGCTCCATGGAGGAATTACTGCAGCAGGGAAGACCAAAACCAGTCTTAGGTGGCTGTTGGTGATCTAGTGGATATTTTCCTTCTCACATTCAGAACTTTTATCAACCAAGTTGTGGCCTCTCTTTATCTACAGTAACCTGGCTCATGCAGTTTCACGTGGGGGTTTTGTGGAGCCTGATGGTTAATGCTAATTGAGTGCTAACTTTGAGATGTTTAATGTCTGCAGTGTTAACAACCAAAGCTAATAGCTGGGGTTTTACTGCGTTGGAGATTTTTTTCAGTACGTTATTTATAGATCTGAGACCTACAAGATATGATATAAAAGCCTTCAATATGAAAAATGTTACATTTCTGAGCAGACAGTGAGAAAATTGCCTTTTAGAGGTCAAAACTCCCAGTGCCTCTGGCAACGTGGCCTTGATGTCATTTGACAGGGTGGAAACACAGCCCTTCATGGGAATAAACAGCCAATACCTGCGTGATTCATTTGGCTGGGAGGGTTCTGCCATTGTTGCTAGGCAATGTTTGCTAGGTGGAGTTTTAAAAAAAAAAAAAACCCACACAACAAAAAGCCCCCAACAACAAAATCCTCGAAACACATCCACTGTCTCCTCTGAATAATACTCTGTGCAGGTTGTCTGGCTATTTATTAAATTTTTTTTTTCCTTATTTTTTATAAGGTGGTAGTTTCTTCTGCCTGTGGAATTAGTAGAAGCATCAACTCAATCCTGAGATATCATCCCTTCTGAGCAGCAGGAGGAAAAGAGGCAGGCAAGGGCTATCACCTGGTTAGAGAAAGGTTTCTTCTCCCCATTCTTCCCTCTGTACCTTCTCAGAGCTGTCTGTTTGGAGATACTTGGCTGTGTTGTGATGTGCAGATCTTGGAGAAGAAAGATGGCAGAGACCAGCAGACGTTCATTTGAAATGATTTTCATTCACTGTGCTCTGGAATGGACTTGAAAGCAGGTCTCAAAGGCAGCTTGTATGTACCAGTTTGTCTCACATATTTATTTCTGACAGACTTGCATCTTCAGGATGGGATTCTATCAAGTGACAGAGCCACTCAGTCTGATGTGTGTCTAAAAATAGGTCATTGTCAAAGGACAGGAAAGGAATTGGAGAAATCTCTGAAGTGAACCACTGCAGCTTGGTGTGATGGCACACTGGCATGCTTGGCAGCTGCAGTGATGCTGGGCTCAAAATGACAGCTTTCCATGGATTATTTTTCTAGGATAGTAGATTGGGATTGTATTTATCAGTCCAAGAGAGAGCTGTCTGAAGGCTCTAAAGGCAGCTAATGCCAATGGCTTACTCCTGACACAGCAGTTAGAAAATAGTCAAGTGAAACAAACCAGGAGTCATTGTAGAAGGAAGCAGATTTGGACCAAACTTTGCTCTTATGCTTAAAACATCAAAGAACTCCTTTTTCATGTGTTAAATCATCTCACAAAGGATTTATTAAATGCTGGGTTTCAGGTATTTGGGTTTGAAAATGTTTCTGCTTTGTGCTTTTTGCCACTGTGAGTTAGTCCAGAGGAAAAAAAAAATCCCTAAGTATTAGCAGGCCTGAAAAATAAACCTAAGAAATGTCCCTGTTTTAAAACAGAGCATTGGGATGTGGGTGGTTGTCATCTTAAATAAGCTATTGATGCATGCAAATGTGTGGCTTTTTTGGACTGTCATAGAGCAGTGCTTTTTTTGTCTGGTTAGAATGTAAGCACTGCTGCAGGAGTAAGTAAGGACACAAGTACGAGGTGCTTTGATGTTTAACTGCAGCAGTTCTACTGCACAGAGAGGAGAAGGGCAGGTTTTTAGTTGAGGATGGAGTGTGGGAGGGGTCAGTGAAGGAACAAATGTATCTGTGAAAGGGGGTTTGGAGTTGGCAGGTAAGGGGCAGGCGAGAAAGGCAGGGGAAGTGTGACATCTGGTGGGAAGATGGGATCAGGAGCGAGAGATCCATTGAGAGGTGGATTGGGCAGATTTGGCGTGAAAATGCATTGTATGATGGCCTGGGAGTTACTCGTCTGATACTGGCTGGAAGATGGAAGTGCAGGAGCCCAGATATAGAGCCCCTATCTGGCTTCTGATCCCACCCAGCAGGCTGTGGGTAGGTTCTCCTGCCCATTACAGGGACATCCTGGAGAAGAAAAACGGGAAAAAATCTATAGAAGTGGAGAATTTGCTGTCCTTCAGCCAGTAGAACTTATGTTGGATCAGAGTAGGGTCAATGCTGCAGAGATCTTCCTTTATATTATATTTATTTCTAGGGGTTTAGTACACTGTGGAAAAACAGTCCAAGATTCATTGGAAAAATCTTGGCATTAAGGCTGCTCAGGAAGCTCAGCTGAGAGGTACAGAGGAAGGAAATAGGAGAAATTAATCCTCATCTTTCAGCTCTGCCTTAAAATGCCTGATTCTTCTGAGGTTTCATTCCAGATTACATTGATCATCCTGTGTCACTCTGATTTTTCAGTTATGACTTTACTTTTGAAAGATTGTTTTATCCTACCCAGAGCATGAGTTCAATCACAGCTCTGCTTTGTAGCTCAGGCTTATCTCCTCAGCCCCCTTCCTCCTCATATTGGGATTTCACCCTTCATCAAAAGGCAGTAGGTCCTAAGCTTGTCTTTTTCCTTATTTGTCTATTTTTAATGCTGGCATATCACTTGCTAGATCAGTATATTACAAAAGAGTCCTGTGTCATTATTAACAGTGGCTTTGTCTTACTTTGGGGACAGATCCATCTGCACGATTTTGTCTGTTTCCTCAAAAATAGTGGTTTTTTTGACCAGTTCAAGAGGAGACACTGGTGGGTAAATCCCTACCAGTACTCATCCAACACTGTAGCTGTGTAGCCACGGCTGCAATGGAGCAATGTTCCTTCCCAACCTGCCTCTTCTTCATCCATGTGGCAGTGATTCCCCTTCTCTGCCTGTATTTGCTGGGATGGGTTGTGTGGGCACTCTCATGCTGGTGGAACCACAGCAATTAAAACTGGTGAATTCCCAGTTCCTGTGCAAGCACTGGGTGTGGGACAAGCTTTGTTTTCTTCTCAGGATGCATGGGTTTGTTTTATCAGTCTGGGGGAAGAAGCCTGATGAGTTCCTTCAGGGAACTCAATCACATCAGTCAGCAGGTTGTGGGGCATGTGGATAGAGGGGTCAGATTATCTGGTTTAACTCTTCTAGAAATCTATGTGAGAATCACAATTTTTAGTGGAGTTGAGGTCTGATTATTTAAAAAAGATTTTTAGACCTAACTTAGCACAATTTCTGCTTTGATTTTTTTTTTTCCCCTGCCAAATTTGGGTTCTGAGCTGTGTGATGGTGAGGAGACAGTTGTCCCTCTAATGAAAGTCTAACTGGTGCTGGCATCAGCTTTGCTCTTAACTGCAAATGTTATCTCTGTCTGAAAATACCCGAGTGCCTTCACTGAATGGGCTTTCTTCTCTAGTGAACTCCTACAATTATAAGCCCTTCATTTTTGCCCAGAGCATCTACTTAGATCCCATAAAGTGAAAATAATCTTAATGTCACTAAATGAGAAAAAAATGAGCATATTGCCTTGGAGAGAAACAGCGTGGGGAGGGGGTAGAGGAGGGAAACAGTAGGAGAATGGCGTTTGCTGCACTCTTGTGGACACCGGCAGAAAAATATCCTTTGTGTTACTGAGAAGAATTTTTAAAAATGTGTTTTTATCAACGTTACAGCTTCTCACCAACAGGTTTAAATCTCTGACTCTGCACATGGGCTCTAGAGCCTTCGAGAAAGTTGAGAAGCTTCCATTTGTGCCTCGTGTTCTCTGTTACTGGTACTACTGGTGGGCTGGTGGCTGCTCCAGGACATTATGTTGGGGGAAGAAGTGGAAGGAGAGGTTCTTTGAAAATATGTTCCAAGAAAAAGAAAAAAAAACATTATGATGGAAGACAGAAGTTAGTGAAAGGAGGAAATAGAATTGACTTATGGAAATGTACCACTGGATGCCACTGTTGCTTCATGGAACATCACACAGAAATAGCATGGGCTCTGCTTGTTTGAAAAATTCTGCTTTTCCTTCACTCTCATCTTCTCAGCTCTTTATTACTTTAATCTTTGTTTGTATCAAAAGGAAAGGAGAACTCATGCCCCACTTATTCTCTCCAGCAATGAGGTGATATGGTTTCCATCTCTAGATGTGACAGCTTGTCATGGGAAAGAAAAGAGAATGACACCAAGTTTTGTTGTCTTTCCCCCCTTCTAAGGTAAAATTTTCTTGTTGAAAAGAAGAAAGGTTGAGATGAAAGAGCAGCCAATTTTCCTTGTAACTAAATTCCTTCTCTCTGCTCTGAATCCTGTGTTAGTCACAACTAGGTCTGGACACTGAGCCTTTATTCCTACTTTCTCATCCTAGAGAGCAGGGCAGGAGGTCACTTTTGCTAATGCCTGTTTATTTCCTTTCCCAAGTTTTGGGCATTTTCTACTTGAAAGAATGTTTTTTTGCTTGTTGCAGTCTGTTCCTCCTCGGGGGGAGCAGGGAGGGTGAAGGTCATCAGGTGAGTCTTTGATGGCTGTTGCTTCTTATCACAGGCTCATTTGTAAATCATTTTATTTGTGACTCTGAGACTTTTCTCCAAGTCATACAGTAGATATTTTTATATTTTTGTCTTTGCAACCTTTTGAAACTTTAATTACATGAAATCAGCATCCCAAAATCTGAAGCCAAGTTTTGAGATGTTTCTTTTCTTATATCCCATGTGCACCTAGTTCCTGTGCTTTCCTGTGGAGGAAGAAAAAGAAGTATTTGGGGGGGAGGAAAGGGAGAGATGAGGTGATGTGTGCAGGGACAGCATCTTCTGCACTGGCTTCAGTGGGTAAAGCCTAAGTAGTGGTTGCTCCATAAAGTACCCACCAAATCAATGACAGCGGAAATGGATGGAAAAAGCAGACACAGTGGGGGTGGTGCGTGGAAGGAAAAAACAGCAATCCCAGGGCAGGGCAGCTCTCTAGGGAGCTGGGCAGGAGGAGGCTGGAGCCCCAGGTTTCCACACTGCCATGGAAACAGCAATTCCCCCTCCATCCCTGGGCATCCCCCCCTCCATCCCTCTGCCTGTTCTCTGCTTCCCAACCATCTGGGAAGGCTAACTGAGGGAGAGAAGACCTAAAGAAGTGCACTAAGTTTATTGTCAAAGATGGAGCTGCAGCACAGTGCCCTGTGCTGGATGTGTGACAGCCAGGATGTGGTTTCATCTCTCCTCTCCCTCCTGGAATGAGCTGAAGTTCTGCCAGGATGAGATGCTGCTCTCTGAGTTCCAGTGCATGGGGCTGGATGCTGACACCCCATGGCTGTGGGTAGTTGGGGGGGAAGCCTGCCAGCAGAGCTGCTGCTGCTGTTGATGCTGCATCATGTAATAGCAGTGACCCAGATAATGCTGTGAGTGACACAGTAAGTTACAGTGTCAGGAGGAATAAATGTCTCCTGCAGCCCCTCGCCGGGCTCCAGCTGTGCCGCCCTACCTGCCCTTCAGCCCCATCCACCCAGGAGCCTGACCCGCTGCTCATGGGCTCTGCTCAGCTCAGAACTAGCTCTATCCATGGCTTCAGAAAATACATGGGGCTTGAAATGATTTGGAAATTATAGTAATTTAGTGTGGTTGTTAGAGGACCTCTCCTAAATAGTTGCATGGGCCCTGCTCTGGCTGAGACTCCCTGGTGCTTGTCTGAGTGACAGCTCTCTGGAGAGCAATTGTGTGTTCTCTCCCCACATCTACCAGCCTCTGTCCTGTTCCTGCTTCTATCCCAGGCCTGGGAGAGGGCTTGTATTTAAATTCTCCCTCCTGTAGCTCTGCATTCACTGTGTTTTCAACTCATCCCTGTGCTGAGGTTGAAATCCCAGTTCTCATTTATCCTGTGTCATGTAAAGAGGAGACTTTCCCTGTCTCCCAGCAGACCTGGTGTCTTTGCTGAGCAATACAGAGTGCCCATGCCATGGCTTGGACCTGTGGGCTTGCTCAAACACCCATTATGGGTGTAGAATGAGGTGAAAGGAGCAGGTGGTACCTTTGGACATCAGCCTGCATAGAATAGAACCTTTTGTGGTTTGCAGTCGTCAGAGAAAAATACCCAAATGGAGTCTGGATTTTGCTCATGAAGACCTGGGCTCTTGTAATACAGTAGTAACTGGTGAAAGTGAGTTAAAACTGTGAGCAGTTTGCAGCCTCTTCTTCTGTGAGGTGATCTTTGTGTGCCTGGTCTCTGGGGATGTTGCATCTTCTGGGTGCTGGGAGGTGGTAAGTGTGTTGGTATGGAATTATTTAGAACTCTCTCAGTTGGTGCTGGGTCTCTGTGGTTCTTCTCTGTGAGGCTCTCCAAACTCTCAGAGGAAGGGTTTGAACATTTCCTGGCTCATAAGCAGCAGTTTCCCCCATGACAGCCCTGCAGCCACTCATTTTGTTCCTCCAGGCTCTGTCTCTGTGTCTCCAGCCCTGTCATTGGAGCAATTATTATTTAAGCTGATTGTGGATTCTGATTTGGACTCTGCTTTTGTAGTGAGTAATTAGAGGAGGCGTCTTCCTCATCAGTTGGTGCTATTCATAGCAATGTTATCACTTATAGAAGACATAGAATAGACATCTGTGGGTTCCTTCTTTTTATGAAGTGATTGAGTGAAAATTCATAGGGATGGAGAAGCTTCTGGCTGATGTCTAGAGACCTCCTTGTCCTTCCTGCAAACTAGATAATTAGGGATTTGGTGCTGGTGTCTTATAGATGCATATGTTTAGAAAACATCAGTTTTGGAAAGTAAAAGATCTTATAAAATCAAAGTAAGTTGCTATAATTTCATCCAAAGTCCTTAATGATCCAAGGGAGGATGCAGAAAGGCCAAGTGTTGCCCTTAGTTGTGTGAGAGCCACAGCTCAGTGAGGAGAGGCACTCAGTGTGGATTGGGAAAAGAGATGTATTAATTATACCATGTGGCACACTACACATGAACACCATTAAAAAGTCAGCCTTTAAATCTTAAAACACTTCCAGTTCCTCCTCTCCTCATTATTAACATCCATATTCTACATTAATGCTGCTGGCAAGAGGTGAAAGCCATCCAGGGTGAGAAGAAATTAGTTTAATTTTTCAGTAATTACATGGAAAGCTCTGCTGGCTGGCTCTAGTCACCCTCTCCAGTTGCTCTAGTGCTACTGGATAAAAAGATCCTGATCTATGGTGTTTGCTAATGATCAACAGTTTTAGAAATGATATTGTGCAGCAGCACAACCTCCATTACTGGGACAATTTTTCCCTCTTGGGCATCTGCCAGATCTTTTGAAACCAGTGGGAAAGCTTATATGGAGAGGAAGTTTTTGTTGGCTTTTTTCCCCCCCTCTCTTTCTTTTTAAACTTAATACCATTATTGCTTGAGATGCAAAGAAACAGTTTTCAAAGGGAAGGACCACCTTCTCCAAGACAGAGTTAAATAATCAGTGGCTGAGGGGAAACAAGTTGGTATCTCAAGTATGAAATGAAGAGGCAGTGGTGAGGAGTGCAGGAGAGCCAGGCCAGCTGAGGTAACAGCTGTCTTACACTGCAGGGAGTTCTAGATGGATAAATGAAGAACCTGGATTTGTCAGGTGCATTCTCATCTTATTTCAGAGGGGCCTTTTGTTTGCTAAGGTGGAGTGATGGAAAAGAAAGCAATGAGAAGATCACAGTGCATTTGAGTTGCATCCTGGAGGACTGAGGAGGAATGTTCTTTGAGAAAAAGGCTGCGAGTGCACAACATGAGCCAGCAGTGTGGNCGTTCTTTGAGAAAAAGGAGAGTTTGCTTTGCCGGTTCTCACCATTTTGGGCTGGCACTTGGCAACATCAGTGCTCAAACACAGAGCTGGCTGCCAGTCACTTCCTACTGGAATGACTGTATTGCTTTGTGGTTAATTGCTGATTTTAATCATACAGAGTTTTAATTCTGAAGTTATAGAAAGCTTCAACAGATGTCCCATGGATCCATTTAGAGTGGCTGCCCTTGCCTTGGTGCCCTGGGATCAGTTTGACCCTTTTGATCTTGGACAGACTTCATTGTGCCAGCTTTTACCTTTGAAGAACTGATGGAAGTGCCTCCCTCTTTATTACATTGTCTCTTGTGCTTCACCTCATCTTGGCTGTGGCAACTCTGCTTTGAAGAAGCCCAGAAGTCTGTGATTGAGAGTTTCTTAATCTTCTTATGCTCAGTGTTGTACTTCTAGATGAAGGCTGCATCTTCTTTCATTCATTTCTTTACAAAAGAACAGACTGTATTAAAAAAACCATCTTTTCTTTGCTAATAGAGCTATTAAGGAGCTGCTGCATGAAGTGGTGTCCTGGTTTGAGGTAAAACAGAACCAATTTTGTGGTGTCTCTCAGTGGCCAGCCCAGCCCAAACCATGCTGAGCAGTTAAGGAATTTAATTAGATTTTAATCTTTTTTTTTTTTCCAGCACAGTGCAGAAGCTGGAGCATGGGAGCCTGCAGATATTAGAACTGCAGCAAGATGTTTTACATGAATAGTTTATACTTTTCTGTCACTGGATCACCTGTGTAATAAAATGTCCTTATTCTTTAAGGCTACAGGCAGCAGGATGCAAGAGCAATAGTCTGGGACAAGCTGGGGAAGGCTTCTGTAGAACATCAGGATTGTTCCTCTGCCGGGTGTGAAATCTTGCCCTTGGCACTGAGCTATATTGAAGCTTCAGAAGGGAATGAAAGGGAAAAGGAAGGTAACTTTGAATGCAGAGCTGGTGTGTGTGTGGATTTCTGCCTCCTCTCCACTTGGTGCTTTGATTTACTTTCCCTTTGTCTTGCCTGGCCGGGCTACAATGCTGTTAGTTTTTTTCCCCTGCTCCAAAGAGCTGGGAAAACTAACACAGAACTGGGATTGGTGAACTCTGCAGCTCATCAAATGCTGAACATGCTGCTGTTTCTGTTTCATGGTAAATATCACAAGATCTCACACTGTTATGGTATGGGGAAAGGCTGAGTGGCCTTTTTATTGTGGTGCTTGCTTAAGAGCTGTCTTTGATCAAAGTTAATGCTTGTTTTGAGCTGTGTCTGGTGAAAGCTTAAAGCAGCAGAGGCAGCTATGCACTGAGGTGTGAGGTAACAGCAGCTGGGGCTCCCTCTGACCATGGGAGGTGGCCTCTCTGTGTCCCTGAGTAGCCACAGCTCTGGGTGGCTTTAATGCAGTTAGGGATGGGCACACCAGGCTGACCTTGTCTGTGATGGTGTTTGAGGCTTTGATTGTCTGTTCAGCTTTTCAGTAGAACTTCTCTTCTTCACCCTGCTTTGGTTTGAGGCTGGCCTTCTGGATGCAAGGTGTGAAGGGCAGAGGAGTGACACAAGAAGCAAGAATTACCCTGCTACAGCCTCTGTAGGGAGAGGAACATCTCTGAAGCTGTTCTACTTCAGCTCCTGTCCCATCTGACAAGCATCAATTCTCCCTTGGGCGGATCCTGCTTCTTCCAAGCCACTTTCTCCTCTGCCCCATGGTTCTGCATGGTCCTCCCTTTCCTTTCCCCCCATAGCTGTGTCTCTGCCCTCCCTGATTTTTTGTGCCCCAGACTCGAGGGAGCACTCAATGAGGGAGGGAAACTCCAAAGAACTTTAAGGGGCTTGAAATGGGGCCATCACACCCTCCTGTTCTGGGCAGTGTTTTGGGATCTTCTGGGATTGGGGCAATGATGGAGAAAAACTCTTAAAATGTCAATGAGGAGCAAAATTCTTCAGGCTTTTAATCTTACTGAGTTCTCCCTTGATTTAGTCAAAGCTCATCCCAGATGCTGGTTTCCAGTGAGACTTCACTCTGAGAATGTGAGGACTTGAGGGTTTGTCTGACTCACAGGGGGGATCAGTATCAGCCTGATGGGACCTTGGTTGAAACTTTAATTACAAGAAGACAGTAAAAAGTACTGTTTAAGGGAAAAAAAAATTTCCCTTATCAAATTTTGTTGCTGGTCTCGTCAGGCTAAAAATTCCCTTAATCTTAATGATTAGTGAGTTCTTCATTTCTGAGATTTATAGTGGTGTTAAATAAATCATGAATTATTCGCAGGCAGTATATTAAAGGAGATCTAATCAAGATATCCAGAATTTTGTGACATATTTAAATCCCATAATATTTAAAAAAACCCCATTTTTGAGGGAGTGAAGATACTTTATATACAATTAGAGACAGTCTGATGAATAACCTTGGGCTCCAATTCCATGGCTTCCTTGGGGATTTGATTTTTTTTTTTCCTGTGTCTCTGGAACCAAATATATGCCTTAATTATCAGTCAGCAAAGGCAGGACTGAGGTGGGGATGGTTGTAGTGGAGTTTGCATTAATATTTCTTCCCCAGACTGGGATCAGTGAGGCTCCAGGTTTGAATCACTCTCGGATTTGAATGGTTCCAACCTTTAAAACCAGAGCAGTGGAGTTTCTCCCCAGTTTTCAGTGTTTTATTTCTTTGTGTTCATTCTTCACTGTTTTACAAACTGTATGTTTTGGTCAAGTGTAACAGGGTAAGCTTTTCACTCTGCACAGTTCATCTTCAGTCTCCCCATGAAAGAGCTTCAAGGCAAACTGGTTTGATGGTGACCAGCTGCTGTGTGCTTCATGGGCTGAGACATCCACCTGCTGGTTCAGCTCTGGTGGGCTGATCTAATGAAGTTCTCAGATTTATTTTGGATAATAATAATTAAAAAAATAAACTCCTTTTTTTTTTTTCTTTTTGCCCATTTAAACATGGATAAATTGTCAGATTCATAACCCTCCTCGTGCTGTGTCTGCCACATCTTCCACCCTGCTTGAAGTGGCTGCTGTGTGCCTGATTTGTAGAGACAGTCTCACCTTGATGGCTATGTGGTGTGTCACTGGAGCAGGATTCATGTCTGTATGGATTTCAGTGCAGGAATATAATGTGAGACTACAAATATTGGAGCCTCTTGCTCTCTCACTCTGCCTGTCTGAGCTGTCTGATCAGCAGGCTGGAGCGATTGAGGCTTTTTTTTTTTTTTCTTTGCTAATAATTAAAAAAAAATATGTCGTGACAGAAAAAGAGATACTGGCAGGGCAAAAAAAAAAATCAGGCTGAAATCCTTTCCATTATGCATTGCTGTAGGCAAATTAAAAATGAATGTGAGATCAGTTAATGAAATGCAAGGGGGAAAAAAACTAGGGATTATATTTATCCTTGAATTTTCCACCGCAGTGGAGATGGGGAGTGGGAAAGTGGAGCAGTTGTAAGGGAGCAGACCCAAACCTGTGGGGTAACAGATAAAGAGTAGCCTAATACCCCATGTATCTGCCCTAAGCACTGGCCTCCTGCCCCCTCCTAGGTGTGGGAGTGGTGGGGGATGGACCACTGCGGTAACAGGTCAGTGGATTGGTGTATTTTATGGGAACAGGTAGAGCCCTCTGGTGCTCGTTGTTTGTCTCAGTGGGGAGGCTGCGACTTCTGTGGCCACAATGTGGTACCCAGAAAGGCTTATACTGGCTGGATGCACAAAGAAAACAAAGATAAAACAACTTCCTTGTGACCATAGTCTGTGCCTGTAAAGGTGAAGTGTAGCCTGGAGCTCTCATTTCTTAGGAGAGAAGCCACCACGGGGGTTTAATGGACTGGGACAAGCTCTTGGTGCCTTCCTTGTCCCCTAAGGCTGCTGCTCCCTCTGCCTCAGCTGCATCTTGATGCCTTGTGGGGTGGGTGACATCGCTTAGGTTTGGGTATGGTGAGAGGAAAATATCCCCTATTAAGTGAAAATTAATCTGGCCAGGAATCCCAGAGTGGGAAAATTGGGCCTTGAAAGCCCAGCTCATTTTTGCTGAGCTGATGGAGATAGGTGAAAGCCTGTCCCTGTTCTGCTGGGAGTTGGGGACTTGGGTCTCATTTGATGGAGGGACTCCAGAAAAACCTGACCTTTGCTGCAGGGAGGTCTTTGGCTCAGAAAAATGGTTAGCAAAAATGGCAAGGAATGGCAGAATTCAAATGAGTTTATTTGTGCAGCCAGGGAGAAACTGGAAAATGACACTTTAAAACCTTTGCCAGCTGCAAGAGGGTGTCTGTGTTTGTGTCCCTTGCTACTAGGAGCTAACTCTGTGTGTGCACACAGGGCTTCCTGAAGTGTTCTTTTTTAAACTAAATATTTGGAGATGTTTTTGCAGGGCAGGAGGCTGCTGTGAGGTTAGTGGTGAAGCAAACACTGCTCTGCTCTCCAGCCCACCTGCTTGAACCAAAGGCTTGGTGGGAGTCATTTCAACCAACTTGTGTCAACAATCAAGTTGTTAAGCAGAACAGCACCAAAGAATCGACTACTTTTGGGGTTTTGTCTGTTAATTGGAGATAATGTGGCTCTATTGGATGAGTTTGTCTTGTTGTACAAAGAGGAACTATTTAAAGACAATGCCCAGTCTGATGGTTCGTGTATTCACTTTACACTTCAGCTGTGGGATTAAATTAAATAAATAAATTAAATAAATTAGAGGGGGATAGATTTAGACTAGACATAAGAAAGAAATTCTTTACAGTGAGGGTGGTGAAATACTGGAACAGGTTGCCCAGGGAGGTTGTGGATGCCCCATCTCTGGAGGTGTTCAAGACTAGGCTGGAAAGGGCACTGGGCAGCCTGGTCTAGTGGGAGGTGTCCCTGCCTATGGCAGGGGGGTTGGAACTCGATGATCTTTAAGGTCCCTTCCAACCCAAACTATTCTATGATTCTATGATTATGTCTCTGGCTGTGCATTTGCGGGGTCTTGTATCAGAATCTTTCTGGCAACAGATGCACTTCATCTTTAAAGTCCTTCCCAACTCAAACCATTCTGTGATTTTGTAATGAAAAGGGATTTAATGGGGGGCATGTTCCCCTATCAGATGGTGTTACCCACCTGCAAAAGCAGCACCGAGGAGCTCTGGGTGAAGCTCCTGTGATGTGTTGCACACACTGTCTCTGGAGGGGGGGAGTGTCTCCTGGGGCTCCCAAAGACACTTGGATCACCTGAAGTGTGGATTTTCTCTCAGAGTTGCTTGGATGAGGCTGAGGAGGGCCTAGAACTCACTACTTACACTTCAGAAGCTTCAAAAACTCATTGCTTCAGTGACTCTGAAGATAAATTGTGAAACAATAACCCAAACTATATTGGGGAAAGAAGGTGACTTCTTGCCCTGGGTCTCTTTGTGCTCAAGTCCTACTGAGCAGCTGACTGCCATTATCACAAACAAAAAGGGCAAGATTTTATGTCCACAAAATTAAACCCTGCCAAAGTCTTCATTAGATATTGAACATTTTACTCCCTTTCTGCCTTGTCATTAGCTTTTTTTTTGGAGTAGTGAGTGGGAAGCACTGGGAAGAGCAGCAGTTTGTGCCCCCTCACTGCAGTGTGACTGCACCAACAGTCTCTTGGGTGTCAATGGGACACTGTCACCCTGCCAAGGGGTGTGTGCATGGAAATTCAGCTGGGAAGGATCTGGGGAAGAAGTAAAAACTCAGACCTTTACTGGGAATTGGGTTGTAGGATGGAGCTGTTTAATTGCTCAGAGTGAATGCCAATGGCACCCAGGTGTGGGTCCTCAGAGCTCACTTGTGGCTGCCTCTTCTCCCCTGCTCTTGATTGGTCTTTCCCCTCCCTCCCAGAGTCCACGTTGCCAGGCACTAATTAGTGTCATTATGGTGTCATTAGTTTCACCAATATGCCCCTCAGTGGGCTGGGAGGGTCTCAGTCGACACCAGGAGCTGAGGCAGGAGGGTTGTCTGGGGATGGAGCCTGACTTTGCACCACAGGGTAAGTCCATGTTCCATTTCTAAACCAAACAATTCTCTGAAAAAAAAGCTGAAAGTTTGGTATCAGGCATGTGAAGAGTTTGTCAGTAAAACTTGTGGTACGAGGTATTTTAAAATAATTTTCCTGTTGAAACTGGAGGACATCGAAGATACTGGATGTTCCTGGGGAAGCAGCTGTGTGTGGGGCTGCTTCTCTGGGTAGAATGTGGAATTGGGAGATGTGGAATTACTTGAAACAAATGTTTTCCTGAAGTTTTTGTACATCAAGGTGGAATCCTCAGCTGCGAAATGGGAGCTGTAGGGATTACTGGGAGCTCAGGTTGGGCGCTAGGCAGATTTGGGGCTTTGGTCCAGAGTGACCAGTTTAAACATCTTTGTTTAGGGTGGGTAAAGGAGAAGAAAGGGAATTGTGTATGGAATTAGTGGTGTCTGGAGTTTGGCTCCCCAAAGGTCTCTGTTAGAGCTGAGGTGAAGCTCTAAGTGTTGTGTGTGGGTGGGACAGACACGTTCTGAGTGGGAACCCACGGGCTTCACTCCCCCTTTGTGCTCCCAAGGGACTATCTGATGTTGCTGGTGACTGTGGGGATTAAACCAGAGATTTATGTTAATGCAAAGGATTAAAAGAATCTTAACAACCCTTATAAAGATGCAAATGTTCACCTGCATTTTATCTCTGCAAGTGAACATGCCACGAGGGAAAGCTTGAGGGGGGAGAATCCTCCCTGAGTCCCAGTCCTTGGGTTGTGCTGCCCTCACTCTCAGCCTCAGCACCCCAAAATACTCTTTTTCTCTTGAACTAATGTAGGACTATCAGAAAATAACACTTTGTGACTTGAAATCTGTGGTGCCTGTTCAGTGTGTGGCTTTGTGTTGCTGATTCTGAGGGGCTGTAAATATTCCCCTGTGTATTTTATGTATTTTCTGCTCCTTTCAGACTTAATTTTTAGACAGGAAAGTGCCTCAAAGTGTGGTTGTGCTGCAGGGCTGTCAGCTCTGCTCCCCAGTCTCCATCCTGCCAGTGCAAGCACAGCCCAGGCCAGCGTGGAAAATCCGTGTGCTTTATTTGGGAGCCCTGACAGAGAGTATTGTACACCTATGTCCAGACATTTCACATGGAGAAATCATAGAAAAAATATGATTTGCAAAAGGAGGCAATTAAGGTGAAGGTGTAAACATCACTAGCCGTTCATGTTCTCTTTTTGGGTTGGTTTTTTTTTTTTTTTCCCTGCTTTTTCAACCGATCGTTTGCTAACAGACAAGTAAATATAAAGAGGAGCCACCTGGATTTGTTGGGGACAGAGCTCGGGGGGAAGGTCCCCGCTCCCAAATCAATATAAATCCTCAAAAGGCTTGGAGTAGTTAAACATCAGGTAATCCATGTAGTAGAAGTCATAGCTTCGCTGGCGCTGGGAGGGGGAGAGCTGTGCAAAGTACTGCTGGGTGATCCTCCTGGTGGTCCTCTCCTCCTCAGAGTGCCTGTCCTTGAAGGTGGGGAAGGTCAGGTTTTGGGGGGCTCCGATCAAGTGCAGGAAGAAGTTTGCATCCTCTTCCATGCTCTCAAACTTGCCCACAAAGTCATAATCAATGAGGCAGGGGCTGCAGAGCCTGTTGACGTGGTCCCAGTGGATGTCCATGCCCACGGGGCGGTGAACATCCAGCAGGTACTGGATGAACTCCTTGAAGCTGACCCCGGAGCCTGTCCTTAGGGCTTCTTTGGTGGCATTGAGGCGGTAACGGGAAATGATGGCTTTCCCAAAGACGGGGTGGTAGTAGTTGTTGGGGTGCTCAAACTTATCCCGGAAAGCCGAGACCAGCTTCTCGAAGGGCTCACGAATGAAGAGCATTTTGGTGTAGGTGTTGAGCCTGTGGTAGATGCCCTTGTGGTCAAATCCATCCAGCCTCTTCAGGTAGTTGCCATAGTGCACGGTGTTGTGCTGGATGTCCCTGGTGGAGGAGGCCAGCCCGTTGAGCACCATCAGCACCCTCTTCCAGTTGGAGCAGCCAGCTTTGGGCACCTCACAGTACAGAACCCTGTATTTGTCCTCTACAAATATCCTAGAGACGTGGTAGGGGGTGATGATCCTGCGGGTGTTGCTCTTGTACTTGGAGCAGGTTTCCCTCATCACCCTCTTTCTCTCCTGTTGGATCTGGTAGAGGCTCCTCCACTTGCTGTCGTTCCTGGCCAGGGAGCTGAGGGTGGGCAGGTTGTGCGTGGAGGTGTTCATGGAGATGAGGATGGGGCTCTTCTTAATGACAAACCTCCTCCTCCGCTTGTGCAGCCCAGCAGTGTCCATCTCTTCCCCTTCCTGCTGCTCCTTCATAGCAAACATGACACTGGCGGGAGGTGGTGGCTTCTCCATGCTCTGGGGCTCAGGGGCTGAGCTGGGGATGGGATCACTCCCAGTCACCACTCCCTCTGCTGAGGCTTTCCTCGCCCTCTCCTCCTGGTTATTGCTGGGAACACACTCCTGGGGGGAAGAAAAGGAGAGTGTGTGTTGGTAAAGGAGAGTGTATGTTGGTGAAGGAGAGTGTGTGTTAGTTTTGACCAACTTAAAGTGGGGCTGGACACAGAAACCATCTCTGAGAGCCCTCTTGAAACCAGAGAAAGGTGCTGGAAGAGCTCTGGGAGGCAGTGGGGTCGTGCTCTTTAAGGTGCCAAATTATATGTCAGTTGGTGCAGGGATTTTACAAGTCTCTTGCTGAAATAGAAGATAATTTGGCAAATATGCTCATCCTTGTCTTTGCCCTTGTCTGAGCTCTGCACCATGGATGGAGAGAGGGAGGAAGAGGAAGGGAGGTGATGGAGATATGGATGGATGGAGGGAGGGAAGGATGGAGGGAGGGAAGGATGGAGGGAGGGAAGGATGGAAGAATTCCTGCACCGGGCTGTCAGTGACTGTCTCTAGTGCCAGCAGCCACTAGATGGAGGAATTTCACCAGGATTTCTCTTCAGCCTGTATTTAAGCCCCTTTCCAGACCTTAATTTCAGCAGCATTTCACACAGAATATTTATATATACAAAGTTTAGCAATATCCAATCCAGGAAAAAAACCTCAGGAAGCCGAAGTTGCCCAGATTATCAAATTCATCTCTAAAAAGGGAAATTTCCACTTCATGGCAGAGCTTTGAATTATCTTTTCAGTGCTCCATCCCCCCTCTGTCAGCCTTCTCCATCCCAACTCCCAGAGTGGGTACAGTTTGTCTTATGTCCACCTGAGAACTTACTTTTTTTGTTTGCTGGAATCCCACGTTATATTTTATCCCTAAAAAGAAAGAAAGGAAAGTCATTATTTTGTAAAAATAAAAATACAATTTTTGCTTTTGCTGGACTGAGAAATGTGGTCTCCTGGGAAATAAAAGCAGGAGAGGAGCAAGTTGTGTGGGTGCAGTGAAAAACTCTTCAGTGGTGAGGTCTGTTGGCTCTTAAAGACAGACACAGGCTTTTGTATGTGTTTTTTTCTTGATGTTGTGTTCCCAAAACTGAAACCATCTTGCTTTCTGGAAGTGGAAACAATCTCCTCAGCCAGATAAACCTGTAACTTTGTCTCCTCACTAGCTGCCAAAGGCAAGGGAAGTTCCTTTGTGTTGCAGACTCAGGGGAATAGAGACAAGAAGTCGTTTGTGAATTCATTCCGAGGAAGGTGCTGCTACTTGTTTACTCTCTCGTCTCTCTGCCGTGCAGCCATCCTAATTAGAGACTGCCTTTTCTGCCTTAATTTATATTCAATAAGAATCCTATGAAGAAAGCAGAAAAGTCAAGCCTGTGCTGCTGCCTCCCCCCTCCCTGTCCCTGGGAATGCTGTTAATTAGCATCATTAGCTTTCTAGCACTGTCAGCAGTGACTTCTTATTTCTACTTAATACCTTGCCGTTATTCTCCTTCTTCATATTTAATATTTGCACATTGCCATCCCAGACTGACTTTGACAAGGACGCTGTGCTCTGTTCACATTTAGTAGAAGTTTAAAATACAGCCCTGCATTTCTAGTTAGTAGCTTGTAAGAAGTGCTGGTGTAAGCAGAAGGGTTTTGGTGAGGTCTCCAGCAAGAGCTTTGTGCTATTTGGGACTGGGGTGGAGGAGCAGAGAGTTTGGGGGTGGGATAATGACCTGGGTGAACCACCTTCAAAAAGGGATATGAAGTGATGGGGATGGGACAATGACCTAGCTGGATCACCTCAAAAAGAGGTGTGAAGTGAAGGGGCACAAAGCTTTGGTGGATTTGCTCCTGGGGGAAAGAAAAAAATCCTACAGATACAACCCTGGGTGGCTCTTGTGCCACTCTGGGGAGACTTTGTAAGGGCATGGAGAGCTAGGATGAAGGAGGTGGTCTGAAACCAGGGCAAGGTTAGATGAGACATGAGGAAGTTGTTCTCCATGGGGATGGTGAGACACTGGTGGTTGAGTCCCCATCCCTGGAGATATCCAAGATCAGACTTGCTGAGGCTCTGAGTAACCTCATCTAGTTCTGCTCACTGCAGGAGGTGCCACTTGATGGCCATTGAAGGTCCCTTTCAACCCTGTGATTCTACATAGTTGAATTTCACTGCCCAGTAGGAAGCCCTGAGAGTGATGAAGATGAAGGTTAACCCCAGAAGATGCCAGTTCTTCTGCTCTCAGTCCCTCGTTTCCTCATTGATCTTTACAAGCCCATAACTCTTTTTAAAAGCTTCTCTTTAGATAGATATTGAAAGGAAAATGCTGATGATGGCTCTGCAAAACCAATAAAGCTGCCTTTTATTAGCTTTATAAAAGCCTTTATTGTTCTCAGGGCCTTGCTCTGGGTGGGCAATGAACCTCATTGAGGCACTTAAACCTCTTCCCAAAGCCACTGCCCCAGCACTTAGATCTCCACCCTCATAAACATATTTCTTCTCTGAGACTGTGCCCAGCAAAGCTGGGACACAGAGCATTGAGCATCCCCCAGTCCCAGCTGCTGCTGCCCCAGGGAAGGGAAGGAGTTTCCTTCTCTTTCCAGCATTACAAGGGTGAAGGCACCAAACTTTCATTTTCATTAAGCACTTTGCTATAAATGTCAGTCCAATATCTGCTTTGGATATTTTAGGTGAATCCTTAATTTTTCTGCTCTTCCCTCTTGTCCTGCTGTGGGGGTGAGGAGTCCTGGCAGTGAGAAATAACACCCTTGATGCCTACCTGGGATGGGGAGAATGATGGGCTGGGGGAGGCAGTGGGGACATGAATGCTGTAAATCCCTTCCTTCTCTCTTTCCCCAAACTTCCAGTGTGTGTAAGTTACCTTCTTAAATACAAGAGAGTAATTAAGATGCAATTAAGCAATACCCTTGCTTATAAGAACAAAACAAAACCCATACTGGGTCCTGGGTTGCATTGCCAGGTGAAAACAGGGCTTTGACTCAAGGTTTGGATGTAAATTTAAGTGAAATGAAGGGACAAGATCAATTCCAGTTTGGGGGATATTAACTTTTTCTTATAATGATGTTTCTTGGAATAAAACTTTATTTATCAGAGATATCAATGCATATTGAATTTTAAAAACCCCAAACCAAGCCCCTCTCTCCCTAATCTAACACTGCAATAAGAACTGCTTTAATTGTGGGTGTTTTCTATGTTGAAGAAAAAAGTACAGGCAGTAGTTTTAAAAAAATAAACTTAGTGGAGCACGTCAGCTCCTGTGTGGTGTAAGAGCTGGGTAGTCAGCACTGCTGTTGACTGCCAGGAAACAGCATAAACCAGCCAAAATAAAGAAAAAATTAAAAATTGGGAATTACTACCCAGTGGATAGGAGATTGGCCATTGCAGGGCAGTTCTCTGTGTCACTGCAGGGTCTCCTGCTGAGATGTGGAACACAAGAGTCAGGATAATGTTTAACAGCAGAGTTTTACTCGTCCCACAATTCATGAACAGAACTGCTGATGGTTTTGGTGCTGTTTGTTGATGTGTTCAGATGAGAAGCTGCAGTGAGAGCCTGAGCTCAGACACACTCAGGCAATTAGAGTGCAGTTGTGTTATTGTTTTATAATTCAAGCCTGGCGAAATCATAAATTAGGAAGCTCATTAAATTTTCAATTGCATTAATAGGAAAATTCAACTTATTAAATTCTTTCATAAGGCCTAAGAACAAAACACTAGAGATGCATCTTTTTTTTTTCTTTTTTTTTTTTCCTCTCCAGCTTTGCTAGTCCCTGTTACCCAGAGAGCCTTCTCCACCCTTAATGCAGGGACATAAATTGCAGAGAACAGAGTTTCTTATTGTGGAGTTCAACATTGTCCTCTTCACAATTTCACAATTTAAAGGATGCTTTAAGAAACTGCTGGCTGATGGCATGTCCCTCAACGGGATGAGGCTTCTCAGCACCTGAAATCATTGCTGCAGCTGCAGAAATGACTGTTTTAGTGAAGTATAGAATAGATTGGGAACCCAATCTCCATTTGGCAATGCATGGTACAATTTAGTGCTGTGGCTGAGCTATTTAAATAAGAAATATTAAAAATATTTCTTTTCTTCTCTTCCATTTGGAATTGCAAGTGTATGGAGCTTGCAAATAGGGACTGGTAGGAATGTCCCTACAGCCATGGCAGTCACTGGGAGAGTTCATAGCTCTAGTTCCCTCACCCCATGAAGCTTTTGGGTACCAACTGATGGAAGTGACCAGTTGCACCCAGTAAGTCAGCACAGATGGTATTAACCATGAAGGGGAGCACTCCTGGGGTGTTTTGAACCAGTATAACCCAGTCTCAGACCAGTTCTCCCAGTGGACAGCAGTTCCAGACCTATGAATGTCACTTGTTGGTTAGCTCTGGGGCTGAGATCTAATGAGGCACTTGGTGGGAACAGGGTTTCTTATGGAAATAGAGATGGAGAGATGTGGCCTCCACTGAAGATGTGCTGATGCCTGTTTGCTCTCATCAGTCTCACAATGGAAACTGCATTCTCTGGTCTGGTTAAAGTGTTTATATTCCACAGCTATAAGAGTTTGTTTGTTCCTGTGCTTGTGCTTCTGCCCAAGGGCCTCTTAAAAGAGGTGATTTGTCAGAGCCACAAGTTGTGGCTTTCTGTTGGCAATTAGAATGATAAGTTTTAATGTACCTTTATTTCACTGCTGCAGTGAAGTGGATGAAATAATTTCATTATCCTTGGACTAGATCTACAGTAAGACTCTTCCTCAGAGGGTGAGTGCAACCCCATGTCCCAGCCATGTCCCCACAGTCACACACTAGGGCTGTTGGTGGCAGGAGCTCTCCTTGTCCCTCTCTTTATAGAGAAATCATTATCCTTTTTGGCACTGCCTTGTGACTTGTCATCTGCCATCTGCAGCAGCTGGGTTTGCATCTAAAAGTTAGTGCTCTGAGACTGATCTAAGATGTATTACTTGAAAAAATAATAGTATATATGTGTGTGCATATAAAAAAGTAACAAATTCTGTTCCAAAGTACTTTTCTCCTTTGAGTCAACGAGCTGGGAATAGCATAAAAGTTAGAGGAGGTTTTTTATATTTAATGATGTCATATGCACATTATTTTTATGAACTTGTTAATCTCTGAGCTATTAAAATACATACTTTCTGCAGTGATTTCAGCTCGGGAATTTAAAAATAAAAGCTGGTGCCATATCTGTCTCCAGAAATTTCTGCAGCAGAAGCCTCAACCAATTTGGCTGATTTCACTTGAGGTATTTTTAAGAGGATAATTTTTGTTATTTTCATCAGTGAATTTTATTCAAAGTCCAAGTGTCAAACACTGTGAAAGTGGACTGTTATGGGGTTCTCTGTTACCACAACATGTTTGCAGATCTCAAAGGCTTTTGCTGAGCTCCCCCTCCATCCCCTTCCCATTTCTGAAGGTGCTCCTAATGTCTCAGCAAGGGGTGGAGGAGAGGAGATTTCAGTGCCCCAGAGTAGAGAATTGAGCTAAATTAAATGAGAAAGTAATGCTAAAAAAGCCTGAAACACTTCTCAATTATAACTGCATGACCAAAAATAGAACCAGCTTTTTGGGGATGTAATGACTCCAGTGGTGATAGCAATTGCAATGGAAATTAGAGAAGCATCTTGAAAGAGAATCACTTTTCATCAGCACCTTATTTTTAATAAATCAGTGCTGAATTTTAATTTGTAATTCAATTTCCTTTAATGCATTCATCTCCTATAACTGAGAAATCAATACCAATGGATGGATGTATTGTTTTTGCCTCTCTTTAAAGGTCACTTCCTGATTCAAGCAGCTATAAAAATTAATATTTCTCAGTAACTTTAGAGCAGATGAGACCTTTCTGCAGCCTCAAATACACAAACCCTCTGCTTCTGGCAGCAGAAGGGTTTGATCCATGACTACCATGTGAAAACCCATTGTGGAGCCCTTATTAATAGTCCTATTAATGTTCCATCTAATGTGAGGGAAATGGTAAATAAATTGTGGCTTTAACCCACTGCTGAGCTCCCAATTACTGTTTTTCTCCCTACCTGCCTGCAATATATCATTTTTCTAATATGACTGAAATGTTCCAACAATCAAGGGCTGGGATCCCAGTGCGTGGAGCCTCATTATGTGCTTTCTGTGCCACAGCAAAATAATGATTGTGAGAGGATTTGCTCACAGAATAACTCTCAGGGCTCCCCATGTCCCAGCTCCTGGCTAAGGATTCAATTACTCCCTGCCTCAGGTTTAGGGATGTTGGAATTGTGTCGTGCATCTGTCTTGAGCTGGGCCATAAAACCTCTTCAAAGTCAGTTCCAGGTGATGTTCTCCAGCCCCCTCTGAGGCTGCTGTGCTCTCCCCAGCCTCTCCAAGGCTGCATCTTCACTAAGTTTAATGAAGGTTTCATAAACCAGAATAAAAACCCCACTGGGATGTCACAACCTTCTTTAATTTTGACAAAAATCTGCGTTTTTCCAGCCTTAATGGGGAGAAGCTTCTCAGTACCTGAAGGAAGGGGGATACAGAAAGGCTGCGGGAGGACTTATAGGGTCCAGGATGGCAGGACTAGGAATACTGGATGCAAAGTGCAAGAGGGCAGATTTAGGCTGGAGAGAAGGAAGAAGTTCTTTGCTATGAGGGTGGTGAGACACTGGAAGAGGTTGTCCAGAGAGGTTGTGGATGCCCCCTCAATCCTTAGAGGTGTTTAAGGTCAGGCTGGATGAGGCATTGAGCAACCTGGTGTGGTGGGAGGTGTCCCTGCCCATGACAGATGGGATGGAACTAGATAATATTGAAGGTCCCTTCCAACCCAAACCATTCTATGATTCTATTCTAAGCACATCACACTTGAGAGAGAGCAGTGAGAGGGTACATTGCAGCCCCAAATGCACATTTAACAGAGCTGAAGAAGGAAGCACAGAGTATTTCAGATGACTTTGCAGATCTGATAAAGAGAGGTTTTATTTTCCCAAACAATAGGTCTCTGTATCAGATTGATTCAGTTTGCTTCCTTCTGTATGTGGTGTAACATTGCCAAGGAGATGAAATCATAAATACTTAATTATTAGTGAGCGACTGTGGGTGCTGCTGCTGCTGCAAATCAACTCTTTTCTTATGTTAATCATGTAGTGGGGGAACATCCCGGCTGCCTGATGCTGCTTTAGCTGAACTCAAGCCCAATTCTTTTTCTTCCTGTTACTACAGTATAAAATTAAGGCATACTTTAGTGTAAGACTGACTAAACCTGATTTAGAAAACCCTGTTTTTTTCAGGGTCCCAGTGGGCTGACAGTGCAAGAAACCTTGACAATGGTGAACAATTGATAGGTGATCTGGAATAATCACCAAGTTTGAAACTCAAAACAACATCCAAGCCAAACCCCAGCTATAGCTCAATCATTCATCCTGCTTTTCTGAGGGAATTTAACATTAGCTATTGTTTATTTGCAGTCTGCTGTCTGGGAGAATGTTGTAATAATGAATTTTCTTGGAGCAGGGTCTTGCTCTTTTCTCTCCTGGTGTAGGTTCAGGGTTTTTTTTCTTTCTCAGCTTTACCCAGTAGAAAAAGACTGACTGAGACCTCTGTGTGGGTTGTTCTTCAGCCCAACGCCCCATGGGGCTCACTGAGGCTTTCCCCATGGAAATGCAGCAATTTATTTAGCACAGGAATTTCTCTACCTATGGAGCACCAGGCAGCTGTCTGGCCTTGGCTGCAACACTTGCACCCATCTAATGTGTCTGATAAAAGAGGGAGTGTGAGCTGGGACAGGGGATTTTGGCTTTAGCTGGATATCTTGGGTTTATAGTTTTGCTCAGAAGGATTTTCTCCCTCTGCAGCAATTTTTCACCTCCAGGCACTTGTGCAAATTGCTCTTTGGGAAGAGTCATTGTTAGTTGTCTGCTGGCCCACAGCAAAGGGAAGGGCAAAGAAAAGTACTAAAAAAGCTAAATAAAACTGAAGTGATGAAAAAAAACAAACCAAAAAACAACCCAAGCAGGCACAAGGATGCCTTTATGGGACTGGTGTTGCCCCTTGGGTTCCATCCTTGGGATCACAACAGTAAGGAGTGTGTGTCAGACTGAAAGGGTCTTTCTGCTTTTCTTAAATGTCCAAAGTGCTGTGTGTTCCAGCTGAACTCCAGCAGCAGCTCTGGTGGGGAGTGACTGCTGTGTACTCACAGGACAAATCAGCTTTCCCTGCTGAGCTACACAGCTTGGTTAAAAAAGGAAAATCTATTTCAGCCATCTCCATAAAAAGTGTCTGCATCTTCTTTCTGTCCATCTTGCTCAGTCCTTCTCATGTGATTCTTATTTTTCTGAGTGCTGAATTCCTGTGACACCATGCAGGGGTCAAAATTCTTTAAATTTTGGAGAGCATTAAGCAGAAGCATGGTGTCCCCTCCATCTCTAGCAGGTATATGATGGAGCTGAGCTCATCACCTTGGATGGAGCTTCAGTTCCATTCCAAGTGCCCCTGCAAATGGGAATAATGATTCTTTTGCTGTTTGGCTCTTTTTCTGCCTTGAATAGAAAAATTGTGTTTTTTCTGAGCTGTTTAACCCAAACTGAATACACTAAGTCCTAGGCTGGAGGGGGGGACTGTCGTGGACAGGCACCAAATCTGCCTCATTGCTACCCTTTGTATTGTCTCTCTCTGAGCTTTAGCTCCATCTGAACCTATGGAATTCAGCTCATTTATGAGTAGAGAAAGATTGACTTGGAGCATCAGAGTATAGAGAAATGTCTTTGCAGACTATCTTTGTAGATAAAGACCCACCATGTACCAGCCGTGGTGGCTCTGTCAGATGCATTTTAAGGTGAAAGTCACTGTTCCACACTCAGCAGAGCAAGCCAGTGCTGCTGTTTATCCTGTGGAGTACCAAGAGAAGGCACATTTCACTTGCCCAGTGACAAATACATGCATTATCCTTGTTGTGTTTGTGCTTGCCCCTCACTGCTGTGGATGGAAGTGACCTTCACGGGGCCCACTGGGTGCTGATGGGCTCTGTGTGGTGCTTTGGCCATTAGTACTGTCACACACAGGGCTGTGACAGCCCACTCTGTCCTTCTGGGGTCCCCAGCCTCACCAAAAAGAGAGCAGATTTAATTAAAGCTATTACAGAAGCAGCACCACATAATGATTTACCCTGAGCGAGAGCCAAAGTCCCCTTTGTCAGAGATTAATGTAACTTGTATGTGTTTGAAAGGCTCTAGTTCTCCATGTTAAATGTAATAACTAGAATTTCCTATCTGTGAGCCTGCTTGTTCCAGGCAGAAAATGAAAACCACCTTTGTATTTACTTGGGCCGTTTCTGTTGTTTGAATCATTTTATGGATAGATGAAAGAAAGTCTGATGAAATGAATTATAGATACAAAAAAAAAAATAGCAAGAGCAACAGGCATTTCAGATTTTTGTATTGTATAAGGGGAGTCCTGGGAGTTCAGCTTGACAAAAAATATATTTTTATTATTCTCTCTTTCTTTTTCTTGCCTGCTCCTTTTTTTTTTTTTTTTCTTCCCCTTCAATGCCTATGAAGTTGAGATGGGGACAAAGAAAGATATTAAAAATGAGCTTTCCTGGCTGTGAATAGGGAGAATGGTGAGGCAGCAGGACGCCCTGTGCATCACAGGAAGTGGGTAACAATCAATAATCATGACATTTGAAAGGTACATCATTTCACAGACACATTAGGGGGACAGTAATAATCTGGGGGAGGTGTCTGCAGCTTTGCAGTAGGAGGAAAAGTTCTGAACTAGCCATTAGCTGACGTTAATTGCCAGCTTATTTCTCCTGAAGCACTGAAATCCACCGTGTTCTAATGAACTAAAAGAAGCAGTTCCCAAAGTGCTACCAACTGAGAAGAGAGAACAGTGACACACTTGGGCTAATGGGCATCTTCTGTTGGCTTTGTTCACATCTTCTGCATTCATTTAGCTTTACAGATGGCCCTAATGTACCTGAAGTAGGAGGGACTCCAAAAAAACTTTGCCTTCCCAAGAAATTAGGAAAATAAATGGAGATGAAAGCTTTCTAAAGTCTGCTTAGAGGAAGAAGAATTGATATTACAGAATTAAAAAAGCCATTTTCATGTGCTGTCACAGGTGATGAAGTTTGAAGCTGCAGCATCTCTGAATGATGAAGTTGGTGTTTTGTGCACCTCAAGGAGATTTCTCCTATGTTTTTCTCCAAAAAACTATATTTTTCTCTTTGCCTTGATGAAATGGCCATTGTTTTTTAAAGAAAGGATAGGTTTACATCTACCTTAAAGAGGAGGAAAATGTGCCTGAAGATTTGTAGGAGTGTAACTAGCCTTAATGTGGAATTATTTTATTAATATTAGTTTGGGTTGGTCTGTGTTTTCTGGTGGTGAGAGGGAAAAGGGATCAAAGCCCACAGGAGAGAGATCTGAGAGCAAACAAGCTCTGGGGTGTGATGGATGTGGGATGATGGTGCTGAGCTGACCATAAGCATGTGGAAGGAAATAATTTTTCTCTTTCCAGTGGGCATCACCTCAGATTTGAAATGTCATTTATTTTCACTGATGTCTCCCTTATTAAGCAGAGTGCTCTCTGAAAGGAGGACGTCCTTCAAAGTATATTTTAAGAGTTTACTGAAATGTATTTAAATACCAATGAAAGACTTTTAAAATGTTTTTTCATTAGAAATATGTGAATATTTAGTCAGAAATCACAGGTGATAGATCTAAATTCCCAAAGTGAAGTCTGAAAGTTTGACTGAAAAGACCCTGGTGCAAACCTGGCCATTTCTGTGTCTCAGCCCTGCTGATGTTCAGCTTTCAGCAGATTTAAGGCTTTCCCAGCAGTTTGCCTGAGGTTTGATTCCAAATCCTTTTATTCCCAAAGTTCCTGGCAGTTGTTCTTTAGGTGACCTATTTAAAGATGTACCTGGATGTACCTCCAGATACACATCATTATTTCTGCCTTTCAAAGAGGTGAGCTTTTGCACAGAACTTTGTTATCCTCGCTTTGACACAAGGAACTCCTTTAAACGCTGTCAGCTATTGATATTATTTCTGGAGCACCAGGATTTTCAAACACAATCAAAAGCTGAGGCCGTTCTCTACAGCCCTTGGTGTCTAAGAGGAACTGTGGAGATGATGGAAACAGGGAGAGGCTGGAGGACACGCTCTCTAATGCCTTCTGCTCCCAAACTAAGAGAGAAATTAATTCCTGATAAAGCTGACAGTGTTTCTAAAGCTCAGGCTGTTCCATTTAAGGCTTATATTTTTCATTTCCTTCTACCATAACATCTCCAGAGCCACTCTGTGAAATGCAAGAGGCAGCTGGGAAATGTGGTGTCAGCCTGGTTTCATGGGTCATGTCTGTGATGCAGGAGGTCATAGAATCATAGAATAGTTTGGGTTGGAAGGGACCTTAAAGATCATCGAGTCCCAACCCCCCTGCCATAGGCAGGGACACCTCCCACTAGACCAGGCTGCTCAGTGCCTTGTCCAGCCTGGTCTTGAACACTTCCAGAGAGAGGACATCCACAACCTCTCTGGGCAATAAAAGGATTTGGAATCAAACCTCAGGCAAAATGCTGGGAAAGCTGAACATCAGCAGGGCTGAGACACAGAAATGACCATGGGCTGGTGTGAAAAAGCCACCCCAAGCTGGTTCCTGCTCCCTCTGAGGTGCAGCAAAGTCAGAGAGGGATGATGAGACTGAAATAGTTCTCATTTGAAGAATTAAAAATGCCTGGATGAGCTCTGGGTGTCTGATGACAGGTAACATGTCACAAACTGCTCCTACTCCTCTTGGGTTCTTCAGCAGGAAGAAGTAGAAGACTTTTGTGTTTAAGCATTAAATTGTTTTTGCTTCATATGTTCATTGCATCCCTTTGAATTATGACTCAAAACATGTTGGACAAAATGCTTTTTGTAAAAAAATCTGTTTGGATTAATCCAATTTAACAGTGTTTTCTCAGGGCTTAGGTAAGATTCTTTTAAATTTGAGTAATTCCAGTTGGTTTTACAAAATACAGTCTGATTGCTGCTCTGCATTCTGGCCTTTAAACAGCTACTGATTCCCCTCCTTAAAGAGTAATTGCAGGGCTTGCAAAGGCACAAAATTCAAGTGCTAAATGGGGATGTTTTAGTGCATTTGAAATAATTAGAGCTGAAGAGGGGGCTTCCTCCTCTGAGAGTCTCTGTTTGACAAAGTTATGTCAACACTGGCTCAGTAGAAACTGTAAATCCAGAGCATTTATTTGAGATTTTTGCACAATTCATCATTATGGCCTTTTGAAATGAATTATTTTTACTGGGGAAAATGGAAACACTTTGTTGGAGAAGGATGTTTTGACATCTTCTGATTCTGGCTGAAATTTTTCTGTCAAAACATGCGTTTTTTGCAAAGCATTTCTCTTCTCATGAGGTATCATTTTCCCTGTGCTTTGGTGAATAATTCACACTGGAATAGGTGGGAGGAGATGTGCTGGAAAAACGTCTGTGTGGGCAGAGAGTGTGGGGGGTGCTGATTGTGTCTGAATAATTGGTAAAATACCATTTGAGCTCCTCCTGCTGCTGCCAAAGCCATTGTGCTACAGGCACTGAGTTCACACTTAATTAAAATGACAGAGGAAAAGGGATTTTAAATATTTTTTTTTAAATTAAAATGATATATATGCATCAGTGTCTAACTTAGACTGAATGAAGACATCAGCCAGGTTGCTGTCACCAACCTCGTGCCTCAGCTCAGCTGAGACCTCACAAGCCACTGCCATTTGTTGATATTCATGCTGGACTCTTTAAAATTTAAAAACTCTCTGGTTTTGCTAGCTGTAAAACAGTGTTTCTGCCCTTTCTTGCTAAGTTACTCCTTTTAAAGGAATTCTCTTGAGCTCTTTGACACGAAGCTATTTGTAATCCCCCCCTGTTTACCCTCTGATCTTTAACATCTATTAACAAGTGGCCGCTGAGAGACAACCTGAGTGTGTTAGAGCCTGAAAGCAAATTGCCTGCTATTAAATATCTATTACAAGGGTGGATGTTCTTTAATTAAAGCATGGAGGAAAGAAGAATAGTTTGCTGGCGTTTAAGGAGATGCTGAGAACAGGCTGGAGTCAACAAGACATAAAGAGAAGCTGTTTAACCCCAAACTGAGCCCCACAAGAAGGGCTGTTTGTGGTGCAGGATGCTGGACCCTCTGTGCTTTATAAAGGCTGTCCTTGGAGAGGCAGAAGGGGCTGATGTGTCTCTGGTCCCTCATGAACTTGTGCCAGCACTGACAAATAGTTTGCCTTGTTTTCTGGTAGTGAAGCTCTCACTGCTGGGGTGTGAGGCAGGAGCACCCTCTGAGCTCTCTGTCCCCGTGGACATGGTCTGTTCCTTCTTGGGATTGTCCCTTCCCTGGCACTGCCTGGAGGTCAGAGAGCTTGTCATCAGGGCTGTAGGGCAGTGAAAGAAATCCAATAGATGTTTTCATAACATTTTGTTAGAGAGCTGGTGTTTTTTAACATAAAGAGCAGGTGGCAGGTTGAGCTGGGGCTGAGCTAGGGCACCTGAATTCCTCTGACTGTCTCCACTTTTGTTTGGAAATCTATTTGATGTATGGGTGTATTCTTCATCCTTCACACTGTTACTTTCTCTTCTTTCATTACATGTTGGGCATGGATTTTGTGCTTTTATTCTAGCCAAAAACTGCATTATAAATAACTCCACCCACTTATCTGTCCAGGAATGAGGGAGAAGCATCCTGACATCATCAGACATCCCTCAGTGGGAGACAGGCTGGAAGGTCAGTGATGAAACTGCCATTGAATTGTCTGATGATCTTTAAGGTCCCTTCCAACCCAAACTATTCTGTGATTCTATAAAAGCTGAGGGCACTGGGCAAGTCTGCTGGGAGACGAGTGGTGATGTCAGTGCATGGGAGGGATTAGCTGTCAAAACTTTAGAAGCAGATGAAAATATAATTCATCTTGGGGTTTTACAGCTCTGTGTGTATTGCCAGGAGAAATCCATCTGTGTGTGTGGTGGGAATAATTTGCCAACATTCAGGTTTGTAGGAGGAGGCAAAGAGAATAAGATTCTGTGTCCCAGCCCTTCCCTCTGCATTGGCTCTGACCTACTTGGCCCCCTTCAGCTGCATCTTTGTCTTTTTCTGGCTTTAAAAAAAACCCAAAAGAACATTGTTTTTTCTTCACCTACCCTGTTCTGAGCCTGTCTCTCTCTCAAAATACACCCCTGCCAACTGTCTCTTTTTCTCTGAAAACAAGGTGGCTGTGGCTTCCCTGCCAAACTTGGGCAGTTGGAAAATGAAAAGATACTGCTCTGTCAAACATTGGAAGAAATCTGCTTCTTCCCAGAGCAGGAGAAATCATCTGACTGGGATGAAACGAGGGCAGGGAGTGAAGGATTTGTTTGTTTCCTGGCGTCTGGCAAATTCTGATAATGAGTCCTTTAAAACAGACGATATTGAAGCTTTTCTAATTCCAGGCAGATAAGAAATAATAGTTACATATTTCAGCTTCAGAGACAGAAGTAACCTTTTGTCACCTAATTTAACAATCTCCTCAGTAGAACGTCTCAGAATATGAAATGTTATTGAAATAATTTAAAAAAAAAAAAAAGGCACCATCTTTGAATAGCTGGCTTTTTTTAATTGCCAAAATCAAAGTCCAAACACATTTCCCACTTGCCTTAAATAGATTCTCCCAATGACAGGTTTTTTTCCCTAATGAGGAGCAGAGCAAAGGGGGGGGCTGAGCTGTCACCATGACTTCAGAGTGACCAAAGGGCTGACTTTTGAAGGAAAACCCAAATTAGACAGAGTCTAATTAATGTGTAGCTACTTTGCTTGTTAAAGTACAAACTTTTTTAATATTAGTAGTTGAGTATGTATTTTAAAGAGGAAAAATTGCCAAAGAAATCTTACACTGTAGTCACATAACAGAGCTAATAATTCACATGCTTTTGATAAATAATACAAAGTAACTTTTAAATAGGGTATTCTCAGGGAGTTTACCAATATTTTTCTGCAAAGTTTTTTTTTTGAATGAGAAATAGATCAGAATAACCACACAATTCTTTAAGCTTTTGGAGATTACATCTTGTTCTAGCACTAAAATCCGTTCTTTGGGGAGGGGAGAACTCAGATCAGTTAATAAGCAGCAGTTGGTGCTACTTAAATTCACTTGATGGCATTAAGGGGTGTGTGATCATAACAGCAAAGGAGCTGATAATCCCAGACTTAATGAGGATCAGATTATCTCCCCTCCCTCCCCTCTCCAACCAGCTTGCCCTCCTGACAGCTTTTTGCTATTTTGCCAAATTGTACTTATTTTTACAAGCCCAGACTGCTTGGAGAGTAATTACAGTTTTTAAACAATTAGGCTGATTGCACACTAGGACTGATGGTATCAGTTTGTTTGGAGAGAAACTAAATGGCAGGAATTTAGGAGTTTTGTTCTCCTTTGGCACCCATCAAACTGCAAATGGCAGAGGCCATACACAGGGAAGTGTCTGGGGTGGGAATGAGAGACCCTCCTCTAGGATCTCTGCAAAGGTTACTGAGCCCTTCCCTCAGAATTTCTTCCCTTCTGCTCCCTTTTCTCTCAGCAGCAGCTGGTGCAAGAATGAGCTGTGAGAAGAAGCTGGGTTCATTATTAAACCCAGAGATTATAATTTCCCCATCATTCTCTCTATTCCCCATCACCCCCTTCCTGCTGTTTGATGATAATCCAGGCTCATAATGAAATTCATGAGGCCTCAACAACAAAGGAGCTCACAGAGGAGCTCAGGAGCTCATCAGATGGTGTAGATCTGCATGCTAATGAAGATTAGGCTGTTATCAATATTACAAAACATGGTAGTATCCAAATGCCACCAAAACAGGGAATGCTGGGTCATGATTAAACTCCAAAAACAAATTAAAGAACGCATTTTTGCAATATTGCTACACCTCACAACTGCTCGAGTCAGAAGCAAACCCCCTTCTTGTAACTGAATTATTGTGATTTGTGCATCATTTCAAGGTTAATAAAAGCAGGCTGGCAATATGTTTTATTGCCTGTACTTTATTGGAAAAAAAAAAAGTACTCAAAACTTCAATTTTCTTTCAGACTGAAAAAGGCTGATCACAAAACATGAAATGAGTTGGAGTTCACAGGGCTGATGATGAGAACATCATGGCTTTTACTTGTCAGTGAGTGCTGAGACAAGGAGCCTTGTCCATCACTGGGGTTTGCTCCTGCCTTTGCTGTATTCTCAGTCCAACTCTGGGCCACCTTGTGCTGATTCCTTTTGCTTTCTTCTTCAGTGTTGGGCAGCACCAGCTGTGTGCCCTCCATGGATGCTGCTCCTGGTTCCTTTGAGTAAACCCTCACACCCTGGATCTTGAGACTTACTCAAGATCCACAAAGATGATCAAAGGGTTGGAGCAACTGCCCTATGAGGACAGGCTGAAGGAGTTGGGGTTGTTCAGCCTGGAGAAGAGAAGGCTCAGAGGGGACCTCAGAGTAACTTCTCAGTACCTGAGGGGGTCCTACAGAAAGGCAGGGGAAGGAATTTTTAACATAATATCGGATGGGAGGACTAGAAACAATGGATATAAATTAGAGGGGGATAGATTTAGACTAGACATAAGGAAGAAATTCTTTACAGTGAGGGTGGTGAAACACTGGAAGAGGTTGCCCAGAGAGGTTGTGGATGCCCCCTCTCTGGAGGTGTTCAAGACTAGGCTGGACAGGGCACTGGGCAGCCTGATCTAGTGGGAGGTGTCCCTGCCTATGGCAGGGGGGTTGGAACTCGATGATCTTTGAGGTCCCTTCCAACCCAAACTATTCTATGATTCTACTCAGAGAAATGACCCTTTGCACTGCCAAATATTCTGACTATGAGGTAGAAGCCACTGTACTTCCATTCCTGATTTTACTGCTTACAAAAGCAAGGCACATATAAATTTCTTGCACTTTTGACAAAATAATTCCATCTTTACACCCCCAGCACAGAGAAGGAGCTGGTGGCCACTTGCCAATGTCTGCATTAGTGGCCTTTAGAGTCAGCCCAGTGGTCAATGGGCTCTCCCAGCATGGGAGCTGCTCCTCAGCAGCATTTACTGGCAGCTCTTGGTGAGGCTGGAGGCAGGGAGCTCTCTCTCAGCTCTTACTGGGATCAATAGGTCCTATTTTTATCATCTCTCCCAAGGAACACAAGGACTGTTTTGAAAAAAATCACACTTTTATTTCAGTTTTGCTTTGGTGGAATGTGTTCATTGTGGGTTGCTGGGGAGTTTACCCAAGTTCTCCTTCCTTTCCTTCCCTCCCTCTGGTCTGTTAACACCAATTTATCCTATTTCTCTGTTTCTGGGCTGAAATGTTGGCTGCTGTGTGTCAGGGTGGGTCACTGCCATGTTCAGGTACTGAGGTCAGTCTCAGCTGTGCTTTCTCTGCCTGTTTCCTCTGACAGGAGAGGCTGCTTTGCAGAATTCAGATTTGACAGATACAACAGGGAGAAAATTGCCTCCTAGAAATACCTACTTCTCCTTCATCTTCGTGGTGACCTCTAAGGAGGGTGTGACAGGCTGTGGTGCCTTGGTTTAGCTTTGAAGCCTGCTCTGCTTTGAGTGGGAGCTTGTGCTGGGGTCCTCCAGAAGTGCCTCACAACCTGATTTTTCCTGTCATTCTGTGACACCCCTGCAGTTTAGAAGGTCATCCTGTTTCTTCTATGTTCTCATCCTGTGCTGCTTAGTGCTGCCTTTCCCAGCTCTGCAGTGGAACACTTCACCTTCTTCTTGAAACACAGAATCATCTGGGCTGGGAAAGACCTTTCAGATCATCAGGTCCAACCATCAGCCTGATGCTGCCAAACCTGGCCCTGCTACATGAAGGTTCTTGTTGCACTTTGAGTGATTCCCAAAGGACTTAGAAGGGGATTTCCTGAATTTCTTTGGAATGGGTGATCAGATGTGCCTGGGCTCAGGGAGCAGGTGGATGTTGGAGTGTTGCTCAGACAAATGTCAATTTAATCCTAGTGATGAAAAGGTAACTGCTCTGAGCCTGTGCTTCCATGTTCATTTCAGTGGGATCATGATGGAAATGACCTGTCTCAGCTCCTTTTCTGTGTGAATTTTGCCTGTGAGCTCTGCCTAAAGCCACCTCCTGTGGAGCCAGATTTTGGCTGCTTGAGGCTCTGTTGATTTCCCTGTGGGTGTGAGGGGGAAGGTGGGTGACACCAGCCACATGTGACACGGGTGATGCTGAATGTGTGCCACGTTTGGATCAGTTCCAGTGGCTTCCCTTTTGCTCAGGTGCCTTTTGCAATTCCTGAATTCCTTTTTCCTATCACAGCCTCCTTCCCCTTTTAGTTCCTTTTCATTGTATAAAGCGCTCTCTTAAATTTTTTTCTTTTAATCTTTTTCAAAGGGTTTTCTGTGCTCGGTCTCATTTCTGTGTGTCTGTTTTAAGTCTCTCTTGTTCTCTAAGACAATTACCTCATCACTTCAGATCTACTCTCATATTAACAGCTAATGAGCTCTTCACCTTCTGGTCTTCACACCCTCCTCCTCAGGGCTCCTGACCCCTTTATCAGCTCCCTTCCCTGCTTTTCTTCCCAATTTAATTTTGCCTCATTCTATTCTCTTTCACCTTTCCCTGCTTCACCCGTTTCAGTAAAGATTCTCTTCTGTACAATTAATTGTTGTGTTGGAAGGGACCTTCCAAGGGTCGTTTACTCCAACCCCCTGCAGTGACAGGGACATCCTGCACTAGATGAGGTTGCTCAGAGCCTCAGCAAGCCTGGACTTGGGTACTTCCAGGTATTGATGGTGCCTCCACCACCTCTATGGGCAACCTGGGTTGGTGTCTCACCACCCTCATGGGGCAGAACTTCTTTATGTCCCATCTAACCCTGCCCTGCTCTAGTTTCAAACCTCTGCCCCTCATCCTGTGTCTCCATTCCCTGGTAAACAGCCCCTCCCCAGCTTTCCTGGAGCCCCTTCAGGTACTGAGAGGTCTCCTGGAGCCTTCTCCAAGAAGTCCCTGGGGTAATCAGAGTGATGAAGGTTGGAAGGGACCTCTGGAGACAAACCATCTCCTTTAACTTTATAGGTTGCCTTCTGGCAATTCTTGAGAGAATTCTTTTCCATAGCAATTAGACACCCTCCACTTTAATTTAATTTTTTTTTTTCCTAAGAATAACTGGAAAGTGATTAAATCAAAGCGTCCTTTGTGTGTGTGAGCCAAGAGCTCCAGCAGAACCTGCTGCTTCAACTTCTGAGGAAATAAATTTGGGTTTGCCCATCAGGAGGAGGCAACACAGCAGGATTTTAATGGGATCATAATTTGATGTAGGACCCAGCGACAGGACCGTGATTAAAGACTTAATTCAATATTTGGACTGGGGAATGAGTGGAAAGTCGGGAAGAAATTTTCTAGGATTTAGAGGAGTTTAGGTGAAAGGAACACAGGAAAATATTTCTCATGTGTCAGTGGAACAGCAGAGCAGTTCAGGTGTGTCCACCTGCCTGAGATGATTTGGAGTAAATGTCTGTATTTTTGGAGTAAATTTCTATATTTTGGGGAGTAAATGTCTATATTTTTGGAGTAAATTTCTATATTTTTGG
>VZTY01034391.1:13088-159816 GCA_013400935.1 Turnix velox
AACTCCCAAACAGTGTGACATTCTGAAAATGCACTTTGCAATGAATAAGCAAAAGAGCAGATCTATTTCACTTATCAAAGACAATGCTTAGCTTTCAGAAATTTTTACTGTGAAGTAAGTGTGCAGTCAAGGATAACTCTACTTATTTCATCAAAGTGCAATCAAACCTGTAAACTACAGAATTTAATGTGTTTGTATTTGCTAGAGTACCTCTAGCTCAAAGGTAAACTTGGATGATGTGACATTGAGAAGTGTTGTAGATATTTCCCCACTATTATTTTTTCAGTCTGCTTGAGTGGCCTTGACTGGTGGGTTTGGGAGAGCTAAGAAGTGAGAAAGTGAATGCCAAAATCACTGAGGCAAAATTTCCATGTTCACTGAAAGGATGGATGAGGTTAGATGGATGAGGTTGATAATGTTTCTGAGAAGTGTCCTTATGTAATTTAATCTTTTTTAAAACCAGTGTGAGAGTGTTTCTTGCTCCACTTGGCCTTTTTACAGTTTGCTTGAAATAAGCAAGCTGCATTAGAGTGAACAGGGTGGTTGCAGAAAACTTAAATGGATGTTAGATTATGATCAGTAGCTGTGTGGTTGCTAGTAAATAGAACAGTAATAGGGAATGTGCTGGAATGTTAGAGTCCCTAGTGCCTATTATATAAACACTGCCTAGTTGTCAGTGGACTTTTGGGCATGTTTTTGACCAGTGTCAGCCAGATACTGTGACCTGCAGTGCCCAGAGGAGATTACACACTTCCCAAACAAGTAGTATGGACAAGACTGCAATAAGGATGGCTTTGCCCACCTTACCCGGACATAATCTGTGTGCAGATGGCATCAGGTCTGGTTGACCTCTGATACTACTCGGATAATACGTAAGAAATCTCATTTTTCTTTTGTTTTGCTGAATCCTGTTTATTACCTTATTAGTGAAATACATTATAGAAAATTATTACTAAAAAACTAAAATTGCTATTTTGTTTTTTTGGAATGAAGCATGTTCAGATATGGCCACCAGGGTAGCTGCTGGTGGGCAGCCAAGATCCAGTTTACTTCATAGTCATGAACTTTACCAGCCCATGTCAGCCTGCTGGCTGAATATAAATATACACTAGGGCTGTCCAGATGCTTGAAAGGAGGCAAGCTTTTGCTCTATTTGTATTTCAATACTGATTTTCATATTCTGTCATTTGTATATGATTTCATGCTTAAAATTACTTGCTCTCTAAGCCTCTTGTCAATAGCTGGAGCTGGGGCAGAGTGTAGATGGTATGTTCTGGCTTATTCCATGCCCTTTGTCTCAGTTTGGTACATAACAAGGCCAAATATTTTTGAAATATCCCTTTGAGTGTTAGTAGTGCACTGGCAGCCAGTGCTCCCATTGAAGGGGCGAGTTGGTGCTGTTGCAAGGAGTGGATAATTTGGTTCCTTACAGTTTATTTTCTAGCATGTAACTGAACCCTTCTTCTCCCTACTGTGTAACCCATGATACAAGGCTGGTGTTTCAGTTCTACAGGAGTACAGTGAGCTTAGCTGCTTGAGCTACCTGAAAAAGGGCTGTTTATTCCACTTGCCATACCACTGCAGTGATGCAGCTCTGCAAGTTTATCAGTCCAACACTGTAAAATTTACAGACTGTGCTTGCCTGTTGGCATTTTGATAGAGATACCTCAACCAGTTCAGAGAGGCAGCCAGGGAAATGGCATGTTTGTGTTTGTTCAGCATTGTTCTTGCTTTATTTCCTTGTGGAGTCGTTCCTTGCCAGATAAGAACTAAAGAAAGGATGGAAGTCTAAATTAGTATGTCTTCAGAGAGAGCAGCCTGATGACGTAACTACTGAAGTTACCTGCAGTAGTTTAGCATGTTCTTTGGTTGCTGTTAATATCTGCCTTATAGCAACTTCACTATTTTTCCCTGTGTTTGGGCCTTTTTCTATCCAAAATTGGTCTTGCAGAAATTGACACTAAAGCAAAAGGACAAAACATACCATTGCTGTACAGAGCAGAATCAAGTGACTGATGGAGCACTGAGCAGTGGAGTTGCTGCCTTTTTTTCAGTCCCAAATTAACTTCTCAAAAGACTGCAATTATGTCTCAGATTACTTTTTTAAGGCATTGGAGATCTTGTCTGAATTCTCAGGTTTTGTTAAGTGGTGAAGATGAAATACCTTATTTATAATGTTAAAAAGGCCTGCAAAGAAATCCTAGGGGAAATAAATGGAAACAGTGACTCAGGTGATCTGTTACAGTTTCTCTATCCCAGAGAATTTTTCTTTTGGGGAAAATGTTTTATTAATGAATATGTAAATCCTGGGACAGTTCTGTATTTTAACTCCATTTCACGCATTCTTTTCACACACAAATATGTTCTATGCTTAGTTTACCTCTGCCTTTCAAACTCATAGGAGACATTTACTGGAAATAAAGCAGAGAGCTCAAGGCCAGAAACCTGTCAGTATTATAAAGAGGAGATGTTTTGTATCTCCTAATCCTTTCGGTCTTCAAGGGAATGTTCTCTTAACCAAGGTGAAACTTTGAAAGTTGAATACATGTGCATGTGCACATATATATGCAAATGACAAAGACTCTGCTCAAAATTCTGTTCTTTTCATTTTCTAAGCTGAAATACACAGGACTGATAGGGTTCTGCTGCACTTAATGCTTTCCTGGAAAATAGCCACATGTAAGAATTCACTGACCCAGAAATGGGAGAAACAAAATCAATTAGCGAGTCAGTGACAGCAATTCTGAAGGACCTCTGAGCACTTCTAGCATGGCTGATGTTCTCTACTTGCAGGTTCAGCCTCATTGATAACACTAGTAGGGAGATGAAATCGGAAAGGGTGTGTTGTATCCTTGCCAGCTATTCTCCTATGTTCTGCAATCACTGGTAACAGATCTGGGTAAACAGAATTCTGAGTGCTAGTTTATCTGGCAGTACCATCTCTGAAGCTTTGTTGAAGGATGACAACAGCCTCTGTGCTTAATAACTTGAAGGTTCAGTGAAATTAAATGGAACATGCTCAACATCTTATTCATTTCCTCTTTTACAGAGCTGATTGTGGGCTTTTTTGTTTTTACTGAAGTTGTTTTTCATCGAGCAGAGTGTCTAATAAGAGCATATTGTACGTGTATGTACATAGCACATACATGTATTCAGACAGTTGCAGAGTTTTAAGTATGAAAAAGTACCTGTTGTAAGTGACCTTTACATGAGCAGTGATGCAATTGTGTGCACCAGTGTAGCAAAGCATGGCTGTTGCTGTGAAGTCAACAGATAGTAGTGGGGACACTGAGGACAGTAGTAAAATGGCAGACTGTTATCACAGTCTGTGTGACAGTTCTCTGTGTGTAAACACAGAACTTAAATAGCCAGCAAGCACAGCAAGTACTTTGTGTGAGAAAGAGGAAAATAGTGTTGGAAAACTAATTTTTTAAATGCCAAAAACTTGAAAGTGTACTTTTGTAACAGGTCATATAGGAGTCCTATAACCTCCTAAACAAAATTAAGGACAATGACTTATTGGCAATGAAACTGGAAAACATGGCACATAAACAGCATGCACTTGGTCCACTTTTTTTCCTCAGTGCAACTTTCTTTTCTTAGTGTCTCTCTACTCTCATTATTTCCTAATAAGAAAGAATGAGTAGGATTTCCTTGCTCTGGTAAATGGCCTATGTACTTCCTACACCTTTCCATTTCTTTCTCTTAGTCTTATATTTCTATACTAAATGTTGAGGAGCTGCATGCATTTTCCATGTGTCCAGTAAATAAAGAAATGACCAATTAACTTTGAAGCTTCAGTGTGAAGCTGTTGCTGACTCAAATGTTGGAGAAAGTAAGTAGTTTTCTCTTTCCCTGACTTGAAAATGCTGATTCTTTTGAAGAGGTGAATACATCTGAGCTTGAATTTTTCAACTTTGAGGAAAAAATTAATTGATTTGCGTGCCATCATGAATGTTTTCACATGAAACGGTGTGCGTGTATGTGCCAGGAAAATGCATTAAAGTGACAGTAGGTGGCTGAATGCATCAAAAGAAATCAATTTTGATGTATGCTGAATTATTATAGCAATGTGTTAGCTTTTTATATTATGACTAGAAGGGGATGGGATCTATCAGTATGCAAATTGCCTTCATGCATCTGCTAGTAAGCAAAATTAAGCTGTATGTATGAGGCTTGTAGTCCTGTTCAAGTTCAAAGGTTTGCTTTGAAGTCCCATGTATTATATGAATGGAAATTGCAATGGGTGATTAAAAAGCAAATATCTGCTAGTGCCAAGTTGCAGGGATGGTAGGATACATTGTTATATTTTATTAAGGAGAAAATAAAAATAACTTTGACAAGAAAACTAGATTCAAAATGTTTTAAAATGTCTACAGAGTAACAATACCTGGAATGTTGGTAGCTAGAGGATGTTAGCAAAAGGAACAGAATTGGCAGAAGTGGCATTTTATCTTTACAAAAGTAAAAAAACCCCAACTTATTGTATTCATAAAGTGCTTTATAAACCTGCATGGCCATTCAGGCACATGGGAAATCTTCAGTGTGAGGGCTTCATGAGAGAGAATGGAGATGAAGTCAGTGATGGAGCAAATTGCATATCAAAGGAAATCCCAGCAGAAATAAGTCCTGGACTTTATCACCATTCTGCCCACCTTGTAAATCACAGAGAAACAGAAATCAAAACATTCAGTGGGACTTTCCTGGACCTCTGACACTAAAATATGGGGATGCTGTAGCCTTCTGGAGTCTGAATGTTTCTGTCTGAGTGTGGCAGGGAAGTATTTCCTCTCTGTTCAATTTTCAGGAAAACTGGGAAATTTTACTGTGTTGGCAACTGACTGGCCACATGAAAAACAGCCCACAGACACAGACCATAACTCTAACCTAGTTATGTTATTTTTGGGCCTGTCTAGGTATCTGTCTCCTTATGCTTTAATGTACCTCATGACAGAAGAGTGGCTACAGACTACCCAGTATGCATACATTTCAGTATAAAATTCTCAGTGCTATCTATGCCTCTCTGTGCCTATATGAGAACATTACTCATTTGTGGTTTATAGTAAAGTATTAGATGAGGGATGCGCAATATGGATTACATCAGTTCGATACAGTGGTTTGCTTCTCCACCTGGTCTAGAATATCCTTCAGAATTCACTTTGTGTAGAGAAAGGAGCACAGATTCATCCAGCTGTGAGTTTTAGAAGCTGCCTCTTACAATGCACAGGATGCTACAGGAAAGGAACCTCCCGCAGCCTCAGTTCTAGGACAGAGCATAGGGTCGTTATCCCATTTAACTACCTGATCTGACAGCCAGGAAAGCCTGTCTCTTCTGGTAGTAATAATTTGGATTTATGGCACCTGATGTGGGATGTAGCCAGATTACTTTCTTATTGCCATCTGTAACCACTGCCTTAGTTGTGTATCACATTCAGGTACCATATTTTTCTCTGGAAAAAAACGGTAAAGCATTCCCAGATAATAACAAATTTACAAGCAACAAAGTTATTGGAGGTTAGTAAAGTGCACCATCTTCTAGTTATTTCTGGTGTGGATATGTGTTCATTAAGAAATGCTTCAGCTCTGCTAAGAATGATAAGCCTCTTCTCTGCTTCTGTTTGTTTATTTTTAGAAATGTCTATATGCCTTCTGGTTACAGGATTTGAGTATCTGGACTTGTGCCTCCAGAAATTTCAGCAACCAGCCACTCAGTCTGTGAGTTTAGCAGTGACCACACAGGTTAAATATAATTTTTGCTGGAAGGTTTAATAATTTTTCATGTTACTTGGTCTTGCATTTAAATGGTACTGAAAACGCAGAATATTATCTTCCATGTTTATAGAATGGTACTGCACAAATGAAGTTTCATGATTCAAATAAAACTGATGAACATAATATAGTATGAATAAAATATAGATTATCACTGACCAGAAGTTGTGTACGCATTATATACAATTTTAGGAAGGAAGTCTTTTCCATTGTTACAAATGGTTTGCATTTCAAATATTTTCTTTTGCCTAATGAAAAATACCTCATGCTTTGGGTGAAAGATCAGAGCACACTTAATCAAGAGTTAATTAAGTTAACAGGGTTTAGAAATTAATATCATGTACACTTTGAAATTTTTATTCTGTCGTCAGTGACTACATTTGGCTGAAATATCATGTAATTGGCACACTCCAGGAAGGTGTTCTCCTCTTTTCATGCTGGATGTGAATGTTAACTATGCTCAGGGCTTTGAAATGAATTAATAGGCTATTTTATGAATATTCTAGAACTTGAGGGCATCCAAAGTTAGAAAGGATTCAGCTGTAGAAGAGAAATTAAGGAGGGAAAGAAAGAGGTTACTAGGTTAAAAAGCTGAGCTTGAAGAAAGAAGGGAGGCAAGAGATGCTGTATTTATGTGCATTTAGATGCAGAGAAATTACTAGAAAACTGAGAACTCACAGACTAAGCATTCAAACTGTCTACTAAAGGCCAACTGACGCATTATGACTTATTTGATAAACGGATCCTTTTTGTCATTGAACTGTCAAATGGACACATAATGCTGGGGAAAAAAAGTTTGAAATTTCAGACAATTCTCCTTTCAGTATCTGCTATATTCCACTATTTTTTACATTTTTCTAATCTGTGCAATAAGCAACACAATAATGAAATGATGATGCCCTGCCAAGAAAATGATAGTCTCTGCTAGTACAAATAAGCAGGAACATCCCATTTGTTGTTCACTGGGAGACCCAAGGAAGGCCCTAAAGGCCTGTATTCTTGAAGGTTGAAGACCACGTGTGTAGCCTGATGTCTGAACAAGGATGGGTATTGAGTATTGGGAGCTTATGATTTGGTTAATGTCACTTTCTGTCTGTGCTGTACATTGGGGATGCCTTGCTCAACAGGACAAAGACATTCATGGTTGTCAGGACAGGTCCCAGTTTCAGTTGCTTACTGAAGTTTTCTTCCTCTTTTCCCTTCTGCAGTAGTGCTCTGATGATAGGATCTTGACCCACTGATCTTCACATGATCTGTGTTGTCTCATCTCTAACTGTACCAGTTTACTAATCAAAAGGAGAGAATCAGCTTTCTTCCTGTGGCTTTTGGCTTTAGAACTGTTTTTGTTTACCTGTCCACACTTTGGCCAGCTCACCTAGTAGCCAGCCAAAAGTGCTCTTCTCCCGTGCACTATGAGCAAAGCACTACCTGTGCCTTTCCCAAGGGTGTCATTGTCTATGCAGGAGACTCTCCATTCCTGGGCAGGGCAGAATCAGCATGTCCCGTACTGTTAGCAGGCTGCACAAACTGCTTGCTGAGTACTGGTATAGGCTCTGTCCCCAGCATGACTGAAAGCATCATGCCATTGGGCTATATATATGGCTACACTTAGTATTTTGAGTCACTGAAAGCAATTTAAGGCATTTTGTCTAGAATAGAGAGTTGTAAAATTTGAAAACATAAAAAACCCCAAAGTCAGTTCTGGGTGTAAAAATGGGGGGTTTTGTGCATGGCGTCCATGTATCTTGTTGCTTATCACTTCATGTCCCCCCTACTCTCTTTATATCTGGTTTCTTTGTGTTTACAGTCTCCCTGGCTTATTAAATCCACAGTGCCATCTTACTTTGCTTGTGGTGACAGGCTGTCACACCGCTGTAGATATTTCCATTACAGAATCCTGCAAGTGACAAACACTGACTCATTGCCCGGCGCTGGTCCAAAACCACAACTGGAAAAATCAGAAATCCTGCCTCTGTAGCCTCTGCAGTCCTCCCTCTGAGGATTACCCGAAACTCTTTTCAGCTCCTGCCCTCCCTTCTGTCTGTCTCTTCTACTCACCGCCGCTACTACTAGCCCCTCTCCCAACGTGACTGAATCACAGTCCCTGAGCTGCAGTGAGCTCTGCGGGTGTGTGCTCTGCCACCATGTTCAGGCAAAGCAATATGGCAAGCTGCTGAGGGCTTGTCAGAGACCATGCAACAGAGCAGCAATCGATGCATGCTAATTTCATCTGGCTTTTTCTTTTTTCCCTGCTTGTACTTAATGCTTTCCTCCACAGAGCTGGGCTTTCTAGGAATGCCACCGTTCCAAATGTGTTAGCTGTAAGCCTGCAGGGTACACAGAGACCAGAAGACTGCTGTAGTGGTGCATCTGTAGGCCCCCAGGAAGGTTTACAGGCCAGCACTCTTGGCTTGGGAGGGTGAGTTACTGGTGTTGATACAGCAACAATGTAGTTTGTAGCAGCTGAAGAAATTTCAAATCTTTATTGCATCCCATGCATTAAAAAAAAAAAAAATCACTTCTGTCATTATTTCATTGCTGAAAGTTATGGATGGTGGTCATTCCGTATTAGAAAACACCATAGCAAGTTGATGGAGAAGAATCTATAGGAGGTGAACAATGTCACTTGTCAGGGTAACTAATTCTATTTTCCAAAGAGGGAGGGGGGAAAACAAGGTCAGCCAGTATAAAGGTAGGAAGAGGCAGGAATTGCATTTTGCCAGTTAATTAACAGATGACCAGCCTGTAGCCTTTAGTTTTCCTGAGACCCATAATTGTGAGCAGAACCCATACATTTCAGCCTTCAGACCTTTTAACACAGATGCGAGGTATCAGAGTATATGACAAATTAGCAGTGGGAGACTACTGTACCATCACATTGTGCTGCCTCTAGCCAATCTATTTACAATTTAATTCCTTAATTAGGCATAGATTCTGATGCCTCCATTGCTTTTATTTTTAAAATTTAATATGAATCAATTATTGGTGAAATCCAGTGTTTTATTTGACAAAAAGAGGGATTAAAACCATTGTGAAGCTGTTATTCAGGGATTTTTTTTTTTTTGTGAAGCATTTTTGTGAAGCATTTGTGAATGTTTTAGTCAAGTTCATTTACAAAAATAAAAACCCTACGAAACACCAGTCTTACTATAAAAGTGGAAGAAATACTGATGAGTAGCACTGAGACACAGAGGATAGATGAATAAGGGGGGAAAAGCATTTTAACAAATGGATTCCTGTTCTCAGAAGGCCTGCTTACTAACCTGCATCTGCAGGGAATACTGACTGAAGAAATGAGATGACAGTTTTTCCCTTCCCCCCCGACTCTGCCCTGGAGGACTCAAGGATGTTTAATTTGATATGCTTTTGAGTCCTTTCTCCTACCCTCTCAAATCGCCGGGGATATTTTATCACGCAACATTGTCAAAATTTAGATGTTGTTAACCTGCTGTCTCAGCTGTGCTTGTACTTGGCTGCTTTCTTCATCAAAAGGTAAAGCAAGTAAAGGATCCAAAATACATATAAAAATAGTTTTTTTATAGGCAAGAGATAAGTAAATACAGGTTTCTGTAAGCAAACAGTCCTGCAGGCTCCAGATTCTGCTTTTCCATGGATCAGTGGGTTAGCTAAAGCCTTTGAGAAGGCTCTTGATTTTGTGATGGTTGTGACAGGTTTTAGATTGGAGAGAAAGAGAGACAAAAAACCCCATCATTCAAAACCACATAAGGTTGGTGCTTACAAAATGCAATAAAAATCCCGAGCATAGACAGTTTACTACAATTTCATAGCACTGGTAGGTACAAATAACTCAGATGAATGTTGAGCCTTTCCTCCTCAAGCTTATTTGTTAATACATTTAAAAAAAAAAATCTTAATCACTCTCTCCTGAATGAGAAAAAGAGGTAAAATTAAATCCAACATAAGTCTCATTTTGGGTGATCACAAGAAACTCCTAATAATTATAACTTTTCATATAAATCGCCAATACAATGAGATTCAGCATATGGATACTGATAATGCTCTGTAATGAGCCAATATTCAGGTGGCTGATGGTAAACAGGGGAATGATATACTGTAGAAGTCGGATTCATGAAGTTGGCAAAAGAGGCCCCAGTTTTGAAAAGCTGGCAAGAAATGCCCTCACTGAAATTAAAGACCTGCTTGGATGGCAAGCAGGAACATCAAACCCATTAGCCATTGTTTTTAATGCTGACAGGAAAGGAGTGAAATCAGTTTCTCTGGCACATGGTGGACTGGACCTAACATCTGCATAAAAATGTCAGTGTTCTGTGACTTTCAGCTGTGTATTTTTGCCAGCAGTATATTATACCTTAAATAAAGGGCAGGACAGAGGGGAGTTGTATAGGAAGGTGAGCAGTAGCACCTTGTCTGCAATCCCATGAGGTACCCTGTAGTGTTCAGTTCCAGTATTGGTAGTATGATTTCATAGTTTCAAACCTAAATACTAATGAGTTTTATCTGATGTAAATGCATGGCTGATTCCTGTTAATCTGTGAGAGGAATCTAGAGGTCGGGAAGATAGGGCTTTTGATAACAGAGCATGCTGTCCATGCTTTGTGAAAACAGGTCGTCAGTGATGCTCTATCAAAGTTCACATTACACTATCATCTTTCCTATTTAGATTTAGCACCTCATTGAAGTGATTAAATAGTCATGCAGGCATACATACCAATGCAATATAAAGCTGAGAGGGGTGAGGTTCATGTTAGTGTATGGACTTTAAATTTCACAGCAATTTTTTGTAGCAAGTGGCCTTATTTCTGTATTGTGCTGTGGTCTCAGAAATGCCACTGCCTGAGTTGATTATTCACATTTCATTTTTAAGGGTGTCCTCACAGGCTAGGAAAAAAATAAATAATGAAGCTTTATCTTTTCAGGCATTAGTGCCGCAAGGGAATGTTTCAGCACCAATTCTGCAAGTGTAGGGCCAGAAAATTGGCTATTTTTGAGCTTGTGCTTAATTTTTGGGAAGCTTAGAGAGCTATAGGAAGAGATACCGAGATTGAACTCCTTTATTTGTTTTCCATACTTGTGTTAGAGGTTGAGCCCAGATGGTTACACAGACTTCTTTTTTTTTCTCTAATGCTCAAATATTTATTGCTTAGTTGAATTGAAAGGTTCTTTTGGAAATGTGTGGTGTGCAGGCTGCAGCTAGTAACAGTGCTGTGGGGGATGCAAAGAGAAAAAACCCCTCTGTATTTCAGTTCCTCTGGCTATAGAGACTGCTCAGTGTGAGCTGTTTTAGGTTGTTTTTTTCTTTTCCCCTGAACACTGCAATAACCAGCCTATCTCCTTTTTGATAAGATTGACTCGCAAATGGATTAGTTTGAAGAACTAGGAATAAATGAAATCTGCAAAGGTTTTGCTTTCTTCCTAGGGTTAACTCCCTCCCCCTCTTTCATTTTCATGCTGCAATTTCAACAAAGACTACACTATGTTAAAATCATAGCAGCTGGGGTGGGGGGAATAGAAGAAAACAAGCGGAAGGTCAGTAGTTGTATTTATTCCTGGAAATATTTGTTGGCTTTTTTTCTTCTCTCTCCTTATGCTTCCCTTAGATGTTTTTTTTTTGCAGTTTGCACCAAGTAGTATATTATGTGATGCAGCATCATTATATTGTAGAAATTGCAGCAGTTCTACAGTTTTCTAGATGTCATCCTGCCAGACATGTGAGCCTACAGCAGTTTGCATTTGTTGCCCTTTCTGGTATGCTCAAAATATCTTCTGGAATTCATGTACAGATATGAAAGATTGCTTCGCATAGAGATGAATTGAACCAGCTTGTCATACCTATAAAAATCAATGTATTTTTGGAAAAGGTAGACAGATGAGGAATAAACCAGAATCTGGGGATTTTCAGCTTCTTATAAGTGCTGTCAAAACTCTGAATTATTGCGATAGAAGTCATGGGTTTTAAAATTAGAGTATTCAGTATGCTTTCCATTTTGGTCAAAGGAAATCTCCAATTAGGAAAGGTGGGATTTGTGATTCCATCGGTAATGTTTCTCATGTCATGTCTCATATGTGTCTTGTTCTATGACACCTGGCTATGATTAATCACTGCTTTTCTTCTGGCTCCAAGAGAAGCAAAAATGTCTGAAAAATATAAGGTGTTTTCTTCTACTCTCCCCCTTTCTCCTTAGGTCTTTGCAGAACATGTAAGTCTGCTTTTTTGACAGTGTTGTATTTTTTGTTACTTAATACCAGTGCTCTTTTACAGTGACAGTGAATACACGCATGCTGCAAAGTGCCTGGGGAAAAAATTCACCTGCAGTATGCTCCGCTAGTGCTCCCTGCCTAGCATAAAACTAGAGGCAAGCTGAGAAAAAAGGAAATAAAGAAAATACTGTATTTTACAGGAGGAAGGCAGTTTGTTGCAATGTATAAATCCCATTAGTGTTGTGATGACATTAGGTGCCAGGATATTCCATTTTTACTAGCTCGTAAATTTGACTTTGCCTAAAGGATTTAACAATAGGGATGTCTGTGTGCCAGTAGTTTCTTTATGGTTTGCAATCTCTAACTTTGGCCTCCCTCCTAAGACATCTTTTATCTAAAAATTGGACCTTGGTACTCTTGTAAATTAGGATTGGAGTGCAAAGCTGGATTTTTGTAGCCTCCCTCCTGTTGACAAATGTTCTTTCTTTTAATCTAGCAGACAAGGAAATGAATTAAACATTAGTTGAACTGGTGAACTAAGTGTTGAAATCCTTTCCTTAAGAAAATAAGTATTTCCTGTAGCAGGTGTTTAACAGCTATTTGGTTGGTTAAGACTGATGGCAAATAAGAATATTTTATTTGGAATGAAAAATGGAAGCAACCAGCATTTTTTTTCTTGATCATCTTTTCTTAACCAAATTTTTCCCTACTGAAATTCTCATTTTACATCTTCAGTATTTACAAATGTAATTTTGTATCCTTCAAGTTAAAATGTAGGCAGAGACAAAAGAAAAACTACTCTAAACTTAGTAATTAATCAACTGAACAAGAAGTTATATTGCAAAATGTTGGATACTGGTAGATATGCCTAGCTACTACTAGAGATCTAATGACTAAAGTCTTGGGTACTGATGAGAATTTTGATTTATCAAGTGAATCCTATGCTAGCACTATTGTTTAAATGCACACTTGCTTTTTTGTTTTCCTACTAGGGTGAAAGTGAGGTTTATAGTGGGGGGGTTTCCTGTTGAGTGAGATACCACAGTGCTTCTATAAGCCGAATGTTTGAGTATCCTCAGCTGACTGACATTATAAGGTGCCCACTCCCCAAAATAGATTAGTATAGACATGGACAGAGGCAGATGTAATTGTCTAAATTATATGTGGCTTCCCACCCAGCACAACAAAGCTGATTTTCATGGGAAGTTTCCTGTATAGATGAGCTGTTTGCTACTGCTGTTAAAAGTCTGTTATTAAATTGCTTTGAAATATATATATATTAACAGAAAACTTTGTAGACAGGAAAATTGAAACAATGGGATAAGAGAGTAAATTGAAGATGCCAAGCTTACAATTACTATGAAATCCTTTAATTTTACCATAAATAGAGATGGATAATTCTATGATATAACAAAAAAAACCCAAAACTGCACCAACTACTTCCAGGGTAGGTGAGTACAGTGATCTTCTCTTTTTTTTCCTGTGTGATGCTTTACTGGGAAGTTACTAGACTTGCCTATTCACAATTCAGTGGGGTTCTTTTGGGTTTATTTTATTCTCTCATCACTTTGGCAGGTTTGACTCCAGCTTGTGCAGATCCTTCTGATCTAGAAAGTCTCAAGAGATGGAAGTTGCACCGGGCTTCCCTTAGAACAGGGGCTAGTTTTCACACCATAACAACCCAGGGTAGTATAAAGGAATCTCTTTGAAGTACAGCCCATCAGCCTACAAGTGTGTGATGTTGTGAGTATTAAGGCTGTGGCACCCCCTTCCAGACAATAAACTCTGCTAGTGCCTGTAGCAGTCTTTCTCCCAGCAAGAAAGTGAATCAGTGCCTCACTTGTCTATGGGCTTATGTGAAAGGTAGCCTCCAATTAAGATATCAGACAATATCTCAGAGAAAACACTGATGTCTATACATAAGGGAGAGAGCTCTTGGCAGCTGAATAACAATAGCTCCTCAGTCCATTGCCTTTTGAAAGGAAAGCACAACTTTCCTTCTTATCCTTATCTGAACTGTGCTTATGAGACAAGAAACATCCTTTCTGCTTTTATTTTCTCATGTACTCAGCATAATCTGATAAAAGTGAAAGAATCAAAATCCATCACCTGATGTGGAGAAGTATCATTTACTGCCTTATTGAGCTCTCAGTTCTGCAGCTGCCTAGACAGACTTTTCCTTAGGACTCTTTCTGTTGTGCCTGGCTGGTCTTTGCCCTCCAGATGAGAGATGTCCCATTCTATTTGGTGTGGAGATAGTGATCTTCTAGGCATTGCTACCTTTAAGCGAGCAAAATAAAAAGTTTTGTCTGATCTTGTTCATATTGTCTCCCAAACTATCTGGTGAGCTAAGGACCTTGAGGACCAGGCAAGTAGTGTGGCTGTGTCCCTTAACATGTTGCCTGACATGACAGATTCATCCTCTTGAAAGCTTGATCCATGATCATCTACCACATTCCATAGCAGACAGACCCCTTGTAAATCAGTCATATACGTACAGCAATTTCTCCCAATGTTTTCCCATCTATTAGTAGGTTTGTTCTAATTATCCAGACAACATACTGAATCCTGTGCTCTTCAGCCTACACCAAGTGTTTAACTATCTAGGTGTTCCATTGGGTAGGGTATGAAGTGTGGATGCCATCCATGGTTGTCTATGGAGGATGTCACCTGTTCTTGCTAATGGCCGGTGCAATCCTACAATATGAAAAGGATGGAAGTTGTTGGAAGTGTGAGAGAGATCTTCAGGTTCCTTCCCCATGCATCTCACTTCAAATTGAATTTTTCTCCTGAACTGCACTTAAATCCTATGGTGGATGAAGCAAAACTTTTCTCTCTGCCCTTTTCTACATGCATTTTACTTGTTTGGTGTGTTTGAAGGCTGATAGTTTCTTTTTTAAAGTATTTTCTTATCAAAACTAAACAGTATCTACTCCTTTAACGCTTCCTTCCTGTGTCCTGTTTTTTAGACCTGATGATATTGTTGTTAGTCTCATCCATAGCATCATGTCCTACTTGGCATATTAGTTACTTGTTGATGCCTATGTTTTTCTCTGGTGGGGTTTCCAAGCCCTGGCATGAATCTTTCTGAATGCTTTGGCTTTTGCTGACAGTGTACCTCGACACAGAAACACAGAACTACTGCTATGCTGCATTTAAACTTTTTTTTTCCCATGGTGCTGTTAATCAAGCAAAACTTCACATGGTCAATCCTGTTGTAATCAACCTTTAATCAGTAGCCTTTTAGTCTCTTGGCCTGTGCTGTAGACTGTCTTCAGTATAGAGTGATGGAATTTGCACAAAATACTTTGGTTCTATGGGAAATACATTAAAATGTTGCTTGTCTTTCCTCTGGCATTTCCACTGGTCCAGTACTTAATGCAAAACATTTTAAATTCTGCTTTTTTTTTGAAATATCCATCAATTTGCTGTGAGAAATTTCAAGATAAAAGGCAGAGATAATTTTGTACTAAGCTGTCATAACTGATGAAAATGTTGATGATGTTCATTTATGATATAGCCCTAGCTGGCTCTTGCTCTTTCTTGGACAGTCTTTCCTGGTGAATGTATTGAATTTGTGTTGGGGTCTAAGAGGTTAATGTGTAACTGCACTATGAATAGCTGTATCTGCTGGTTGAGCAGAGAAAGCCAAAAAGGAAACAATGAAAAAGCGTTTACTGAAGCCTGCTGGGTGATTAGGTGGGCTGTAGACGTGAATTAGATTTTAAACTCTTATTTTTAGAGCCTTGGATGTTTGAATCAAACCTGCCATGGAGATAAACACTCTGTATCTTCAGCAAGACAGATGCTTGCTGTTGAGAGAGGGATCATAGCAGTTCAGCAGGGAGTTCTTTGCCAGTCTCCTAGGAGCAGTCAGCATTCGCTTTGGTGACCTGCAATCTTGCTCATAACCAGGCATAAGCAGGACAGAAAAGATTATCAGTGAGATAAGCACAAGTCAGCTAAAAACTCTAAGTATAATGTGATTGTATATAGTTTCCAGAATATCTTCACTGAAAATAGCGAATAATGGCATTGTTCTGCATCAGTTTGACTGGTCTATTCTCTTTAGAGTTTCCTCCACCATGTATTTTTGCACTAATATTTTATTTAAGTATCTGCAAAGCTTCATCCAGCCCTGGTGACATTTTGGTTTTTCTTGGATATAGTACCTTGAATCTCAAAGAGATGGCAATATTGGAACAAAAAGTATTTATTCTTACTTTATCTCCGCTATTGATAAATGTTCTATCTTTTCATCTTGCTTCAGGAAGAAAACATGAATTAAACATTAACTGAACTGTATTGACTGCCAACATGTAGAAATCTTATTGTAGACATTGGAGAGTGCAGAAGGCTGCAGGGCAGATTGCTGTTCCTTCATTGATTATTTCAGTGGTAAAAAAGACTTGCTGACACAGTGCTGTTCATATGTGAATTATATTTACTTTCCATACTATTCTGAGAGAAGCGAAAAACACAGGAAAGACAGCATGCAATATGTGTTTGTGTGGCTCTACAGTGTTGGAAATGCTGATCTCTCCTTCAATTTTTCTTTGGTTCTAAATATATTAAGGTTTTCAGTTTTCCTAAGAGAAAGGTACTTTATGAAATTATAGTGGCTGTGAATCCTTTTCCCTTTTGCTTCTTTTTTTTTTTTTTGTTACAAATCTATGTGCCTTTCCTTTCTTGTGGCTCTTTTCTGTGTACAGTAATAGGCTTTCCAGTACCCATAGTAACACATATCGAAGGTGACGGGTGAAGAATCCCAAAGCTGAGATTCTTGGCCTAGATGACAGCACTAGAATTTAAACGAAACATACAGTAGACTCTATATGAGACCCCTTAAGCACTGAATCAGAGGATAAATGGAGGATTTTAAAATATGCTGTGACTTGAAGACTTCTATAGTGTATCTATAGAAGGGAATCTGACTAAAGTGATGTTTTTGCTTTTGGGGTTGGAGAGACAGCTTTTGCAGACAACCTAAAAATAAATACAGCTCTGAAAAATTGCTAGTGCTCAGAGCAGGTGGTCATACACTGCATAAAAACCAAATGAAATGCAAATACTGCACAAAAAAGCTTTTCTGGATGAAAGTTTTGCTTTTTTTTCTGTAAGGATTGTTACAATGTATCCTGTATTTATCCTTTAGTAGTGCTTTAGCACAGAAAAGCGCACACAATTTTCATTGTTACCCTCTGCTACACAGGCCACTAAATAATCCTATCCTTGCTGTTATTTCTTTAACACAAATATATAAGCATGGATACTTGAAATTCCAATGGATTTCTGGTTTTGGTGGTACTGAACATGTAACACGTTTTGTGTTGACAAAGCCTTTGGAGCCACAGTAGAAACAAATATCTTTTTTTTTTCCTTTCAAATTGTGCTCATCCACACCTCAAGTTAATAGTGCACCCTGTATATTTGTACATGCTTTTGATATTGCTAAGGCTGAGATTTTTTTGTTTATCTCTTCCTTTCTCCAAATTTCCTGATTCTGTTCTCTTCTTCTCAAGTTGCTGGAACAAATGCTTGCTGTTATTTTCAGGCCAAGGAGGATGCATGTATTGGTGGACTTAAATCTCCCTGTATATCTCACAAAATAAACCATAAATATAGGCAATCAGCTGTAGGTATAAGAAACAAAGATGCCTTTCTACATCTGTATGTCTACATTCAGACAATTCCATTTTCCAGGATCATCAGTAAGGTTAGTCGCTGGTCTCAACTGAACTTGCTGTAACTCTAATGTTGTTAGATTTTATCTAAACTACTCATGCAATAACAATAGTGATACAAATATGTTTATACTAAAGGTGCTACTTGTATTCCATGCGAATTTCAAATGTGCTGAGGTACCTGGTGATGAAGATGCTAACATCCCAGGAGTTCAAGAATGGAGGAGCAGACTGAGGAATTGCCTTTAACTGTTTCCTAGCATATATGATTGCTAGGCAGACTTTTGCCTTTGGATGACTGAAAGTTTTTCTATCTAGAAGATGTCTTTCCCATCTGAACCAGGCTCTGACTAAGCCTGGAGTCTGTGGGTGACCACTAGTGCTCCTTGCAAGTCATCTAGAGGAGTGATGGGCAGTGGGAGAAGCTCAACTCACAGGGCATGTGGTCCAACTTCACGTTCTTACCGCAATGAAGCACATGCTAGGCTTAGGCTTAGTGCTTTCCCAGTGGGCCCTTTTGATCACATCTGCCAAGTAAGGGTATATTTGCCTTTATTTCTTGTTTGTTCTGATGAACCTTTGTGGGGTAGGTAAAGCTTTTGTGTGCATCTGGTGACTCCATCAAATACTTCCTATCAAAGGTCCAGCCAGAAATAAGCTCTTTTGCTGTTTTAACTATTTGGGTTATTTTCTTCTTGATGTAGATTGATACAAAGTAAGCCCCTGACACAACAGCCACAAGTTTGTGATGTTTAACTTGTCTATGCTCAAAAATTACTTCTGCAGATGTGCCTTTGGGGAGCACATGTTTGATAATCCCTCAGTCATGAAACTGAATAGTCAGCTCTTTTTATGTTTAATCTTTCAACATCATCTTTTCTATGTGTTTAATTAAAAGATTTCAGTTGCACATCGGTGCTATGATTCAAATCCTGTTATGTTCCCTTTTCAAAATCATAATCAGCCTGTCAGATTTTACACTGCAGGCATCATGTCTGTGAAAAATAAGCCAAAACCTCTTATACCAGTATCCCATATTGTGCCATGCACCACTTTAAACCTCAGAATTGGGGTCAAGTAGTAAATTAGATATCTTGCTGATTAGCAATACCGTGAATTTGGTAATGGTGGCAGATTGGGGAATTCAGTGTTGCTTTTTTAACAATGTAGAATTCAGTGTTGCTTTTTTAACAATGTAGTGTAGAATAAACTGTGTTAATTACAGTTATTCAGTTATGTGTTATATATATTCAGTTATGCATTTCTTTACTTTATCAGGAACATGATCCACTTCATGGATTTTGTAGCAAGACAAACAAGAAGGTACAGAATCATCAGAAGGAGAAAAAAAACACTCAGTTTTTGTTTATCCTGTGTGGTTTGTGGCACAAGTTGCAGTGGTTTTACTGCAGGAAGGGACGAGGCAGCTCTTGGTGAGATGACCCCTGCCTTACACTCAAGATGATGTTATCATCATCTTGCACTGTCTTTTCCTCCTCATGTCCTGCTTCCGGTGCCTGAGCCAAAGGAAGAACAGGGATGCTGGGGCTCCATACTGGGAGATTGTGAAGGAGGTCCTTTCCACACAGCCTGGTAGGCAGATCTGTGAGTCCATCTTTGCTTTAACCATGGCCACTCTCATGTCTGGCAGCTGGACTACAGGGTGCCAGTAGGTCAGAGGGGTGGCTGTTGATGGCCCAGCAGCTGCCTGACCTTTTCCTCCTTGTGAGCTTGGGCCCTGCCACCACTGGAGCCTGCACTCAGGGCAGCAATGCGCCATTTTTTTCTTCTCTCTACTGCTGTCTACGGAGTGCAGCTTTTCATTTGAAGAGAGAAATGTGAGGTAAATCATGGGACACTCTGCTTCCAAATGCCTAGATTGATTCAGTTTTTGTGATCTCATCCTTGTAATTATTGAAGTTAGTATTTTTATGATAACTCTTAGGTACTTTGCTTGCTCTAACTTGTAAAATGTGAGTTAGTTCAACGAAACACTGATTCAGTCCTCAAAAGATATTTACATTATGCATTGATTGTATAGTTTGCATTAAACTAGCACACCACCTTAACACCAAGTTCTAGAAACAGCTGCTTTTCTGCTCTCAACTGTGACTGATAGTGACCTGTCAAAAACTGATCCTCATTCTGAAACCAGTGACTACTTTCTTGTGTCATTACCCAGGTAAGTTCCAGGAAGGAAGATAAAAGCACAATAATACATTCTACTATGCCGGATCAGGTAGTTACCACTACAAAGCATAGAAACCTCAACTGAGGTTTTTTGTTTTTTTTTTTTTTTTATCCCCCCTGCATACATATACTTATGATAGAATAGTGGACTACATTTCTGCATCAAAGATCATCTTTCTGTTTGAATAAGAAGCTGCAAGTGGTATAACTTTGAACTCTGCAATGCATAATGTTATTTAATGCATTAGGCCTTTTGAAAGTTGATGTTGCACTATTGAGAAATGTTGAAAATCTGTATTCTTAGTGTCATAAATCTTTTAACCTATTTAGCATTTAGAAGATTCCAGAAATGTATACTATCTCAAATTCTTTTTGGCTTTTTTTCCTCTTAGTCTTGCATATTGCATATCATCTCTTAGTTTTGCATATTGCTGCATATTCATTAAAGTATCTCTATTTCATTCCATTATTTCTGTGGTTTATTATCTGATCATTCTGTTTATTTGCAAATACAATAAGCAATCTAAACCTGCAGCATTCTTAATTGGCTAAGTACATTCATTTATTCTGTACTGAAACAATATTCTTTGCTCTCTAGATCAGATTCATTGCTGATATCTGTTTCTACCAGTGACAGCTGAAGATTCCTGACATTTTTGGTTTGTTTGTTTGTTTTATTTTTTTTATTTTATTTCCCCTCAGCTAGCTAGCAGTATTAGAACTATTTTATTTTTGTTTTCAGGCAGCTTCAATTTGCAAAAGCTGAGCAGGTCAATCTATTGTCCTTGCTGGCGGCCCAAGATACTGCTCGCCTGCTGCACAATAGGCAGCCTTTGGGGGTCAAAGCCTGCATGTGGCTGATAACAGTGCTATTCTTGGCTGGAAAACACCGTGATTAGTGAGCTTCAGTCTGCCTCAGCGTGGGACTGCAGCTCAATGGCAAATCCTAAAGATGCCACATTCAGGCATCTCTTCTGTCTCTATCTTTTTCTTTAAGAATGGAAGCTGCAAGCTCGGAAATCAAAACACCACTTCTTTCATTATATATTTTTCATTTTTTTTTAAATGGAAACCTTTAATAAGCAAGACAGTGTGTGTGATTTGCTGTCTCATCTGTATGCATAGTGTCTGTACAATGCTTCTCCCCCTGACAAGTAGGGTCTGTGCTTCATGATTTCCATCCTCATAAACACACTTTCCTCTCTCTGGGCCTGGAATATGTACCAAGTCTGTGACATGGCACAGGCTGGTGACTACCCTGCTGAGCAGCAGGTGTGTGGGAATGGCCGTGAAAGGGCAGCAAGCTCAATGTCCCAACAGCAGGGGGTACATACAGCAGGCTACTCTTGGGTGCATGGTGGGAGTGTGAGCAACAACAAAAAATGAGAACATCAGCCTAGTTGTGAGGAGAAAAAAAATAACCCACAGAACAACAGGGGGCTAGAGCAGGTTACCCAGGGAGGTTGTGCTGTCTCTGTCCTGGGAGATTTTCAAGATTCAACTGGAGCAACCTCTCTCAGAGCTGACCTTGCTCTGATCATGAGGTTGGTACTAGAGGCTTCCTGAGGTCCCTTCCTACCTGAAGTATGCTGTGTTCCTGTCATCTTCCTTAAAAAACCTTTTCAAAATAATCCCCATGAGCATAACTCAAGGGCTCAAATGTGGAAAGAAGCAGAAAACAAAATGTGTAGAAAGACTTGTTGTTTCTACAGATTGAAAAATTAATATATTTTCAAGTGCTCAGATTATCTACATTTAGATGGGGACCTTATAGAACCTTATAAAAAGTATTTAAATACATGGCTACTTGTTGGATGACTTCAATGTGGGAAATCAGACCTTTAGACTTAGAAAAGGGCTATATCATGACCCAAAACCCAAAGATTAGAAGCAGAGGTGGAAACTGTCTTGAACCCACAAATTGTTAATAGATCTGTTTAGAAATGTATAATTTCAGTGACAGTAGCTCTAAGTTTATCAAGTGCAGTTTGCTAAGCAAGGCTAAATAGAGTACCACAGAGGTGTTATGTAAACTTTCAAGAATTTGAATAGACAGAAATGAATGAGTTTTGGGAGCATACAAGATGTAGTGGAAAGAAAGCAAATATTATGATAGCATATAGCATTCTGAAGTTTAGTGATCAGTGTTACTACAAAAAAAATATTTAAAAACCCATGAGCAGTAACATAACTTTTTGAAGTGCTGTGTGAAATCAAAAGATAAAGCAGGAAAAAATAAAGAGATATGGTGAAAACAAAAAAGAAAGGGATGGTTTTAAGGTCTTATGTGGGCAAAAAGGAGTGTAGAAGAAAAGCTTTTACTGGTGGGCAAAAGATCAAAAGGAGGAAAAAAAAGATCAAAGAAAAAAATCACCATATTCTAGGAAGCTATGAATGCAAAAGTATATCTTACAGAATAAAAATCAATCGCATCATATGCACAAGCTTGCCAGAGGAAAAATAAAGACTAAACTGAAATAAGTTTCATTAATAAATGAAAGACATAAAATTTTGGTGGTTTTAGATGTTTAAGCTCATTAAGCACTTTAAAATTTATTTTAGCTTGTAGAAATACAGAATGCTTACAAGACTGAATTAATTGTGGACTAAAGTTATGCAAAACTGAAAAACACCATGTCTCTATTTTGTGATATTGATGCATTGCTATTCTTCACTTGCTGGTTAAGGTTAGGTAGCCTAATGTCTTTGTAGGAAATTATTCCCAAGCTCCTCATTTCTTTGCCAAAATCTACATCATTACTGCGTACACTCTAAAGCCAGAGAATTAAAACTGTTGAGCACTGGTCAAATAAGCAGAGGGGGCAGTTAATATTTGCTGTATTTTTATTGTTAAGCGCATTGTAACTTTAAGACACACATCTTTTCATTGTGATATATGCTCAGTAAAGCTTCTCCATCATAAATTAGACAAAAAATGCTGGATAATTGCAAACTCCTCAAGTTAGAGAGCTGGATTGGACATAGAGCATAAAATGGTAGAAATACTTAGAGCTATTTAACAACAACTAGAGCTGTAAAAGTAGAATTAAACAATGTTTGCTTCACAGAACTCCTCTTAATAATCCCTTTGATACACTTACTGCACTAATTAATCTTAGGGGGTTTAAATCAGAATTCAGCTATTGATATTTTCCCCTTTCTATGTACATACGCATCCATAGAATTTTTTTTCAATGTTGTGTTTTATTTTGATTTTTTTAATGATGTTTTGTTTTCAGTAATACTGGTTAAAATATAATTGTATAAAAGAACTACTATGTTAATTTAGTTACTCTAATGCTTTTTATTTAAATGAAGGCTGATGAAAAGAAAGGTGTTCAAGCATGTGGTTATATTCTTGAGGAACAAATCTGGATATTATTTTGTTAAGGCCTACAGTTGTATGTGTGTGTCAAAGGCAAGTAAACTCTATAAATCCAATATGGATCTTCGTTAAAAAACTTTCAAAGAAGTGTCCAGGTAGTCAGAGGGGTGGTATAAGTAATGTGAGTAATAAGCAGGAAAGATGGAGAGATAACAGGGTATTTCATGAAATTAAAACATGAGATGAGGTATAAAGATGACTGAACAGTTTTTAGAAAATTGTATAAACTTTATTAAATAAATACTAATATATTTTTGATAGCATGATTTTTAACTGTTGTTTGACACCCTTTACTATCAAATGAATGGACACAAGAAATGTTGCCAGATTTTTTGTTTGAGTTACAGTTGTGTTTTGACTTACTTAGTTTTCTATCTTTATCTCCAGGCAGATGCCAAAACTAAGGTTGCAGTTAAATGTTTTCTGCAACCTAGTTTCTGCTAACTCTAAATCAATAGGTCCTTACAGTTAGTGACTTAGGTTATTTTCTACTTTGAATAGCAAATCCATTAGAGGTTTAACTGAAGTTTTGCACTTCTGATGAGTTCTCATGCAGTGTCAGCATCCTGGTCAGATTTCATCAGTTCCTTCATATTGCCTGCTGTGAATCAGCAAGGAACATGAATCCAATATTATATGTGCCCTCACCATATTTTCCCTTTCCATGTTTTTCTTTGTGTTTCCAAAGCAAAAATAAAGCTGTACTTATCCACTGCAAGTTTCCTATCTGAAGCACTTCACCTGTGAGGAATTATTTATTGGAAGAAAGAAATATGAAATAATATAAATGTTTAACTAAAATGTAATTTTAATTAAATGTAAATTTAATTAGACAGAAATAGCAGTCCTGAATTAAGTGATTAGTAGTTAAATTATATCTAAATTCCTGGAAAATAAAGTCTAGGAGACAAAAAGCAAGGGAAGAAAGTATAGTACCTCCTAGTGTAGCAGAAAGTTTCTGGTTACCTGTGATGAAGAATATTACTATACTAAAATTTATTTGTTGCTAAAAATCTGAAGGGAATTGTCAGACTGTTTTGTTTTTTTTTTAATGAATGCTGAAAAAAAAGCAGTCAAGAAATGTTTTCTTGACTCTGCATCTAAATAGAATCAGCACAAAATCTGTTCCAAGACCACAACTGAATAATTATGGTATGAATTTTTGATTTCAAAAACTTCAGGTCAAATAGTAGGAGAACATAAGGCAAAGACCAGCTGGCATAATTTTGTTTTCCCTGGCACATTTCTTTTTGCACTGGACTAATTTTATTTTTGACTTTGAAGCTGTTTGCAAACAGCTGCAATGAGAAGACCAGCCCAGAAACTTGAAAATACCATCTCATACCTCTTACTCATATCCCACCCATTCTTCTGTCTTAAAACGTTTTACACACCCTTGTGGCAGGAGGGTTGTACAAGTCTGATATAGGCAATGTTCTCAAGTGAAATATTAGTCCTGCTGAGGCTGTCAGGGACATTTGTGTGGGTAAGTAGCTGCCTTGAGCAGACTGATATTTTCAGAAATACTTAACTGTCTTACATAACTGCATGTTTGATATCCCAATACCTTTACAAATGCAACGTTTTGTTGTGCTTCCCTCTTGTTCCCAGTCTTTTCCTGAGCACAGGCTGTTACTTTTCAGGTGGACACTGAGCACAATGATTTTTCTTATGAAAAAAATTTTTCCTTTTTTATGGTCTTTTAACTGTCCAGAGAAGGGTGAAAAACTGAATTATATGTGAAAGGGAAGCATTTACTGGTAGAACTATGGAACAATAGCAGCAAATCTAATCTTCTCAGAATACATCTCTACTTTATTGTTCTTGCCCTCAATAAATATTTAGGTTTCAAGCTATGTTTCATACTTGCACTGAGTCAGATACCACCTGATGCAAATAATTTGAATGCCTGAGTACTTTAGGAAAAGGAGGTAATTTGCTATGTGGTGAAAGGCTGTTCATCCAGGGCTAGTAATGAAGAAAGAACAGAGAAGCTTCAGACTTAAAATTCCTAGAGCTGTGCTTCCAGGTGAAGTTTCTTCTCTCAGCTGGTCACTTCTTTCTCTTTGCAGAAGGATTAGGCCAGTTCTGTTGGTCAGCTTTGTAGGACGAGACTGAATATGAAGCAATAATAAGCAACAATAAAAAGGACCTTTTGATATTAATTTGCTTTGGAAATTTGTCATGAGCGTGGTGGGCAGAGTATAGAGTATAGGGCTGTCCAACAGTGAGGATCTTCTGAACTGGATCTACCAACAGTGTGGGAGGAAGGTGGTAGCAGTATTTGAAGCTTCTGGGTCATCTCTTGTTTCTCTTTTATTGCTGGGTGAGTTTGTGTTTTTCCTCAAAATCTCCCAATATTCCTTATCTTTGCAGAAGTTATTTTGTGTTGTCTTTGTTTTTATTTTTCTCTCAGTTCTTCACAACATGATTATAAAATATAAACAGAAAAAAACCTACGACCGAAGTTGTTCATACAGCAACATGTAAAAGAATTAACAGTAGTTAAAAGAATTAGGATAGATCCATTAGATTCTGATGTCTCAAATCATACTTTAAAGGCATGTATGAACTGCTATAAGCAGCATACATTTTGGTAGAAAACATCAGGTATTTTTATAGGAGTTTATAATAATTACATCTCTGAGACCACCTTGATTGCTCCCGGAAATGGGATTGAAGCAAAATAGTCAAGAAAACTGTGACTCATGCCACTCCAATTTTATTTTAAATTCTTCTATTTAGTATTTGAGTAGGTTTCAATGTTTATTTTACAAAAGATATTTGACAAATTTGGCTTTTTATGAAATATAAAATCTAAGTATCCGGTGTGTATCAGTTATCTCTTACATTCTTAAGCATGTCAATTTGAAAACCTACATAAAAGTCACTAAAAATGAGCACCGTAGCATGGGCATTATTCTAGTGTCTAAGAAGTTGGATTGGTTGTCATCCTGAGAATTGTAGTTGTTCTTTAATCCAAACACTGTTTTATGCACATAATAAAAGTGATTTCTATCCAGTAGTCACATCTAGCCATTCGCTCCTAAATTCTCACCAACCTCATCTTGTCCCTGATGAAGGGTGTTTCTTTATTTGAAGCCAAGAACAATCAGGTATTAAATTCACTTCCAGAAAGCATCACATGATGAACTATGAAACAAACAATTGTAAGAATGAAAGTTAACAGAGAAGGGCTGACTGGAACAGTTAAACCAAAGCAGACTAACCTTTTAAGCTTATTTTCTGAAATAAAACATAAAATTGTGTGAGTATGCATATGTGTGGAAGTAAACAGGAGTGTGCATGAAAATACAATGCTTCTATATATAATTTGGAAAAAATTTTCTCTGTGAAAGACAGAGGAAAGTCTTCATAATTTTGTTTGACTGTCAACTGTTACTAAATGAAGAGTGAAGTCAGGTGATAGTAAATAACAGTAATCATACTGCAGGCTGCTTACAAGACAACTACTCAGTAAACCTGCTTTATTGCAGCAGAAAAACTACTTTCTGGGAGCAGTTATGACCACCTCTAAATCAGTTTTCTAAGTAATATGTCAATTCAGTTTCCATAAAATTGTATTGCTCCAACTCAGAACACAATGTTTTTTTAAGGATGCAGTTAAAACATGGCCAGATAGGGCTGACTCCCTCTAGAAGTTCATTGTCTTACAGGATTCTCTACAGTTTAAATCAAACTTAGAGAGTTCTCATTGTCATTGCCTGAAGTTTTACTACATACAACAAGTAGGTAAGGGTTTTTTAATGCTTTCCACAGTATATTTTTCCACTCTAGATAACCACTTTTTGCTTCACTTGGGAACACTGGAAAATAGGAGTGCTTGCTGTACTGGGGTAATGGTTTGATGCAGGAAGTATCATGATATCCCTTGTGGAAAGGGTCCATCTTCTCCAGTGATTTAAATAAAATTGTCCATCTTGATCTCCTCTCTCTGAGCTGTAGAAGTGAGTAATTTCACCTCCCTAATATTAGAAGAGCATACATCTCCTTTTGGAAAGGTCCTATTCCCTCTACTGATTAGACTATCAAAGTTGGATACAGTGAATCTCATTTTAGACTTGTATGTTTTAAAGGTGGTTATTTGATGTAACTGCATATAAGAAGGTAGTTGAAAGACTTTGATTCGGACCACTTTCCTGTTGTTTTACAAGTCTGTAGTGTGACTCTAGACTGGCATTGATGGGGCAATTCCCAGAAGTTTTGCCAACTGGATTGACCTCTTCCCTGGAATATTCAGCTGGTCCAACTCCTGTGGTCATTTTTTTGTTGCCCTTGGTCTGCAAATAGAACTTCTCAACAATTGATTTGTGCCCTAGCAGTCCTTAGTACTGCTCAGGCCAATTATGTAGACTGACTTTTCTTACATTTTGGGTAAGGAGAATTAATGAGCCTTTTGGTTATGTGATTTCCACAGAAGGTAGATGGAGAAGAATGGGGAGCAACAGCTGTCCTTCTCTTTCCTTACCTCAGGTAACAAGCAGCTCTGGAGGAGAATGGACCAGCACTAGTCCCCTGGTTGGAGGCCAATATCCTATTGAGCTATGCGATTTATATGATTTGTCTGACAGATGTGACAGGGTCAGGAAGAGACAGTTTCTGGAAGTAGAATTGTGAGTGTGTGAATGTGGAGGAGGGAATTCAGTGTCTTGGAAGAAAATGCAGCAATACAGGGGAAAAAGGATGATGGTACGTGAGTTGATATCTGAGGTAAGAAAGACCAGAATTTTCTGCTAAGGGAAGGAACAGTTTTAAATAGGAGATACGATATCACTTCCTAAGTTAAGGAGACATTAACTGGAAAAGGAGGGAAGGCTAACCAAAACACATACTAAATTGAAGAAGAAATAAGTTAAAATATGGGTTTCTAATTTGATAGAGCTATTAATGCCAACATTTTAAGATAACTCAAGATCTGTTTCAATGTTGTGTGCACTGAAGAATTTTATTGTCTTTACAAAATGCTATTAAAACTTCCCTATACAGGAGCACTAACATGAAGGTCTCTCATACTCCTAGGGCTAGGATGTTAGGCCAAGGCAGTCCTCAAGCTTTTGGCAGTTTTATAGGGAACCCAGTTGCTGATCATTAAGCAGATTGAAGTTCATATGAGCTCCTACACTTGACATGTTATCCAGTATGGGAGCATATTTAGAAAGCAGAGAACAGGTGCATTATGTCCAGGCTATTGCTTCCTCCAGGCTAATAATTCTATGTCTAGGTTGATTGTGTTGTTTTAAGACGCATAATGATGACTTATAAATCCAGAACCCTTTTTTTTGTTTTCTTTCTTCTCCTGTAAGGTCAGAGGAGATTTTGTAAATGGTTCAGGACTCATGATAAAATCCCAGCTAGTATTTAGGAATTGTAAACTCAGATTAGGAACTAATCACAGTTGATAGGGATGGTGTTTACATTGGAATTGTTAATAGCACATAATTGTAATTGTTCTTAACTGGTGTAGAAAAGATATGTTTCTTGTGTGCTATTTATGATTCTTTATTTGGGAAATGGGGCATTTTTTTTGCAATACTTTCTAGGCATGGACAGAGAGCTCTCTTCTTCTGATTATACATTTTGACCAATCTAATTGCTCCATTGTCTAATTTCCTGGACTTCAAGGGTAGGGTTAGAAAGAATGTGAATATAAGAAAATTATTAAATAAATATTTTTTTACGTTACTCTGAAGAAAAATCCCTAAAACCTTCATTGTTATATAATATTTTAAATATTGTAACAATGACTGCACTGTTTGTCTAACACTTCACAGTTTTATAAGGTTTTACTACTACTGTTCTATGCACTTTAATGCATAAATAGTGTTTTTATCTACATGGGTCTTTGAGATCAGTAATTTCATGACCTTGAATGTCTTTGTATAGTGGAAAAATAGAACAGGATCCCACTGGCATATTTAGTAATTATAAAGATTATAAGATTATAACAATACTTAATTATTTCAAGATTTAACTGTGATGTGTTAACCCTTTCAAAGTGTTACATCTGTCATTGTGGACCAGCTTTCCCCTCTGAGCAGTATCTTTTCTAAGGCAGGAGGACAACACATAACTATGATCCTAGAATTGCAGGGAAATAAGAGGCATGATAGCCCCTGAACTGTCCTAGTGCAACTCAAACACCTTTGGAACAAAGCATTATTTTACTTTGACAAACCAAAATATTACACTTGACTTGGGCTTTTTTTTTTTTTAATGGAAAATTTGAGCAAATCTTTCATTTTGAGTATCTTCAGTGAATAGAAGTTTTAGGTGGTTAGGTGTTTTTTTGGTGTTTGTTTTGGTTTGATTTGGATTTTTTCCACCAAAAATTTCTATAATCTGAGTAACTAGACAGTCTTTGATAAGCCAATGTTTTTCTGAATTTAAGGAATGTTCAGCAGCCGTGGAGTACCACCTCTAGAATAAATGTAAATGAGAATTTTTCAAAGCAGTCTCTGTGGCTAGCATCTGTGCTGAATCTGAGAGAAATTTTAGAAGCTGGAAATTGTCAGTTATTCCTGGAGTTCCTGACCTACTATAGGTAATCTAGCAAATTTGGAAGTTCCTTAATCACAGTCAAATGAGTGGATGAATATGTGCAGGATACACATTTGCTGGTATTTTTAATTGCTTTTCCCTAGGGGCTGAGAGGAATCTCAGCAATTACAGCTTGGAAGCCAAACTCAATTTAGAGTTCATTGGTTGTTTTTTTTTTCTTCTTCTCCTTCCCCCTTGTGGGTTACAGCAGTTCCACTAACGGAAGTGTGGTGTACACATATGGGAGCTGTAACATTAGCTTGTATGTTCTGTGTATAACATGTCTTAGCATCGTTAAAGAGTGAAGTTGCACTCTTATAATACCAAAAGAAAAAGACAAGTAAAAACATAATGAAAGAAATTTAAGAAATAGTTAAAAAGAAACTTTTGGTAAGATCTTGTCCAACTAAAATAAATCAGTGTAGTTCAGCTAGAGGTATAGAGTAGAACTAATAATTAAGACTGAAAAAAACCCTGAATATAAATTACTTTGTTTTATGCATTGTTTCATTTTGCAGTAATGTGTAGCAAGCATGAAAAATTAAATAAATTATCCAAATAAATGTCCTACAGAGTATTAAGAGGATTATTTTTTTTTTCTAAAGAAACACAATTTTAAAAAATTATTTCTTGAAAGTATTGTTTGGTATATAATCTTCATCTTCTATATTAATAGGATCTAGTTTGAAAGTATTGATATTTATATTCAGTATTGTGGCCATTTTAAAAACTAGCATGATTCTACTGAACTGTTTCATTTAGAAAACTCTATCTTGCCCAGGAGATACGGACATAATGCACTTTTTTTAAGGCAGATTTGTATGTATATGCTGAAAGGCTACTTCCGTGAACAGTGTAGCAGGTGTATAGATATAAAAGAGCATTGAAAATATCACATTAAACAGCTTTCTTTGAGATAAAGAGGTTATGGGGCCACAGACATTTGACCTGACGGATGTGTAGTTTATAGGTAAACATGTTGACTCTTTAGCAGTCTGAAATCTTAACTAGACGCAAGAGCTGGAAAAAACAGTAAAACAGTGTGCTCAGGCACAGTGCTGAATTTCAGCATTAATTTAAATTAAATCTCAATACATAGGAAAGTTATGCTATTATGTCTGAAACCAGATGACTATCTCTTCCTTTTGTCATCTTTCCAAACTAGAAGTAAAATAATTTTATATTTAAATTTAAGTTTGTAGAGTTGTCTTTGCTTAAAAAAAGGAAAAGAAATAAAATTCTTCTCTATTTTTAAGATATTGATAATTTAAAGAAAGGTATGTAACTAAAATTAAAATAGAAATGTTAGAAACAGCTATTGAGCACACTGACATAATGCTCTAGTGCTTAGGTGACCTATTTGGTGAGTGACATCTCCATTTCTCCCCTTTCACCCAGCTGCAAGAAAATTTCTGTCCCTCATTCCTGAAGCATGGTATGCAAAATGTCTCACATCCTACTCTACTGGCCCAGTTTCTCCAGCTCTGGGAGTCAGTGGGACAACAGAGGTCAGCATTCTTCTTCTTGCCTGGCATGAACTTTAGGAGTAAATGTCAGCAAGCTCTTAAGCTAGCAGTGGATTTTTCATCTAAGTTTAAGACCCTGATAAACCTCTTAATGATACTGTGCCAATGATCAACATGCTGTATGTGTTTCCATTTCAGAAGCAGATGAACATAAGGACTTGACTGAAATAAGCCAAGCACACAAGAAGTGCTGTGATCTTAGCAGTCTTTAAATTTCTCTAATATGAACTGTCCATAAGAAGATTTGTCCTCCTAATCTGTGCTGGTTTTTAGACAATTTGTTGTCTTACAATTAAGTACAGATGGTTTGGAGCTGTAATGCCGATAAAAAAAAAAAAAAGATAGATGCTTAGGATTGCTTTAATTTCCGGGTTGGATTTTAACAGTAATCCACGTCTGAAACATAAGAAATCTGGTTTTATCTGATCTTTAATGCTCATTTACAAATAGCTGACATATTTCAGTGATTAAAATATGTATATAAAATAAATACCATTATCATATTTAGGGAAAGAATTAATCTTTAAGAAGGATGGATAATAGCATCCAGCTCTTTAGTTTGTACTACTTACAGCCTAAATCACTTCTTTCATTTAATCATGCAAGAAGGGTCTCCCAACTCAGGGAAGGTTTGATTTTACAGCTGAAATACCTCTGTCAAGAAATTGAGTAACATGTGAGAAACTCTTCAATGTAATTATTTTAAGTGGAGAAAATAGGTGAAAACTCCCAGGATGATTCACTTGCCAACATCTTTTTAGGAAATTCTGTCTTTCTTTTCTTAAAACACAGACACAAGCAAACATAAAAGTCTTAAGGCTGTTTAATACTTCTAACTGTTTCAAAGTGGGATGGTAGCTCCTGATAGGCTTCAAATAACACCTTTGCTATGAGTTTTTAAGACAGGCATTATAAACTGTTAAAGAAATTCATTCCCTAATTTTTCGCACTTCTAACTGTAGACGGTCTTGTACCCCTGCACTCTTACTTGGTCTTTATCAGAAGATGAGATGGTAGAGAGGAAACAGCATTTTCAGTATGGAAATCATACCACCTAAGACATATTATGGACTTTGTATGTACTTTTGGCTTTTCAGTGATTTTAAGACAGTGATTCACATTGGAAGATACTTAATGTTAGCAGGGAAGAGCAATGGAGTAAAGTGTGGGTCCATACAACCACTTTTCTATGTTTTTATTCGTGTTGAATTCCTACCATGCTCTGAGGGTATTTAATTTCTCACCTGATAGTTGAACTGTTACTGGAGTAACATATGGCAAAATGTAAAGTAGATGATTGTCTGCTTTTTCTTAGAGATCTTAGAGTTGCATATTTAGGATAGGGTGCTTTCACCCCTGTTGAAACAGGTGCATAAACACCGGTTAGATATCATGTCTGATAGTTTTAAAAGATGTGAGTAATCACCTTTGTGTGATTTCTGGCCAATGGGGCTGTATTTTACAGCAGCTGGACACCGTCAGTCACAGTTTCTCTCCTGCCCCTTAAATCCCCTGTAGCTCTTAGAAAGGCAATATCTTTCACGTCAGCAGGACCACACTTAATAAACCATTGGACATACACTGTCTGTATATTGAGTGCAACTTGCATGAGATTGTTCTTTGCTTGGGACTAATGTGTACCATGTGAGGGTGTATAAAATACCTAAGATGGTGCAAGCTGATGCTAAATTAGTCCTCATATTCAAAACATTAACTTAGTGAATCAGATGCTTGCTCTTTGGTAGAGGTGTTAAAAGCCATAGTTCCTGATGGAGTAAAATTGTGAAAGCGTTTTTTATCTAAACACAGTCATGTGGTTTTGTATTGAAGAGGTGTTTCTTTAATGCTTGAATATCAAAATGTAAAGATTATTTTCTGTGATTTTACTTGTCTTTGTTAACTTGCTACATTGAAATATGAGGAATCTTGTTGATGCTATTCTGCTTACAGTGATTTAGTAACTTGCTAGACCAAATTAGCCCTATGACTTCTGGATGAGAGGAGCAGGAAGATGCTTAAGGAAGGAGAAAGCAGAAGATAGTCTGCAGATAAACAGCAACCCAGCCAAGACCGTTTTGAACAAGCTGTGATGAAGCATCCCTGCTCCCTGCCCTCTCTTGGCAGATCTCCACACTGAATGGTGCTTAAAGTCCTGAAAATATGGAAGCTTTCACTGCTGCTTTGCAGCAGAAGTCATCTGTTGTGGCGGTCTTTCTCTGCTCTACTGTCCTTCTAGGTTGGCTGGCTCAAGGTCTCTTGCTGGCTTCCATGCTGTTTTAGGAGATCCTGCTAGCTGAAGTGTTCCTGCCCTTACCTCCAGGGATGAACACGTACAAATTGAGGAAAGTCACCTTTCCCTTCGTAATCACTGCACAAGTGATCTCTCTCACTTCTGATCCCTCAAGCAGATGCTAAGCATCTATTTAACTTCAAATTTACAGGTTTTTTTTCAGCCTTTCACTCTCATCCTGTTCCTTTGCAGCAGTGAGAGTGCAGGCTTAAAGAGGAGGTGCCACACTGCTTAGCCATGGGCAGGCCAACAGAGGTAACATCCAAGCAAGTTAGGCCCTTTGGTAATAAAATCAAATAGAAACCCTAAGTGACACCCACCTGAGGAGAACTCTTTTTAATTATTATTTGTATTCAGAAGTTGCATGCCATGGAGGACAGAAGCAATGGCTGATCTGTGTCCAGGATCCATATTCTTGGGTATCTTTCTTAGTATTAGCTGTCTCATTCAAATAAGGGTACTGAAGTAAAGTTCCCATTATGATTCCGGAATCCAAATCTGATTGAGCCAGTGAAAAATCTTCTCAAAGGAATGGGTAAAGTCTGTGTTTGAACATAATTTCTGTACATTTCATGAATTCCTGTACTAATTAAAATGGTGATTCAGTATCAGAATTGCATACAGAAGGGGGTAGCCACATCCTTCCACTGAAATTACCATGAATTATTTTTTCTAAGGAAAAAGAAGGAAAACAAACTCACCTGGCTTTGCTTTGCCATTTTAACTAAACAAAACTTTCAAAATGCAGAGGAGTTGGGTGGTGAAGAAATGCATGCTTAGTTTTCAGTTTAGTTAGCTTTTTCAAAGGAAGGAAGGGTCATGCTTGTATAAAAGCCTAGTGCTCTGCTGAGGAACATGATATGAAAATAAAAGCTTGAGGATAAGGAAGAACCAGTTTCATTCAAGTACAGCTCATACGGAGAGCCAGTAACTATTTTTAAGGACATTCCTAGTTTTTGATGCTTTGAAACTTTTTTTATAAATACAGCTAATAGAAAAATCAAAAAAGGAAAACTGACATTGTGGCAAAATGTATTGGAGGGCTACTCCATAATAGCAACATAATTCTTAGGGAGCTTGCAAGAAACTGTAGCTCTGAACGCAGTGAATTTGTTGTGCACTCTTGGAAGCTTGCATATTTTTCAGTGTGATGCATGAACAAAACCCTGTTTTCCCATCTCTGTGTTGAATGGAAGGACTTTTATTTAGTCCAAAACATTCTGAATAGAGATTTCATGTTCTGCAACACAGTGGAAGAAAGTGCTTTCTTGAAATTGTTACAAAAACCTCTATTAAGTTTATATAATTATACACTGAAAAGTTTAATTTTAAGTTCAGATCTGTGCTTCCTTAAAGCCATTCTGACAATACAGCTGACAGTAGAATTTTTTCTCTGAAACCAGGCACAAATCCCAGCGAGACATCCACAGTATCCATTGCGACATGTGCTGAATGGTGGAAACCACAGACAGTGTCTAGGCCTTTTGAAATAATAAAGTGTTGTGATGACTACTCTGGTAGGATATGGCAAAAGTAGGTTATTTTCCTGTTCACAGGAAAGTAAGATGAAGCATATCATCTGGTCCATTCCCTTCTGGGTTAGTCACAGCTGTGTGTGCTTCTTTGAAGCATAGATGGTGCAAGGGGAGTGTATGTCATGACTCCTTCACAGTGTATGCAACAGCTCTTTGCAGGTTGTCATTGCTGTAGTTTCTCCCTGTTTCTTGGTTTGTTAAGTCGGTGGCAGTTGTAAGGTTTTCTGTTCAGTCCTAGATTACTGTTTATTCGTCTCTCACTGTATTTGGTTTGGGTTTTTTTTGTATACTGGGTGCCGCTGAGTATTTGAACTAGGATCACGTTTTCTATGTTTTTTATGGCTTTGCCATAAAGCTGTCTCTCAGAAAGAGTATCTGTGCCAATTTTTGTTATATCCTTCTTAAAAAGAAAACTGTGTTTAGATTTCTGTTTTTACAAACACTGTTAAGTCTGTTAGCCTCCATGTCTTTCCCAGTAGATTGACTTATTATGGTATTAAGTGCTTTTGTGTTGACCTATTTTAAATCTTGGATCTTTATTTCAAGGGAGTTAATTGTTTAGTAATGCTGCTATTCTAAAAGAGACAGAGGAGGTTAAAAGAAATACAGGAAGATAATTTGGAGGAGTAATGTAGCAACTGCAGGCTGTCTAGAGTGCTGTAGCTGTGTAAGACACCACAGATGGTGTAACTGAGTATAAGAGGCTCTTGTTTCAGTGATTTATGTTTGCCTCTAGGTAATGATGTAGGATAATTGAGCACAAGAAGCAGCAGAGGAAAAAAGTTTTTTGTCTTTTAAATCCCCTTTCTAGTTTATATCAGAGATGAGATTTATAACTGAAATCTCTAAATTCAACATGGCTTACTGCCAATGAGATGCAAATCAGAGCCTGGCTTCTGCAGGCTTCAAAGGCAGACAGAAAACAAGACACTGCATCTTTAAGAAGTGCTTATTTGGCATTTACTTATTTAGTTAAAGATCATTGCCAGGCAGAACTCCCGTGGGAGGAGTGGATGGCTCATTGGGCCTCATGGGGAGGGCGGTAATTAAACTCTGAAGGCAAGCAATGATGTTAAGCTAAAAGCTCATCTTTAAATAGTAATACACTTGCAATGTAAAGTGGAAGGCCCTCGGGTGCCTGTTGACATAGCGTTAGGAGCTGGCACTTTTTTATATAAAAGCTAAATTGAAGAAACTGTTATGAGCTCATCTGCATAAAGCAATATGATTCTGCCTGAGGGTGTGGGCAACAGGGAGTGATTAGCAAAACGTCTTTTTCCCTGCTACTCTGTTGCTCTGCTAACATGCCACTTGTCACTGAGAAATTTGAGATACCATATGCCAACCTGCATCTACAGAGACCCCCTTGCTGATTGCACATTGAAGAATTCCTCTTCAGCGCATGAGGTGCTGTCAAAAAGCATTTCTGAGATTGCATGAAACATGCCGGAAAGAAAAATCTCTTGTTGCCTTCCCATTTCTTCCTCTCGTTTTGCATCAAGCCTTTCTTAGTCAAAGCTCTAGATGTGAAGCAAAACACATTTACAGTGAAAGAACTGGATATGCTTTACTGACCTTCATCTCCTCTTCATCCCATGTGACTTGGACTAGTTTATATAGACTAACCTTTTAGCAATGTGAGGCTTTAGTTCCCATAGAGAAGTAGAAGCCAGTTTGATTTCCATGGAGATCTGGATGGGGCATTTGCTTTGCTTAAAATCAGTTTGAAATTCTTGTAACTGTGTCTCCAGGGGCTAGAAGGAGATGCCCGATGGAATGATAATAATAATTAAGAGAAACTGAACATCAAGCCATAATATAATTTCCTGTCATACCAGTTACAGACTCAATTGCATAAGATAAATACATTTTAGTTCAAGTGATGTTTTGAGGTAAAAATAATATTTTCCTGACATTACAACCTAAATCTTCTTTATTTGTTTCGATTTTCGTACCTGTTGTTAAGTGGAAGATTAAATTATTATATGTAGTATGTGCATGCAAGCACACATCAAACTCTTCATAAACACATTTTAATGGTATATTTCAATATTCTAGAGTAATGTTCTACCTATAGTTCAGAACTGAAAAAAAAGTTGGGGTGTTTGCACTTTCAGGTTTTCTTTGAATGATTGTATATATGTAAAATACAGGGCTCTCTAAAGGCTTTTTTTCACTTAAAGGTATCCTGGTGGTTATTCTGGAAATTATGACACATATTTTTCTATACACCTGAGATGTCCAACTGGTGTCTTGCTAGATAACTCAGACTAGCCCCAATTATTTTGGATGCATCCTAGCAAACTTGTGCCTCTTCACATGCTGTCACTCATTGTACCTATCTAGCGTGGAAACACTGAAGAATGAACTATTGTTACATGGAAAGTGTGTTACTTTATGGTACCACATACATTGAAGGTAATTTCCTAAAAAATTTCCTTGGACCTTTTAAGAACACTGTTTCAGAATACAAGGAAAAACTTTTTTTGTATATTGAAATATCAAAACCACAGTTACACAGTGTAACTCAGCAGTTGTACAATGATGTCTGGACGTTCATCATAAACTCATTGATTCTCATATTAGAATGATAAAGTAAGACAACTTCTGTCTGTTCAGTTCCAGGTAAGCTATCTAAAATGAACACGTGGAGATTCTGTCCATAATGACAGGATGCATATATCTTAAAGCCACTACATGGCTTATACTCTTCATTATTATAGCAGGACTAACTAGGGTTTTATCTTTGGGAAGTTTTGTTGAGGGATTAAGCACCAATTCAGAGAATTTAGGGCATAAAGTCAGAATGAAAAAGAATTTGAAAGAGGATCCCCTCAAAAAAAGGACTGAAACATAATGACAGGTTAGATTTGGAAAGCTGGTGTAGCAATCATGCCAATGCTGTTTCTAGCCTATGCATAGAGGGTTTTGGTGCCCTAGGCTGACTGTATGCTGAGTGTGAGGGGGAAGGCCTATTTATTCTTCCTCTCTTGTCATGTCACTCATGACAGGAAGAGACATGAAAAGCTCAAGGGGCTAATCAGTTTTTAGGCTCTGACCCATATTTTGTGTTAGCAATAATTATGAAATAAAGGGATTCTCATGTCTTATTTTACCCATAAAACTGCACTGCAGTTGCTCCAGACTTAACACTCTATGAATGAGTGGTTAGTAGGACTACATTTTTGGAAGAAACTGAACTGTGGATGAGAATTAAAATGAAGTGCAGGTGATAACACAAGCCAAAAGGTTTGGGTGGGTTTTTTGTTTGATTTTTTTGTTTGTTTGTTTTGTTTTGCTTTTTGAAGCTGTGCCAGGTGTGTTGAAGACAGCAGGGTAAGCAAATACACAGGCCAGCTCTTCCAAAAGATGAGATGAAGTTGATTTTAGCAACATGGTAGACCAGACCTCATAACTGCCTTACACTCCAGTAGATGCAGGTGTTTTCCCATACTTAACTCTAATGCTTTCTACCTTTCAACAAGGATCACAGTCATAGCTAGACAAAATCAGCAAACAAAAATACATCCATTGCAATTCCCAGTGAATGTGATTGCTGCAACTAAAGTTCACAATTTTTTGAATTTATAAAGCTTGCGGGACTAAAAAGTGTAAGGACAAAAGTCACACAGTTATGTGGATGCATTTTCTTCCTTAACTCTGCTTTAATCTTTTCCTTGTGATCTGGGGCATGGGTTGAACAGTACTGAACTAGGAACCAAAAGTGCTTTCAAACATGACAGGAAGGTTTCTGCTTCTTTTTTATGGTATAGAACTGCTAATTTCTTGTCTGGGGAAGCTCTAGGAAGAAGCAGTTTCTGCTGTGGCTTTTCTTTTATGCTATTTGATTTTATAGCAAATAGAGAAGTTCATAGTGCTTGTAAGCTTAGGACATTTTATTAAAAGAAAAATATCCTTTAATGTATCATGAGACAAAGCTTAAAAAAAAATCCTGTTAGTGTCAGTGATGGTACTTATTTCTCTTGTCCTCTTTCTCTCTGTTCATCTTTTGCTCTAGCGGCTTTGACCATTGATGCTAATTAGTACTGAAAAGGACATTTTTGGCAAGGCTTTTAAATACAGCTTTTATCTTCTCTAGCAACAGAGGAAGTTGTATTTAATGGTATTTGACATCTAAGAGTGACTGCAAGGTCTTTTTACTGTTGATTTTTTTTTCCTAAAGGAGTTCCTTATTCCTCTAATTTATTAAGAAATCAAGTGTACTTCTATTCTCAGCTTAGTTCTGTACTTGGCTGAGAACAAGCTGTGTTTATGTAAGTGTACAATATTGAAAAGAAAATTAGAATTGTAACATTGTTGCACTGAGTGTTCAGCATCAGAAAATTTGCTTTTGATATGCATATGTTTTAAAATAAATTATGTATTTTCTTCTTTTCAAGGTTTAAAGACATACCATCTAGTTATTGGCCCGTATAGTATAGTTGGTATACAGTTGTAAGAGACTCTTGCGAAATCATTGATCCCAATCATTACTGAATTTCCTACTTGCTTATTTGCAGTGGTTATTTTTGCCATGCATTGCTGTAACTGTTTTCTTTGGAGGGGTGCTTCTGTGTGGATTCTGATTTTGGCCAAGCAGCATCGCCAGATGTGACTGTGTCAGTGTTAGATTACAAGTACTGACACTGAATAAAAATTTCTAGAAACCATAACAATAAAATGACTACAGCCTTCAGAAACAATGAAATGTATAAGCATTTAACATGACTCCAACTCACAGGCTTTCTATTTTGGTTTCAGGAAAGGTGTCCCACCCATTTAGGAGATCTGCTACCTTATATAATTACTTTTTTTCTCCTTTGTTGTAATCTGATAATAATAAACTGAACATGATGTAGAACACAAATAGATAGGAAGAGTTTCTTCTGGCAAGATACCAGACAGACTGTTTTAGTTTCAGTTGATGTGTGAGGGCAGAATTTGTTGCAGGGTAGAAATCAGTAGTCTGTAGGAATAAACAATTTGTCCTTAGCCCACCTTTCTCTTTCATTGTTTCATGTAATTCTTCTCAATTACTAGGGCTCATGTTAAGACTAGATTTTGGGAGGCAAGGTCAGTGCTTTGTATCTATACTAGAGAAGGCAGTTCTGCAATCTGGAACTTTTTAATACTACTTTCTGTCACTCTCCTGGGGTTTAGCTGCCCAAATCAAAAGCATGTGATATCAGTGCACACCCTCATGTGGACTTTCATGAACTTTTGGCTAGGGTTCTTGGCCCTGCAGGGGTTATAGCCATCTGTCATCAGAGAATGATCTAACTTACACTGGCAAACTGGCCCAAGGAAAGGAAATATAAAGATGAGCTTTCTCTCATTTTTTTTGCATTTCTCAGCTACACAGCATGCTCTGCCACAGCCTAGAGGTATAATTATAGTTGTAGCTGTTGGACTAAATCATGGATATGGCATATCAGCAAATTTCAGGGTTTTTTCTCCCTTTCACCACTCTTGTGCAGGTTTGACTTTTGAGACTGGTTCCACTGAAAAAAAAAATTCAGTGAAATTATATTCTCTTACCAAGAGTTTTTTGTTTCAGAGCAGCAAAGCAAAACACAGTTCCCTAGCTCTGCAATGCCTTATTGGAGTTACAGCTCAGAGGCTTCCCCATAGGCACATCTTGTTTGAGAAACATATTTCTCAGATGACAGCAGAGATTTATTTTGGTCAGCTGTTTGGATTACAACAGATACAGCAGGATTAAAAAGATCTTCTCAGGAAATAACACCATTCAGCTCTTAAATGGCAGCATGTGGGGCCTGCAAGAAGCATAGCTACATAGCCCCTGGGAAGTGCAATTCTTCAAGGAATTGCTCTAAAGGTGAGGACATTCCAAACCTCAGATTCTATGATACTTCTGGTTATTTTTGATCAGAAGGGAAACCAAGGGTTTAGTTTCATTCATTCAAAAAAAAAAAACCCAAAAAACTAAACCCAAAGTTCTAGGAATGCTGAAATATTTGATTTTGAGTGGCACCTTGAAGCCACGCATTTTGGAATCTTGAGCCTTTTTACATGAATATGTCTACTTTTAGCCCCTGTATAACACTAACAGATGCTGAAATGTGCTGTAATTTCTGATGTGCTGGAAATTCTGTGTTTTGCTTATGCTTACAAGTGAGCTACTTGTTAATTTTGTGTTTTAAATATTATATATGCCTGTATTAACTGTGTGACACACCAAAAGCACATGCTAACTGATGCTCCTACTAGCTCATAATTGATGTGATGTATGTAGTTTTCCACATGCTGAATTAGTTATAAAATATCTCATATGATATGTAATTACACTGACTCGATAATCATTGAAAAGAACTGCTATTGTTTTCTCTATATACAGCTTTTCTTGGGTATGAGAATAACATAATAATCAGCATTTGTCAGGTAGGAAAATCCCTATATTCTGGAGTTGAAATCTGTAGCAGTTAACATCAACTCAGATGCTTAAATGAGTATTGGATTATTGCTTTTTAGTACAGCAGAATTTGGGATAATGCTGTCACTAGAGTGAAATTCTGTCATGAAAGACCTTAAAATTAAGCTTTTTGCACCCAATCCAATAATCTAATGGAGCAATTGAAAAGTCTCCCATTGAGTAGAATAGGCTTTGGGCCATTAGCTTTCAGAGCAGCAGTCGTGCATTGGTGCTTCTGGAGGGTGTGGTAACTAAAACTCTCTTTTATCAGATTGTAGAGCTACCTTTTCATCCAACTTTTAGTTGGGATATTTTCAAACAAGGGCCTAAAATATTCCTGTCATATCAGGATGCACAAACATTTCATATGCCAGTGTGTGTGCCTGCATTTCAAACCCTGGTTATAAGATTTGGTTCTCTTTGATTTTTCATAGCTTTTATATACCAAATAATTATTATTTTAAGGTGATTTTCCGCAGTCAGAATTAGGATCTCCAGTCAGGAAAAGTCATAGAAACAATGAAAGGGCAATTATTTGAATGTCTTTTTAGTTCCTCATTCTTCTGTTTAAAGCCAAATATTCCTTCCTGCTTGGTGAATAGGCAGGTAGTGAAGGAAGAGAACATTAGGAAGCACAGAGATCTCTTCCTCTTCTAAATATCAAACAATGGCATTTTTCTTGTGGTTTCTGCTTGGTTGGTTTTTGTTGGGGTTTTGGGGTTCGGTGTCTTTTGGTTTTAATTTGTATGGGGTTTTTTTGTTTTGTTTTGTTTTTTCTTAGATCAAATACTGCTTCTGACTTTCTTTTTGTAAACCCTGCTACATTAAACCTACAAACTCATTTGTCAGGAATGAGATGCTTTTCTTTCAGCATTTTTTATAGATTTGATGCAATTTTATCTATTTGTATTTGTGACATTTACATATCATAGAATAACCTCCACATAAGACAAAATGAAATGCTAAAGAATGTAGACCATTTAAGCAACAAATTTAAATAACAAAGGGCATGGAATAAGAGAGATACTAAGAATTAAAGATTCTTCTGCAATAGCAAGCTGTTGTGCGTAATCTCAAGTGTGTATATCAATTCCTGATTTCCTGGATCTTTGACAGAAATCACTGACTTTTCAGTGAACACATCAAATAAAAGGTTTCTGGACAGATACAGTAAGTTTATGCAAAATAAAAGAGAGAGAAGTATGTTTCTAGAGTTAAAAAACACCTTACTTTAAAAATTTTGCTTATTATTTCATTTTACTGTTAACACCTGCTCTTAATAATAATTAAGTTCCTTGTTTTACTTACTATCCAGCATGAGAGGGAATTTTATGCTTCAGATTCGCAAGAGATAGAATATAGTAAAATAGTCATTGTCAGGAATGACAGAACCAGACTGAAAAACTATTTGCACTGAAAAACTATCACCAACTTCTCCCCAGAGCTGGTGTATTATTTGCACATTGTTTCATTCTTTACAATGGTACTGTGATCTTATCTCAGGGCCTTTTAAAATCAAGTTCCACTACTCATAGGAGGTAGCAAAAGAAAGTAGGAAGCCTGAAAACCACTGTCATATTAATCAATGCAATTACCATTAAAGAAATAAAAAACACCTACTTTTTTACATTTAGATGAGGCATACATTCTCAGAACCCACAGACCAGTTTCTTCCAAACGTCTAATGTCCCTAATGACTACAGAAAATAAGGTGTGATGGAGGGAAATACATTAATATTGTTGAGTATAGAAGAGTTTTTATTGCACAGTGAAATGTGATGCCCAGTGATTTCCTGGGAATTCCACCAAGTGTACAGTTCCGTTACCTGCTTACAAATTGGCCTAATTTCTGTCATGTATACAAAGATCTAAGTGTGTTCTGAATATTTGGGATGTCTTCATGTTTGTATTAGGGCAAGGAGATAATCCTGAATTATACTGAGAGGATCCTTCTGATGTCTTAATGCGAGACAGTTTGTAATTGGCTGAGCTGTAATCTGTAAAATTTGCCATTTGCAGAAGACGTTACACTCCACAGAGCTTGCTAGATCCTTGCTGTTTAAGGAAAATTGGAACCTTCTGTTAGCAGTGAATGTGTCTGAACCATACTAAACCTTTGCATTGACATATCTACAACCAGTGCTCTCTGATGTTTCCGTGCATCTTTTTAGAGATGACAGAGAAAACCACTTGTATGACCATAATAAAGTATTGCCATAAATTTGCTCTAGGTTGCCCCTGGGTTTTGCTTTGTGATTATGTCTGCTCCTCCTACAACTTCAGCAACCATCCCTCCTAGAGCTAATATCCACCTAGTTACTTTTCAGCTAATGATTCTTAGATCTAGTGATATCCATTTGCAGTTTTGCCTAGAACGATTGGTGTCATTCCTGCTTTTTTCATTCCATGAAAAAAGGTTGCTTTAGGCTAAAGCAGAATTTAAGTGTAGCAGCATTTAACAATGATCAAGAAGTTGAGGTTGTAAGGAAGAGGAAAAGAATTAGATCACATCAGCTGTTTCATCTTTAGCATTATCCAGCTCCTGATAAAAGCAGCTCCTGCTTGCTTTTGAAACTCAAATGAAAGGTCAATATAAAATTTTAAATGCATTTTCCTATGCAGAAAAAAATTCTTAAATGATATCTTTATCATATGCACAGCTTATGGTACCATATGAGTTGTCCATTGGATTTTGGGCATTTAGCTGCACAACATTGTCCTTGAAGGACTAAGGTGGGAAAAGGTCACAGAAAAGGGGCATTTTTCTTTATAGGTCTTCAACAAGTAGCTTGGTATTAAGAAAATTCTGTGTACCAGTAACTTCAGAGAGGAATGCTAAGGTACATTCAAGCTCAGAGAAAACTTTTCTGCACCAGTTATAGACCTTTTTCATCCCTTTTTCTTTTCTAGTTTTGTTTCACTTATTCCTTTGTCTTTTTCAATGTGCTCCTCTGCTATGAGTCCTTCTGTTCTTTGGACCCTCTTATCCAGGTGTGCTGTATTGCCTTTTACTTCCACAAACAGTGGGGTATCTATCTGACCTGCTGATTCCTTGCTTCCATGGAGGTGCATTCTTACGAATTGTTTCTGCCCCTGGTTTAAAGAAAATTCGGTGAAGACCATGTACTGGAGGCTTTAGCCACTAACATCTATTGACCACGGATTTCTCTCTGTTTTGGTTTAATTGCAGAATAACAAGCATTTATTTTCACCGACAGTTGAGGCTTTCCTATTTATAAAGAAGCTGATGGTGTGTTTCATCATCCTAGGACCATGTTTTTTGTTTCCTTGTTGCACTGCTTCCACATAAGTGTTTGCATGTTAGGTACAGTACAGAGAGAGATTATTTTTTTTGTAAAAAAAAGAAGAATGCAAATATTTTCTCTTTTTTTGTTTGTTCTTTGTTCCATATACACAACTGTTCAGTCTTGGAGTTATCTACTACTTCAGAATTTTGAAGATAGTATGTGAGAGGTGTGTTATCATGCAGAAATAGGAGAAGGATAAGAAAAATTAGTTGGGACAAATCTTAAAGTCTTACATTTTAATCTGTTGTTGCATTCACATTCTTGTTGCTGATGTCCTCCTGTTGTAATTTTCTTTGGTTATTGGAATAATTATCATTTTGGGCCATACATTCATACTAAATGAATAAGAATGTCAAATGAAGGAGTGCCAAAGGAACTAGACAAGAGGAACTAATAAAAAGGCAAGTGATTCATATCAGTAAAGCTGTCATGTAAACTTTGGTAATTAATTTGCATCAAGGTTGAGTTTTATGCCTGGATCTTTTATACACTATTATTAGACTCTAGAAAGATATCCTTATGTATTCAATTTAGTTCCCTTTAATGGGAGTCCAGAACAATGATTTTTGCTGGTACAAATCACAGTCATTAGTTGCTTCTGAGTGAAATTCACATGGGTGAAATGCTACCAGAGCTGTGGAAAACTATGGACAAAATGTGTTCTATTTCTGACTTCTCTGTAGGTAGATCATGATCTCCAAAGATGTTAAAAGATGCTTGGATGTCACTATTATTTGTTCCTCTTTCACTTGTAAGTGAATATGGTTTAAGAATGTTGAACTTGCTCGTAAATGCTTTCTGGATATGATAGCATTTTAGGAAAAATTAAGCTTTTTCCAGAAGAGAACAATCCCCTTAGAACCACTGCAAATAACATGGCCAAGGATGGGGAAAGAAATGAATGAGGTTAATTTTTATTCCTTATTTTCCTATTCAGATTTTATTTGAATTTCTCTTCATTTATTTAAAGTCCTCAGAATATTTTTATGTTTAAGTTCCTATTAGGAAAGCTAATGTTCATAACAGCTTTGAACTTTGAACCAGAGTATTTTTCATAGTGACATAGTAGAAATATTATAAATGGGTAATATTTTATATTAGTTTGCAAATTAGATTAAAAATGCCAAGTCTTTCCCTCCTTATGTCTTGCAGAATCATAAATTAATGTTGAAGAGGTCCTCCAGAAGCTAATCGAATTCAACCCCCCATTCAGAAAAGGTCTAATTAGATCAAGTTTCTCAGGACTATCATTAGTCAAATCTTGAACACCCCTGAGAAAAGAAGTCCCACCACTTCTGTGGGCTTCTGTTCCAGTATTTAACCATCCTTATGGAAATAAAAAAATTGTTCTATCATAGCATGCCTCCAAAAACTTCTGCCTCCAGTGTATGTGTAATTTTGATCAGAGAGGGCCAGGGAACATTCAAATAGCTCTTTCTCCAAGCTAAATGAGTCCATTTCTTTCAGCTTCTCCTCATCCACCATGTCCCCTGACCTCTACTGAGTTCACTTTAGCATGTCACTATCATTCTATCCTGGAGAGCCCAAAGCTGAGCACAGCACTAAGGATTTAAGAATCGTGTGCTTAAATGAAGAATTTGCATCACTAATTTCCTACTGTGGAATTTTTCTGCCCTACTCCCTAACAGTTTGGGCACCTCTCTTGATCATTATTTATCTAGCAAGCTACAGGGTCATTGAAAGAAGAAAACTGAGATATGCTGCATTATCCCTGCCTATGGCTGACAGTAATAGCTGCAGCCGCAGAACAATATACTGTGTGTGGGTGGAGTAAAAGTTCTACCTACTAGGAAAATTTCCACGAAAGGCTTCCAAGCATAACAGAGTTTGCTGCTTTATTGCCATAAACAAATAGCATCCTTCCCTCAGCAGTACTGATATTAGAAGTCTCCATTTAAGTGCAAAGACCTGAATCAAAACTTTCCTGCAATTTAGTTTTGAAGAAGCTAATGGCAAGCCATGCTTTTCAGCTTTCAAGGGAACTGCCTCAACTCCCACTTCTTGGCTTTTTTCTACTGGGTGAGAACTGTAGGTGAGCAGTTCAGAGTTTTGCTGACACACCAACACCTATAAAATAGCATGTTGTAGTGATGCGTGAAAAGCACTCAGCATTAAGTTTTTGAAATAATCAATTATTTAGAAGCTCATCACATTTACTGTCTGTTGAAGGATCTTTATAGCAATAATGAGGTCATTGCAATCAAATCCCCATTCTTACAGCGTTTCATCTACAAAGCCTGCATACAGCCATAAAAAAACTTAAAAGACTGCAGCTTGGAATCTATTCTGGTCTCAGCGGGTGATTATTGCTTTTAAATTCTTCCTACCTGGATACCTTCTTGTATAATGAAGTACTCTGACTTGCAGAAGAAAAAGGAGCCTTTGGTCATTAGATAAAGTGTCTATATATTGACTTCATTGGCCTTGAATCAGACCTGTAGAATGCTGTCAGATATTCTCTAGTAGGTGGGAAAGCTACTGGTAAAATTGCATTCAGGGAGATTTTGGAAGAAGTCTTTTGAGTTAAGCCCTATATGACATATCCTCACTAAAGGCAAATATGCTTTTAAAAGAGCAATAATCAAGAAATTAGTTCAAAACACCAGCATATATACATTTTCCTGAAATTTCTGACAACTTTTAATAATGGAGGAGTAATTCTTAAGGATCAACGATTCCTAATTATTTCTTATTTTGTTAGTGAAATGATAATAGAATACTATATGAAATTTAAGGGTTATCCTCATGAGGTTAGATAAAGAACTGTTTGATAACTATTAGATTAAGGGTGTGAAAATCAATCAAATTTAGAGAAGAGTTTTGAAATGATGAGGTCATTTGCTCTATTGCCATGTCTTTGAGCTTTTCTGACAATGGAGCCTAGTGCACTGTGAAGCTGATTTGGCACTTTGCTGGTGCAGGCACATGTCCGCAGCTATAGGAGGCACTGTTCCTCCCTATGGTAACAACCTGCTTCAACAGACCTACCCCCATTTGTTACTGGTCAAAATGTGACAGTTATTCTGTAAGCATATTCAAGGATCTAAAAATATGGGGATTTATTTTCTTTATTTTCCCCTTCCCTGTTTTCTGTACAATTTATAAGGAAGATTTGAAACTTGACTTACTATGAGCTGAGATAGTTCTTGTTCCTTTCACAATGGGAATTGAAATATTTGACACAGAATGGTTAATGGCTGCAGGAGAACTCACTACAAGATGGTATGGGAGGGGAAAAGGATTTGTTAAACTGAAAAAAGAGGAAAAAAATGCATGCATAATTGGAGTTACTCTCTTTTTTTAGATTACATAGAATTTACATATAGATAATAAAAATAGCTAGATACTCTGGGGAAAATAAAAAGTATCTATGTAAATTTTCAGAGGTTTCCTGCAGAATAAGTAAAGCCCAAGTTAGACTCTTCTAAAGTTAAAATTACAAAGCAGAAACAGATGTATTAGTTTGTAGTCAGACTGATAGGTTGACAAAAAGTGTGATGTATGGTTTCAGTGAGAATTCTGCATTGCATGTCAACAGCGAAATATTTATTGTCACTACATAATATTTATGGATGCAATACCACAGCCTGAATATAGTGCCATCTTAAAATACTGTTCATTAAATAGAGCTATGAAATTTGTAATACAGTTTACTCTTGGAGATCTCTTGCTGTTCGTTAGTCCTTCGGTGTTAAAATCCTGTTAAATGCAGGAAGCTGGATTCATGTTCCTCACCACAGAATTCCACTGAAGCTGTTGTATTTACCACTTTACTTTGGCCCTAAATCAGCTCAAAGCTAGAGGGGGTATAGGTAAATGTCAACCCAAGTTTACAGGTTGCAATTGCAAAAATCTTTATGCTGATCTGGGAGAAGAGTGGCCTGTTGACAAATAAGTCTGAGATAGTATGGTTCCTGTCAAGGTCTGAAAGGTCTGAATATAACATAGCTGGGATAAATGCAGTTTCTTGTTATACAAAGCATGGCTTAGGATTCTGGAAGGTGAGATCAGCAGTGAGTTACAAATATACCCCCTATCCTTTTCAGAAAGCAAAACCTCTTATTTGCATTATTAAATTAGAAAGCAAACTCTGTTGGACAACTTTAATGGATTTGTGACCTAAATTGAATAATCATGGCGGTTTTACATACTGGTGTGTAACTTCCAGACAGACATAGCTTCAATTCAATAAATAAGCTGAATTTTTATTAAGTTAGAGTTACGACTGAGCTTACTTCATTTACTCAGGTAGTAAATGTATAGTTTCATTCTTAAGAATTGCATGTCTCTTACAGGTTTCTGCACTCTCCTAAGATACCATGGATGCCAGCGTGCTGGCTAGGTGGGTTAAAGCTGCATCTCCTGTTCATGAAGCCAATGTATGTCCTTGAGGCATCTGAGAGAAAAATTAAGCCTCATTTTTGAATTTGACTGTGGTTTCATTTTTTTGCATTAGGAATATAAAAGAAAATAATGGAACTCAGCAGATATGTTCATTTATGGGGAAAAATAAAGGCAATAGCTAAAACAGGTTTTAAATCCTTGCCCTGCTGGATACTATGGCAGTTTTCCTAATGATTCTAGTGTGACGAGATTTCAATCATCAGCACAGATGAGTCCATAAGAATTTTCCTCAGAGAAATATTCTTTCCTCACCTTTCTGTCAGTACTTTTTGACTCTTAGGCTAATATGCAGTTTTGAAATCTTCTATCCCATTAAGCAAATCAGATAAACATGGTTATGTCTGACTGTGTATGAACAAAATGATTTTTTCATGGTTTTAAGCTAAGATGTTTCTTCAGATATCTACATTAATCTTTAAGCTAAAGAGAAAGTAAATGGAAAGTGCTGGTGCATGTAGTTAAATATTTATTAAAGTAGATGTGGAACTAAATGAGAAAAAGTGAAGAAAATGCGAAGACCTGCAGGGGCAATAGTGTTTAGATTTATCTAAATCTGAAGAATATTTCAGCAGCAAGAAAAAGCCTCATTTGCCTTCCTTTTGATCAATTTGTAGCTGTTAAAGTGCTGACAGCCAGTATATTGGAAGATCTATCCCTCCCCTCTGAGGTTTGAGTAGGAGATGAGATTGCCACAATAGGAAAAACAGTGGGATCTCAACTACACTAAAAGAAGAGGAAACCAGACCAGCTCCCCTCGCAAAATCCTATACACTGCCACAAAGTGCTTATCACTTTTTAAGTTCTTACAGGAAGGGCATAAGCCCTGCTGGCTTCTGGTAAGGCTTGAGCTTCTAATCTGTCTAGATGAAAATCCACCTGGAAATCCACAAATCCACCAGTTGTGGATTTGTCTTCCCCGGCATCACTCCCTCAAGAGAACTGTGCCTGAGCAGTATTCCTCTTTGTGCAGAAATCTTACAGTAATCGCTCATACTTAACCCACACATTTTTAACTTCTCATTGTGGTCTGCCTGTCTGCAGCAAGCATGGTAAAACTCTGTAGACATGTTGAGTTCTTTGCTCCTTTGCTTTTTTACTGAAGGCCTTAGGCTAGCACAGAATGTAAACTCTATTATGTAAATAATACTTACTTTTTCTGAAATCCTCCCTCTGTGAAAAGATGATTTGCAGCACTTTCAGTGACTTCATATTTAGGTGATTGAAGAGTCCAAGGTTAACGCACTGTCTGATAAAATGACGCTGATTTTATGACTGGATGGAAATGTCTCCTAGGCTTTTTTTAAGGATGGAGGCAGGCTGGGTGGGGAGGTCTCTCTTGGAAAACTGTGTCATTTTGAGGCACATAAATTTCACTTCTAGCGCTACTGTTGTCACGCTGGAGAGTCTGTCACTTGCACAGTTGTATGGCTTTGGATCATATGCAAAAGTGTAAATTATTTTATTACGAATTGGTAAACCTTATGTGCATTTATTGTGTTAGAGATAGTGAGCAGAAGTATCCCAGACCCAGCCATTTGAAAGTAACTAATTCTTGTGAAGTTTGGTTAGAAAGGAAAATGCAATGAAAAATACATAGTAGTCAGCAACAGACAAGAATTACGCGTGGATTTTTATTTTTCATCTGCTTCACTTTTCAGAAATAAAAATCAAGTGATTTGTTTGCAAATGACCATTATCTGAATTAGATGCAAATAACTTTTTATCTCTCTCCAAAACCCTCCTGGTCATTCATTCAGTTCTTGAAGATTCTTTCCAAGCTGGCTTCTGTACTAAGACAAATCTAAATACAAAAAGACAGAAAAAAAGTTATTCTATTTCCATGGCAACATCAATTCATATGCTGCAGGTACAACAGCTGCCAGTTAGTCCACTCATTAAATGAAAGCTCCTGAAGGCTCTTTATACTGTAACATTTGGCCAAAAATAACTTGGCATGCCACATTTTTCCCACAAACCCACTGAGAGCGAGATTAAGCTGCTTGGCAAGCAGACTGTCAACTTGCTTGGTGTCTTCATGCTAAAAGGAAGAAAACAGTCAACATTTGAGAAAGTGGAAAAAAGGATGTTTATGGTTAGCACATTATTTTCGTGGGTTAAAAGGTAAAATATTTATTCTGTTGAAAGGGATATGAAAAATCTTCTGTTTTATTCACCCCAAAGGCACCAGGTAATTTGTTTTCCAGCAGAAAATGATTGTAATTACATACATTCTGATTTGGAATTAATTAGCATTTTTTGAAGTAGCAGGGATAAAGCTAGGCAGTTACTAGAAATGAATTTTAATGGAAGTAAATCAATTTCTCCTAGTCAGACTTGGACTTTCAGCAGACATTTTCTGAGAGAGAGATAAAATTATTACTTTCGTAACCATTTTGTGATGAAGTTCTGTCAGTAATTAGATATTATCACATGATACTAAAATTGGTATCACTGTTACCTGTCTTCAGCAGATTTAATGTGAAGCAGGTGATGTTTAAGCACTTCCTAAGAGTACTCAATGGAGGCAGTAATAAAAAAAGTAAGGCTTTTTTTGGCAATTGCATAGATACTGTTTGGACCTGTAATTACAACTGATTAACTTAATTAAAACTGGGACAGACAATCCTGAGCTGATTTTTTTAGAAACCTGTATGAATAGGCCGTCATCAAGAAGGAGCTGGTGTGATGTGTTTTTTAATGATAGCCTTGGGAAAGTGACTGCACTGTACAGAAAATCCACTCCTGCTATAGGAAAAGGTGGCAGTTTAGCATTTAAACACAGATAGAAATGAGAGGGTTCCTTAAGGGAAGTGTTTCAATCTTTCAATTTTAAATTTGTAAAACACATAATTCAAACTAATGGCAGCATTTTCTGGAGAGATTTTTCTATCACTCATCCCTAAAGCTCAGTAGACCTGTTAGCCAATTGAACAGAGCTGGTGGGTTACAGCTTTGGGAGGAGACTGACTTACCAAATGATTTAGATTTGATTATAATTTAGATTTAGGTTTATGAAACAGACTGATTTGATTATTTTGGAACTAAGATTTTGACAGTGTTACATCATTCTGAGCTGCAGTTGTAAGCTTGAAGCAAGCCCACCACAAACATTCAGATCTGTAAAAAGCTACATTCAAACATTCCAATTTTCCGCATCTACAGAAGGAAGGATTGTTTACGTGCAGGCATAAAAAATGTAACCCTGTTTTATTTCTCTTTTGTGTGTATTCATCACTGCTGGTGGATGACATAACAAGATTGTACAGCATATTTAACCCCCTACAAGTGGGGTGGTTAGTACAGTAATATATTCAATGTGGGCTTTTCACCATAACTTTTGAATTTTTCACTCATTTTTAGTAATTCTTTATGCTTTTGATAATGTGATTTTTAATGTGTAATAATGATTAATGTAATTTCTTTCACTTTTGACCAATTAGTTTATCTGTAACATAGCAAATAGTAGGGACCCCATTTTGATGTCTGAAGATGCAATGTGAAAATATCGCCACCTAAACAAAAGCAAATTCTCTGATGAGTCTTCTGTACTGGAATATACTTCAGTTAATGTATTTCTTTGAGAATATTGCTTGTGATACTCTTCTCATTATATGCCTTGGGAATGCACACAGGAATACTGATTTTGCTTATTTTCTTTTAAGAGCTAATGTTTACAAGGAGTATACTTTTTTTTTTAAAAATATTTTTTTATTTGTGGCCTGTACTACAGAGGATGTCTGATGTATCCTTTATCTGAACATGAAGTGACACACAAGTGTGCATTAAACACAGCCTTCTAGTATGACACCTAGTGGGCGATCCACACAGAGAGCCCTGGAATGCTTTTCACATTAGGCAAGGATGATTAGCTTTTATCAATCCCCAAACATGGCATTTGAGGATAATATGAGAAAAAGGCATAAACATTTCCAGGGGATCCTTATTGATGGCAGTCTGCATTACTTCCATGACCTGTAATGCACCACTCTTCTGCCATTTAAGGAAACATCAGGTATTTCCCATCTTGATCACACCATTAGATGGTACCATCAGCCATTAGAACACACATCAGTGCAACCTGGCTGCTTTTAATGGTACCGTAAATACAGGAGGAAGCCAGACAAGACAGTTCATGTTTTGGTAATGCACTGTTAAAATGCAGAAATAAGAATAACAGTAGGACTATTCATTCATCTAATTTCCATTTGGAATGACAGTGTGCTGCCTCTCTGGTAATTCTGAGAAAAAACATCATCATCAAGTAAAATGTTGGTATCTCACTCATTACGTAATTAGAATTCTACAAGGCTGTTTGTGCTCTGGTGGTCAGTGTCTTTAAATTCCCTTTAGTCATGTAGAGAGGCAGTCACTCAGTCATACTGGACAAGGATATATTTCTGTTCATGGAGTGAACTTTTATGATTATCCCATTTCCTTTCATTCATTCAAAGAGGTTATAGGGGAAAGACTTAAAGGATGATGCAACTGGGACTACCTGGCAGCCCAGCTGAAGTGAATTAATAGTGTCGGGTGAAGCCGAATGATAAAGGAAAGGAATTAAAAGCAAAGAGCAGCGGGTGATGCAGTGGAAGAGACAAAGACACAGAAAGATCCAAATAGGAAATATAACCCCACAGGCCACATTTTGCATGGTCTGGAAAAGTGAAAGGTCCTTGCCATAAAAAAAGAAATGGGACAAATCTGTAGACTGTGCTGAAAAAAATTCAAACATTCCAAAATTATAATCAACTGCAGATATTGAACTGCAAAATATAAAGTGAAATAGATCTCCCTGTGGTTATCAGTAATAGGAAATAAATGGGGGGAAAACCAGTCAGCAGTTTTCCTCTGGATTATTTGGAAGTGGGACACCTTTTATCCCCTTAAACTACGCCTGCACTAGTTATCCCTGAAGTTGTCTGGTACTTTGTCTGAGGTCAAGTGAGGATCTTCTGCCTCTCTCTTACACAAATACCAAATATAGATTGCCTCTACTACTGAGCAGTTTGCAATCTTTAGTGAGTGACTGACCTAGATTTTCTTGTGGATCCTCCTGCATAGCATGGCTTAAAGGCTATAACCTCATCCTCCCTCCCTGGGCTATGGATACCATCCTCTTTGAGGAAGGATATCTGTCTGAATTTCTCTAATCCTTAACTCACAACTTTTCAAAGTCATTTTTATCTACTTGTTTTTCTTCCACTGTGCTGTTCTGTCTCCTATGAATAATAGATAAGAAAATAAATATCCCAAATCCATGTACTTTGAAACATGTAAATTGTTTTAATGGAGTTCATGGATTAGAAGTGAGTTTCAAGTGCTGCATAATGAGGTACATTTTATCATTTTATACCAGGTATGAGAAACTAGACCCAGGAAAAATAGAATGGGCAGATGTAGAGATATGAGGCTGTTCCATGAAAAAAATCTATGCGAGAAATAAACTGAAGAAATAAACTTAGGAAAGCAGCAAATTTAAATATTTTTGCCTTATTAAAACATAATTGAAGATTTAAGTACGTTGGTTTAGGATCCACAAACAGGTGGTGCTCTATAGCATGTTCTCTACCAAATCTCTCATTTACTCTCAAAAACCTTTTAATTTGGATTGTTGTACTTCTGAAGTGGATTTTTTTTTCCCCCAAGGATAGCCTAGTTGTCGCTAAGCTTCAATGACACAGTTTCCCCACTGAATCTAATAAAATAATCATAGCAAACTCATGATAATGACACACATTCTCAAAAACAATTAAGAACACTGTTTAATTTAAATGTAGGAAGAGTGGTTGTGGGGAAGATGAAGCAAAGTACATTGAACTACAGCATTCATTGTTAATAGAAAGCAGACATTTTTAAAATATTGAAAAGTTTCACTAACTCATTGGCATTTTCTGAAAAAACCAGATTTTGTTACTGATTTCACATTATGTGTTATTCATTCCGCTTTCCAATTCATGAATCATTTTCATAAGATAATGAAATACTACTTATTATGAATATATTTTTATGCAATTTTTGCCTGCTGGACGAGTGAAAGGTTGCCTTCTTTTATGAAATACATGTCTTTGTAATTTGTGACTTAGTAAAACCATGCAGTCTGCCTTTCTTGCATTCAATTCTACATGTCCCTCAAGTTCTTACTTAACAAGATGGTCACCCCATTCATGTGATGTGGACACGCACCCCACATTAAAATCTGTGATATTTGGTAGTAGTCTATGAGAAACTGGTAACTTTTTCTCACTATGAAGCCAAGGCTGGATTTGTAGACTCTGAAATGTGTTCCCTGAAGCTTTCAGCTCCCTGCAGTCCCAGCATGTTAGCAGAGAGAGCTTAAGTATCTAAGTGAACTTGCTTCACATGTAGTTGAATGTTGCCCATTTTAGTGTTTGCCATGACCATGATGAACTATGACATGTCGCTTTACACATAGGGACTAAAACTGATGTGTGCAGGTATGTGATTAGAATATCAAAAGAATTCAAATGCAGTCTGCAAGACACCTTTTCCTTTTTGCTGTTTTGCAAAGCCATCCTTTTAGTGCACATTAAAATGATCTGATCAGGAATTGAACTAACTAACTAACTAAATAAATTCAAGTATATGAAAAATGGCCATTAAGCCAAGTTCTCTGTAGAGAAATGCAGTCACAAGTTAATTACAGCTGAATCTTTATTGACCTTTGAGCTTTTCATCTTTTGAAGTTTAGGTAGATTTGTTTCTGACTGAAAGGAAGAAGCTAAAGAAACTGGTGAAAAGCCCACAATCACATAGTATCATTAATTTCTTTTCCTGCAGGTTAAAAATTTGTAGGTTAGCATTGGCTTTTGGTGCTTGCAATAACTCATTAATTAGATCTACAGTACCAGGTCCTGGAAAATGAGATCAACTGTCTAAATTGAGTGTCTTTAATTACTTGGCATATTCATTCCTTTTCCCCTTACTCAAGACCAAATGTAATGTTGCTGTTATTGTCTCAGTGCACAAGTGTTGGTGGTAGTGATAGGTCTGTAACAAAGCCCTGACAGTAGTCATTTGTCTTGAAGATTAACAGAGCCATTCTGTACATTGGTTATGTATTAATGAAACACGAGTTTGGTACATCATAATGAATGTTTCTCCAGCAGCCTGGAAAGATGCTTTGCAGCAGCAAAAATCCGCCATGTGTGTTTTTTTCCATTGACTGTTAAGAGACCATCACTGGTATTCCTATTTTATGTGTTTTTATGTCACCATGCACATGAATTAAATTAAGGCCAAATGTTTATTGCTTATATTCTCATTAATTTCAACTATATGTTTATTTCATAATAATTAGAAAAGAGTGAATTGGAATGATTTTTCTTACTGGTCCTTGAGAAACTGCAAATAGCACTAACAGTGTTTTGGGTTCCCTTAATTAGAAACACTGTTTGTCACTGTCACTGGGCAGGCCTCAAGTGACCTTGTTTTGCGAGTGGAAGTCCCAGGGGAATAGTTTAATTGGAGGAGTTGAAACTGAAAGTTACTCTCTGGCCACCATCTGTGCATTAGCCTGGTTTCTTATCATCCAGCATAGGCTACTGTAGTTACTGTAAGGAGGAAACTCAACCACAACAATGTTGTTATAGTCAGATTTTATGGCTGAGAATTACAAGACCAGTTAAAAAATGTAGATGTTACCATCAGGAAGACTGCTGTATATTCAAGATGATGGAAAAGCAATTTAGGTTTGTCAGAGTTAGACTTGATGATCTGAAAAGTCCCTTCCAACCTAGATTATTATTATTATGATTAGGTCAATGCACTTGTTGCTAAAGATTACAAAGTATTTAGATGAAGCTCATTAACTGATCTGGGAAACAGCTATCGCTTCTCTCAGCCCAGAGGACTGATGCAGAGCACTGCAACAGTAAGCAACTTTCAAAATCTAGCTCTTGTTCCCAAATTGCCTGATGGAAGAGATTAAATATTCACAGTGCAACAGAGGAACTTTAATTTAAACATTGTCAAATGTTTAAATGGGATTTAACTGGCTGATTCTACCTCAACCCTTCTACCTAGTTTTAAAGATAAAAAGAAACGATGGCAGGGAAAAACAAGATTTTTGTTTAAAGGTGATGAGGGTATCATCATTATATCTAGGCAGATATCACTGAGGAAGATTTTCCACTGACATTCTTTCTGTTTGAATCATGATGTCTCAGGCTCTAGAGCTGCAAGCAAAGGAGAGAAGTTTCAACCAAAACATTTTCTTGTTTTCAATTAACCTGGTGCATGCAACTTCCAAATGTTGTTTCTGCAAGTGCAGAACATCATAAGGTTTTAAACTGAATTTCGTTTTAAACTAGTTTAGATCTTGCAGATATGTGACACGCTAAGTATCAAAGGTAGGGTGGGTAAGACTAAAGATGTATGTCAGCTCAATGAGAAAATGAGCACTTGCTTACTTGCTTATTCTGGTTATTGCATGACAGTGACAAGAGGTGGAATTTTCCTGTCAAAAATTTGTTAATAATTTTCTTTTGGTAATTCAAAACGCTTAATGACTAACGTAACTGGAATTCACCTGTCAAAGTTAGAGTCCCAGACACGGCTGCTGTGTCTGCAGTTAAAAAGAGGTAGATGAAGTCAAAATAACTTGCTACAGTAAGTTACTGATGTTCTGATGTAAGACTTAAGGGCCAAAAAAAGGCAGAAAAAGAAAAAAAAAAAGGCAGTTAGATATTACAGTATGTCAGAGGGCCATATATTTTCAGAAATTGTAGAGGTAGAAGGGATAAATGATACTCTAGTTTGCCATCATGGATAGGATAAGCCATATAATTTATAGCAGATTTCCTAAGTACGCAGTTTAACTCAAATACTAAGATTCATTGACACTATTAATGTTGAGATAAAAATTGGTTTTCCCCTTGTATTTTGGTGTAATTAACATTTAATTTACATTTTCTTAGCTATTAAGTGAAGTTATGTAAATATACTGAGATCTATCTAATAGTAATAACGTTCAATCAGAAAAACACTGAAACAAGGAACATTTTTAGTGTTTTTTTCTATGAAAACTGATGAAATTATGACTGGAAAAAATTTGTCACTTGTCTTGTCTGTGAATATGAAAATAGGAGAGGAGAAAAAAGTATAACTTTTTCTTTCCCCCCTGCATCTCTCATAATTCCCTGTTTAAATGAAATGTTGCAGTGCTTTTCCTCAACTCCTTGAAGTAGTTTGTTACAAGATGTTGCAGTGAGTGTCAAGAGGCAGTTTTGTATTCACTCTCATCACTAAAGTAAAAATAGGCAACATAGGTTGAAATCTCAGGCTTCAATAGAAGCAGCAAGGCTTCCCTGCTGTCTGCCCTGCCACAAATAACTACTTTTTGGAGGGAAACTCAAGAGATGAAATTTTAGCCTTTCCTTTGGACTGAGGTATGCAAAACCACTGTCCAATGCACAGTGGACATAATGGTGCTCCCCTAGTAATGACCATGTCACTCTTCCATGTGTTCTTGCAGGAGTGACAGGGGCCAGTGTTCACTTTCTAAATATTTGATGTTGAATAGGGCCTCTAAGAAAAATGAGGAAGCATCTTAAAAAAGAAACATGAAAGGGGCAGCTGAAGGCACAGAATATTTTCAGGTGGTATGTTGGCTACCAAAAGACCTGGCATATTTGACCACCTGTTAAAGAGACTATGGCAAATCTGTCAAAAGCTGCCATGATCAAACAAGGAGGTAAAGGCGAATGACAGAAGAAAGAAGGTAACCTTCAGAAATTTAAAGTTACATCCAAGAGGGGAAAATAGGAAATCAACTCTGGAAGATTTTACTGAGCAGAAATACAATACATCAGGCTACAAAGATTTTTAGCAGCAACATGAAAAGGTATTGAGGAAAGAAAACCTCTACTTACAGACACAACACAAACATAAATTCTGCCAGAGCATGCAGAGGGCCAATAGATTAAGAATGTGTGGAAAGACTGCTAAGAGAAGATAACGCTGTTGCTAAAGAACCATGAAGAATCAGTTGCCAAAGTGGAGGTCTATGAACAAATAGACAAATGGCTAGCAGCAGACAGTTACAAGCACTGAGCTATCAAAACCCCCCAAGATAATGTAAGAAGTGCCAAAAAAGCACCAAAGGAAAACCAGAATTGTTGAGGAAGAAGTGGTGTCAGAAAAGCACTAAGGAAAATTCAAAATTGTTGATGAGGAAGGGTATGATTCCTCTCCTCAGTATGAAAGCCTTTTAAAAAAGCTGGCCCCTGTTTTAAGAGACTTCTTTTAGAAAGTTACCAGCAAGAGTATGAAAGGGTGTGAAGAATGATATAACAGATGCTACTGTCTCAGTTTTCTGAGAAAAATGGGTGAGGACTAACTATGAGAAGTGAAAAAAAAATCCCCAAAACAACAAAAAACAACACAAAAGCCTCAGGCAAAATTCAGTAATATAAATACAAAGTAGTTGTCAAATCTGAGGTTATGGTAGATTTTGCCTCAGCATTCTTTCAAGTCAGAAATTTTAGAAGCTGGTAAAAAGCAAAGCAACAATTCTGTTGTAAAGCTTTGGTTTATGTATGTATCAGTCCATAATGTACCTTAGTGCTGTGTGCAATTTGACTCACTTTCACCTCAGGAAAGAGGCAGTGGATTTAGGAAAGAAAGGGAACAGTGTTGGTTTGTATGATCTGCTTGTGTATACAGAATTATCACATAGTGTAAGACTTGCATCTGGGGAAAAAGCCAGCAGAGGGATGTATGAGAGAAGACTACTAAATTCTAGGTGCCACGGTAGATATGGTAGCAAATGATTATTCTCTTACTTTCTTCTTCCTCCTTCTCCTCCTATATGAACAAGCTATCAGATTGCATTATCTGGTGGTAGATTTGTATGAGCAATGAGATATGTGTCCTCACACCCTGAATAATTAAGCTGGGAAACCTATAGCATAGAATGTCATAGATATTACAAATTTATATGGATTTTGAAAGTGATTGGATAAATTCATGGCAGGGAGCATCCCACTGGGGACTCTTAAATACAAAGAAACCATCAGAAGCTCAGTAAGTCCCTTAGTTGCTGACTCTTAGAAAAGGGGAAGGTGTTCTGTTGAATATCAGTATATCCTTGAAGTGTTCTTAAGATCTTTTTTGAGTTCATCTGCTATCATTTGCTAGCAGAGACTGGATAGTCTGATCTAGTCTGACTGGTTTTTTATTTTCTACTAGATTTTGTTTGTTTTCTAAAAAAAAGTCTAGCTTTTATTATAAATTTTTTGTGGGTTTTTTTCCCTTGCAAAATATACTCCTTTATGGAGTAGATCAGGCATAAAAAATAGTCATCTCTGTCAAAAAGTAAACAAACTCAGTGTCTACCTATTCAGGAGGACATAGTCACACAGGTATAGGTTGTTTGGTTTCAGAGGAAGACAAAGTGCATTCTCAGTCTCTCCTGTTGATGTTTTGATGTGTTAGTAAGTTAATATTCATTAGTGTAAATTCTGGAACCATTAAATACTCCTAAATTATTTTTTAAACTACCGCACCAGAGAGGATTTCCCTCCCTTCCCCCTCTCTGTTTAAATTACTACTTTAGTATTTCAATACTAGTATGAAGAAAGAGTCAACTTAAAAAAAGTAATTAAATAGCCAACAAGAAAATTCAATAACAGCAATAGTAGGATGCTTATTGCATATGTGAAATAATTATCACCTTCATTTAATAATTTTTGCAAAGTAAAAAACCAAATATCTTACAGGCCACTGGTCTGGATATTCTCCAAAGAGAGGAAGATTTGTGCTTTCAACTTCTTCAGTAAGAGAAGAAACAGATCATTTGTGTATTGAAGTGCTCAGATCCCTAAACCATAGTTTTGTGAAAATCAGCCTTTGAAACTTTTTTCACTTAGTTGAAAATCTTTAGTGAATTTCAGTCAAATTTGTAGCTGCTTTAGTGTAACTAAGTGATTTTCCTTTTGTGTAGATTTTCAGAAAAGCCTTGCCTAGATCTGTTTGGAGCTTTCTTATTCAATGGTTACAGTAACAAAGAATCTTGTTTATTGTCTGTTCTATTAAGACTAGAAACTTAATGTTTCCCCATTTCTACTAGGAATTTCAAAAAAGAGTTTTGTCAAACTGTGATATAAAAATATAAATATATATATATACACACATATATATATGATATATAAAAATTAAGATATAAATAAATAATATGATAATATAAATTAATATACTTAATATAAATTCTATATCTTAATATAAATTAAGCTATAAATTAAGGGAGTGAATAATCCTCAGAGTTCTACATCACCACTTACAATATTGCTTAACAGATTCAGTTTTTTAATGAAGTTTTTGTGAGTTTTTTGTTTGCTTGTATATAATCAATTTTGCAACCTCATTTTCTTCAGATTAGATTGTGCCTTAGAATTTTAAATTACAAGTCTAAGCAGAATTTTGCTAAAGGTGAAAGATATATGTACTATAATTTTTCATGAACCTCATCAGAATCTAGGACATAAGCCATAGCTGCTTTACGTCTCCAAGATCTGTAACTACTCTGTAATTTTCTGTGTAGCATCTCAGAATATTTAAATTTGGAAGGATTTTATGCTTGCTTTGGAAATGTCTTCAGCAAACACTTACATACAGAGCTGGACAATGAATTGCAAGCATGAGACCATTGTGTTGAGGTAATTCCAAGAGTAGCTCTCAAGCCTTCTTAGAAGGTGCTTTCAGGTGACAGCTTTTCTCTAGAATATAACATGTGATCCCTCTGCACCATTTGAAGGACTTTTTGCTGTTACTCCCACTGCAGATTTGAGACCTCTGTGGAAAACTTATGTAGAAATGAGACTAACATCTGTGCTGATGGACAACACAATGGACTAGAGTTCTTAGGTTTTGTAGGTGCTGTATGTCCCTACTCAGTAGAAGTATCTGTTTTGAAGACTTGGAGGAGAATCCTCTTTAACTGTGAGTATAAATATCCCCTATTATTACATATTCCTGGTACTGATGTCCCCTTTCCAGTAATGCAGTATTTCCCTGGCATAACTGATGATTTGTTCTTCAAGTGACTTGAAACTACTGTATAACTTGGGATTTTTTCTGTTTTCTTGGTATGCCTTGACAGGTGGAGTAAGAGAACATATTTTTCATGCTGTGAGGCCTGTAGGTGAGGAGAACCCAAGTAGGGAAGAATAGTGGCGTATTGGGATGGAGGGACTATGGATGTTGTAAAGGGTATGCTTGGGGGGAGGAACATTTTTACTTTTCACTTCTAAAAAGTAACCACCCTGCTCTTGGTGATACGAGGAAAATTCCATGAAAGATAGACTTAATTTCCTAAATAATCTCACATTACCACAATGCTTGGAGACTTTTTACTTAAGGAAGTCAATAAAAAGGGAAAAGTGGAGCTTTATTTGCACACATGAACAGACACAAAGCAGGATTTTCAACTAGTGCTGGAGTGATGAGGGCAATCCCTGAAGAATGCTTCCTCCGGACCAGTCCTTGAATATTTAATAATGGTGAATTACCAGAGCCCTTCAACCATAATGAAGGAATAAGCAGGCAATTAAAGCAAACTGCAAATCCCTCGCCCTAAAAAGCCATCAGCCATTTAACTCACTCTGTGCATGCATCATTCCCTTCTGATTTCTCCCTCTTATTTAAAAATTACAGTGAAAAAAGGCTTTTTGCCATCTACTAGAAACCCTTCTCCATCCTGCTCCTTCTCAGAAAGAAACCATTTTAGTACCTTCTCTTGTAAAATTCAAACCCCCTACCACTTACTGAAATTTACTGTAGCATCTTGAGTTGGTATCACAGCCATTCTCATATGAAATGCATGATGTGCTTTGGAAACCCACTTTCATCTGGAGAAATGTTTAATCCTTGGAGTGTATCAGTAAAGTACCTCATCTTGTCAGGAGCACCTGAGGACATGAGCATCCAGTTGTATGTTGGCCTTCTCTCTGTCGGTTAGTAGTTATTTGGAGCTAGAAGAAACTAGCAAAGTAAAGAAGCAAATAATTTATATCTTCAATGATAGGTACATATTTCAAAAAGATATCAGAAATCCTTAAAAATGAGAAACACTTGAACAAATGAATGAACATTTGAGCTCAAACTGGAAAGTAAGCCAAAAATTATATATAGGCTACTATCACTACACCATTGTAGAAATATTTGTCCAGTGAATCAGATTAGGAATACTCTTCAGTGAGATATGACTCTCTAGATTGCCATTTTTAGACCCACTGATAAATGAATGTAGACTGGAAAATAAGATGTAGTGGCTTATGGGTGTTACTGAATTGGAAGTTAAAGTATATAATGAGAAACCAGTCTGAAGAGGATTTGGATCATTTAAGTAATTGGGTCAACAGATGGTAAATACAGTGTGGTATGGAAATATGTAAAATAATTAGTCTGGGAAAAAGAAACCAATCATCCAGTACTTTGATGAGAGAAGGGTTGATTATTATGGAAAAGTCATTGAAATAATCAAGACAGCGCACAGCAGTAGGGAACAATGCAAACAAGTCATTAGGCTGTTTTAGAAAGAGGATAAAGATAAAACAGGTACTTTATATCTGTTTGGAAGATCTGGATTTTGCATATGGTCATAGGATTAAGAAGCAAAATCAGTACTTAGAAGTGATACGTAAAATCATTTAAGATACTTATTAGAGATGTACTGCATTAAGTCACTGCTGAGATGACATATAACTGGACAAGAAATTTTTGGAAACTATTTATGATTTTTTATGTGACATTGCTCCGTGGAGGATAAGAGCATTGTTATGAATGACCATCTAATAGAGCAAAGTAGCAGAAATAGTCAAGGGTATTATGGTATACACAAAAGTTACTGTAGTTAAATTTGTTCAGTATGCCTCTAATTAGTGATTTTGAGATATTCAGAATCATGGAATAACCATTATTCTGTTGGAAGTGCCTTTTTTTAGACTGACAGTTGGAAAACCTCTGTGCATTCAAAAAAAAAAAAAAAGAGTTACAATTTGTTAATTCCTACTACTGTTGTAAATTCTTGTGGTATCGAGAAGCTCTGTAGTTTGTATTAGCCTAGGCTTGGGTAGTATGCTTTTTACCAGCTGCAGAGCTTTTTTTTCCAAAACATACCTTTGACAGAGCTTAAGCTTTGAAGTCTTTTCCTTTTGTACTGAGACTGAGTGACATGCAAAAGAGATCTGCACTGAAAGTCACTGTCAGGTTTTGAAACCATAAACTCTTGTTTCTCTTAGCTCCATGTGTGCTTTTAATCTACGTTATTTCCCAGCACATGCCATGTTTTAAGTCATTGCAGTTATTTTCAGTCTGTTAACAGATCAGGACAGAGGAGGCAGAGTATAGCTGAGCCTAATGGCAGGGTTTTGGGGGTGAGCACAAAGGTGAGCTTTTCTGTCTGTGCTCTGAGCTACATGCCAGTCAGACTCAGGTCTGAAATTGTGTAGCCATGATGGTTTACTTTTACAGCTAGGGAATAAGCTGTATTAAAGACGGATTGTTTTTAACATGGCTCTCCACTTAACATGGATGGACATTCTTCAAACTCTACCTGGTTTTAACCTGATTTACTTGGATATACCCATATGCATGGATAGATGCATATGCATCATTGCTTCTGAGAGAAAGGAAAGTAATGAAGATTGATAGAGAATGGAAAATGAAGAAGAGGAAACAAAGGCATGCACTTATCACACACAATGGGCTTACGTTATATAAGCTTTTAGGGGTACTGGTGAGCGAGTAGTGACCAATCATATGAAGAGTACCTCAGCACCAGTACAGTTCAAAAGGGGAAAATAACCACTTAAAATTTATAATGTTTTATTTTCTTAGAGGTTATGGTGGAAGAATAGATGTTAAAGCAGACAATACATTTGTCTGGAGACACATTGGACTAACAGCTGTATTTTGTTAATTGCTGACTTTGATTTTTTAATTCCCATATGCATTACATAAAATGCTTAAAATTAAATGCAATACCATACTGTAATATGTTGTTCAAATTGTTTTTTCTGCATCTGCATTGCTCTCTCAGGGTGCTTGGCTTTATTCATTCAGGGATACTGTCTCTTTAGAAGATAACTGCTGCTGACCAGAGCTACTGGAGTATTCACTTACAATTGTGCATTTACAATTACAACTTTTTATGTGAAAGGGTATTTAGAAGTTTCTATTCAATCTAAAAATCATATGCAGTTGGCTTAAACTGCTGTTTCAGTGGCCTAGAGAAATCCAAATAATTATGAACATAAATTCTGTATCAAATATACTCATGTGAAGTTGCATTTCACAGTGTAGTATGGGTGGTGAAAAGAAACAAGGTAGATTTGCAGACAGATAATGAGATTGTTGAAGCTTTTCCAGAAATTTAAGTGCCAGTATTAATGAATTGGTTTTCCCAAAACATATACAGCATTAATTAGAAATTAATTATATCAGACAGGACATTTCTTTAATTAAGAGCTTGGGTTCTTCATCTTAAACCAACACACATACATGAACTTTATCTTCTTTTTTCAATTAAATGATTTTCCCTCTCTGCTCATTCTGTTAGTCTGTAACAGAAAAACATTCCTAAAACTATTGTTGCTCTTACATATGTGAATCTTTATGTTTGCAGTAATTTTTCCTGACAGCTGGTAAAACTCTTCTCCCGTTCTTAATATATTAATAATTTCCATGTATTTATTGAATTGTGTTATCTAAAAGCACTGAGCTGACACTGTTGTTTCCTGGTGTAGGGGGGAACAAGTTGTGTTTCACACTTCTAACTTCTTCTTTACATAAATAAAGCAATTATTCTGAAGTAACTTATTATTGTTTTAGCAAAGAATTTCTAGTTCCTCTCCTCTGCTTAATTGCCCTCAGTTTTAGATCATATTATTGTGGTTATTTCAACATGTTTTCGCTGAAGTATTTTGCCAGAAATTATATTCCATCTAAAACTAGTTTGTTAAGTGCTCTGAATTTCTCATTTGATGATTATAATAATAGAACATTAAAGCATTTTACAGAATCTTGCAGCTTGCTTTCATGCTAGAATTGCCATCAGCTTTCTTACATTTTGAACACTTGACTGTTTTGACCTTTAGGTACTGCAGGTATGAGGTTTTTATTCTTACCCTTTCCATTCTTTCGCGCCTTTCTTCAGACCTGTATGAAAGGAGATGTAATAAGGTATAGGAAAGCCATTAATGGGACTTTGACAGCTCCAGGAGACAGTTCTTACTGCTTGAAAGAAACTTTTAAAAATCTGAGTCCTGAAAAGTTTAGCATTATTCATTAATACTTTAACATCTAGCTGCTTACTATGCCTCCAGTTTGTTGGATAACTCGTCAGACTGGAGTAATAATATTTAAATGGAAGGAGACTTCTCTTCCAATGAGCAACCAACTCTATCTTGCCTTTCAAATGTATTTGAAAGTTGATTAGCACCATGGTCCCACAAATAAAGCAGTAGGCTAAAGCATAAAAAATACAGGAACTTTAATACCAGCAGTGGCTCCACTGTGACAACAGATTGACTTTAGATATCTGTGATGTGACCTTGGAGAAGGTGTCTTTGAAATTTAGTTTTCTCTTTGTTTTCCTCTCTGTCTTGTCCATTTCAAACTCTGTATATTTTTGTACACTGTGAATGATAATTGTGTCCTGCTTACCTCCTGCAATTCCTAGGAGCTAATCTGTTATAAAAAGTAATTTTTTTGTTTCTTATGATTTTAGTATTTATACAAGTAAGCATGTGTTTTGGGGTTTTTTTCCCCCAAAGAACAGCTACATTACAATTGTGCTGGACGTACTGAAAATAGGGAGAAAATAAACAGTTTTCTTGAGATCACAGCTGAATGAGGCTCAAGGTGTGATGAGGAGGAGGAAAACTGACACATGAGAAACTTAAAATTCATAACACAGTCTCTTGCATCACTTGATTTATCTGCAGGTATATGAAAAGTTGGGAGTATAAAGCCTCCTAGCACCCTGTGTTACATCAGGTTCTGCATCACTTTGTATTATTTTTTCTTCATTTGATAATTTATGCTTCTTGTGTAGTGAAATCTCAACACCTTTGGTGTAGGGCGAAAATCTCCCTTGCATAGATTTTGTCTTCAGATTGGATATTTAGGAAGAGATAGGAAGGTGAAATGATTTTGTCAGTGACAAAAATATGCCATGTACCCATAGAAGGGGTTATTGGGCTGAATACACAAAGTGTCTTGGAGTTGGTTTAGTTTTGTTGCATCATCTTTGTAATATGATATGTACCTTTTATTCACTGCACAGAGAACAGAATCAGACAGAGCTGTCAGAAGAATCCTCCCATTGAGTCATGAGCATCAGCAGTACCCCCATTGCTTTTCTGATCTCAGAGAGGAGTCTAGGTGTGGTTGGATCTAATCCTAGTCCCACACTTGGTCAGCAATCTATGTCTGAAAGATTATATGTTTGTAATCAATCCTTTATATCACTAAGTATCAGCTAAGATTTCAAAGTTAGCATGCTATTAACCACTTACTGAGAATCTGTTGTCACAAATCTCTGAACCTTGCGGACCAGAAGCATAGAACTTTTAAACGAGCATCCCTGGCCAAGGGGAGATCCTGGCATGCAGCCCACTGCTAGGCAGGAGGACTCAAAGGTCTCTTGGCCTGTCCACTATTTATAGAGTAAAATAATTTACCTATAGCCCTATTTTCATAGCGACAAAATGTCTAGGTCCCCTTTCCAGACTCTACCTTTTCTGTGTTGCTGGCTATCCCCCAAATTTCCCATGCAACCATCACAACTCCCATTAATAGTCATGACTTAAGCAGAGATGGGGGTTGGTGGAGAAAGGGAGAGAGCACACCACCACTCAAGTAACTCCTAAAACACACATGCATTATGTCTACGCATGCAGGATATGCATGGTTTATGTTTGTGTAACATTTCTCCTGGGTTCTGCAGTGCTGTGATCTGTATTGTTCTGGTGTTCATACCTCTGCAAATTGGGAATGACTCCTCTGCAATCAAAGGGGTGCAAATGAGTAGAGTACAAATTACTAGAGAACTAGCAATGCAAACGTTGGCAAAAGTGACAGTGTAGTGTCTACGTCCATTAAAGTACCAAAAAGGAGAACTTTTATTACCTTTTTAGGAGAATGCAACTTTCAAAATGGTGTGATGAACCCAGTAATGGAAATAGTCCAGTTTGAAGGATATTTAAAATCTAGCAGTACAAAATGTTGCATTAATTTTATCAGGCTCCAGGCTACAATATTTATAAAATAACAGTTCTTCATATTTTTGACATATTTGTTGAACCGAAATAACCCCATAATGAAGTAACAAAAGACGTTGAGGAAAAAAATTAGCAAAACATAAGCAGAATCACAGTTAGAAAAAGGTCATACAAAGCAATCACCTCAATTTAAAAATGTCTTAGAGGCTGTAATTATTTTTTGTTAATATAAATGCTTTTGTAGCATGTTTATTTCCCTTAATTTGGGGATGTAAAAAGGAGAAGAAAGGTGGAAATAAAAGTGTGAAATATGCTTGTCTTTGTATGGCTTACTTCTTATCCATGCAGGACTCAAGGTAATCAGCAATACTTCTCAAGATCTGCTATTACTTACTTTTGGGGTTTTTTTCCATCTTGTCCGTTTTCTCTCTCACAGCAGGACTTGAAATCTTCCATGATTAATCAGACTTTTTCAGCTTGCTTCTTAATAAACCAAGCTTACTTAAATTCACTAGCAAAAGACCATACTTCACATATTTATATAAGGCATAATGTCTTTGCAGGATCCTGATCATTCATAACAAGGAGAGAAATTTATAGTTCATTCTGTTCTATTTGTCTTCCTAAGTGCAATCTTGTATGGCAATATGAGGACAAATTACAATTGCAAATTACTTTTCTGCAAAATGATTCTTGAACATTGAGATTTTCTATGCCATAAAAGGGAGTCTTACAGAATTATAAGAAACTGAAATTATTTTTATTGTGCTTACTACAAAGAACCTTAAGGACACTTTTCCAAAGGAATAAATCCATAAGTGGCTGATTATTGAATGTTGAGATTTCATAATCTTCTTGGGCAACCTGGTCCAGTGCTACACCACTCTGTTATTAATGTCTTCTTCACATATTAGGAGTAGCTTTGTTGAAGTTGGTGGACTCCTAATGATACAAGTCTCCAATAAACTGACACTACATACTTTGTGTCTGAAAGGAAAGAGTTTTAATGTATATGAATCTCATTTTAGAGGGTCCACATCCATCACATTACAGGAAATCAGTGAATTCTCTTAGAACGTGGATCAGTAGAGAAGTACTTAGAGAAGAAAAAAATCTGTACTTAGTTAAAAGTTTATTTCTTCATCAGCACACCTAAAAATTCCAGGAAAGCAACCAGCTGCATTTCCTTCTCCCGTTCCCTAAAACTCCACCTGTGTACAGTATCCTGTGGCAGTGTTAGAGCATGTCCTTGATATCTCATCTCATATGGTTGACAGAACAGCTAGAAAACAGGAGCGGCCCTTAGTCCATATTGTCTGTCCTTTCAAAAGGCTGAGCTTTACTCAACAACTTTTTGTCCTTCCTGAACTAGGATATATAAAGCAAAATTCTTACAGGATGTTCTTTGTCAGTGTTCTTATCTTTTGCTAATTCCTCAAGCAAGTATATACTATCAGTTGTCATGTAACATGGCAGCATGTAACATGTAACAGTTAGAACGGAACAGATGTGGCCATTACTAGATCTCAAAGGCCATCACAAATAGCTTTTTTTCATGACTTTAGTGAACTAGGAAAAAATATAATGAGGTTTTGTCTGTTTGATTGGTTTTAATGGATTCACCAAGAAAATACTTTTAGTCTGTTTTAAGAAGTAAGTGAATAGAGAGGAGAAAAGCAGGTAGATAAAGGCAGTTTGAGGCAGAATAGATTGATAATTCATTCAATTTTAGGGTGTACATGTTTAAAAGATGCAAAGCAATGCAAGAATCACCTTTCATACGATGTGAGCAAATAAAGACTCTGTTTTTGTCATTTCTATTTAATTCAACTGTTGAAAAGTAATCTTGTAAGTAATAAGGAAGAGTCTGTGCTGTTTTTCTGAAAGTCATGAAACTTAATTTGTGTATTCTTTTCATGCTCAAGAGCAGCCTTTAAATCATTCTCTCTTTGGAGCTATAATTACTGATGCTGATGCTGAAAACAAGATGTCTTAGCATAACACAGGGCTAGAGTAAATTGGGATGTACAGGTTCTATATAAAGTGTTGAAGGGGTGAGGAGAGTATGTCTGAAAGACAGTGTGTGAAGGCAGAACAATGTCTGACAAGCTGAAAATGGAGGATGCCTTGGGGGAAGTGTTCTTTATAACATGTTGGATAAATTAATCCTAAGCCCATAGTAAACAGATACTATCAAAGCAGTTTGTTGGGACAAACTAGTGGTTAAGAGGTATGACTCCCATTGTTTACAGAGTGCCACCACAAGCCCACACTTCTAAAGATAAAAAACTACTTCTATGGCATTTCTCTGGCCTATACAGAATGTCAGGTTTGTCCCTTTCCCTCCTTAGACATAAATATTATGGTATTCATAGCATCAGATTTGAACCAAAATGTCTGTAAAGTTCAGGACCATACTTACATGTTCATTTCTGTTTATTAGCTGGAAAAGGAAAAGCTAAAATAACTAGGAAATATGCAACAGTAATTGGAAAGAAAAAGATTGAAAATCACATATGGAAGGATTAAAATAGACTTTGAGTGACTATTCAAATGACTATTACTTCACATACCATCTGCTGTTAATTTTTGTTATTGCGTTGCACAGGGACAAGGGAAAAGAAGCTTTCCCTCCACTGGTTAATTTTGTTTAATTTGAATTAGAGAATGATAGAATTTATATTACCTCTTAAGTAGTTGAGATATTTTAAATCAGGAATGCTTTTATTATGACCTATTTTGTCCTTGGGGCTACTCAATGGGACTACTGCAAAGCAAAACAGAGGGACATCCCTGCCCTACAACGTGAGTAGCAGGCTCGAGGCCCAAATATATTTATTATACCCCATGATTCGATTTCCTCTCCATGGTGTTGTCTTCTAGTCCATCTGTATAGCAGCTTCAGGGTGGGTATATAATTTTTAAAGCATTAAACAGAGACAGTTATGTTGTGGGCTGCTCCACAGTATGTTTGCTTTTCCATTACTTATCTGTTCAGAATGACGTGAAATTTTTAGACCTGTAGTAAGCACACTTGGGATCTCATACTGCAGATGCATGCAGGACTGTGTGTTTGCATTGTTTTTCTGAAGAATCTTAAACTTCCATCAATTGCAAGTCAAAATTCCTCATGGTATACTGGTATTGATGGGGTTGGGTAGAGTGCAAAAATTTTATACTTGTGAATAAGGAAGTCAATGGAGGGAAAGAGTCATGTTAGGACTTCTGAGTCTAGTTGTAGCAAGTGGATCTTGCACATTCTGACATCTGAAGAGAGATGCTGAGTTCTTTAAGCACAGCAGTTATGAAATGCACTGTGAAGTGGAAATAAAAGCTGAAAATGAACATAGATAAAGAAATGAAAAGGAAAAAGTGCAAGTGTTAAAGTATGTGTTTATCTTGAAAAGATATCAGTATGATAGCAGATGCGAAATGCTGTGTTTCAATTTGTTAGCAGTTTTCAAGAGAAAGTTTCTGAGGATTGAGGCCACTAATGAATGTGTCTTTCCAAACCTAAGACTTACATGTGAACGTCCAGGAAAGACTGGACATTGGGATCAGATGATGAGGACCAATAAGGAGTTCATAGCAGTAACTTGTAACTTTGTTTCTAGGTCTAGGTTTCTCAAGATAAACTCACCTCATGCTCTAAATTGCTAACTGAGGGAGGTTGTAGTCTTTCACTGATGGTGCAAGGAGATGCAAGGAGCCTAAGGAGAAATCTGCTTCATATTCATATCTGCTTCATATATCTGCTTCATAGTCTCTTGGAACTCAGGTTCTAGTGTCTTAACACATGCTGGCCAAATAGCATATGGTGCTAGCTGCAGTTGCAAATTATAACTCAGTGGGAAGGAGCTGAGAGCACCGTTAGAATTGTCACAAGCCATCTAACCTTATGATGATATGTTGTCTGTTTTATAGTTTGTAATTCATTCAAGTTTTTATCATTCATCCAATGTTATTTATGAAAACTTTAGGCAGTAAGTGTGTTGCAGAATGACAAGGACTCAACATGTGCTTCTGAAGTATCACAGAAATACCATTTTTAAAATCAACTCCATTGACATACTCTCAACTCAAATTATTTAAGTAGATTAAAATATTTATATGACTTGCTAGGATCTAGACCTTTTTAAAGGTCTAGGTTATATTATTTTGAAACAGCAGCTTGATCTGACAGAAAGCCAGATATTCTCATGATAATTACATCAGCATCACAGCAGTTCTGCTTTAATTAAATCTTCACAATCAGACAGGCTTGTTATTGTATGTCATTAGTCTTCTTAATGCCATTTTACCTATTATCACCTCATTTTCAAGCACACATCTGTCTGAGTAAGCTGCTTTTCCAGTTCAATTCATTGCTTACTGATTTACGCCAAAAATGCCTTAGACAGTTCTGTTAAAACTTACAAATTATCTTGGTGTTGATCTAAGGAATGGAAAGAAATGCACTGATGTATTGAGATGAATATAAATATAGAGAAGAGATTCTGTAATTCAGTGTGCTTTTTTCTTTTGGAATTGTCAGTGTCATTGGGCTTAATTCTTTCAGAAATATCCCTTCCAGGAGACATCTCAGCACAAGCTCTCAACTCAGTTTGCTTTCAAAAAAACAGGGACGCGGTGAAATTCTTACATTAATTGGCTAGAATTGTAGCTGAGTATCAGTGTTTTTGTCAGTTTTATATCTCAGAAAAATCAGAATATTTAATAAAAATACAGTAAAAAAATCTATGGTACTTTGTTTTTGAGCACATCAAATGTTCTAATGAAATTAGCTTGTGCATGTTTGTGGTGTGAAAACTAGATGGTTATTTTTAGTCCTGATCCTACATACTTTGGGTTTTGTGATCTTTCAGCAGTCTGCCTCATAATTACAATGCCAATTATAGAATGATGGAACTGTAGAATGATTTAGGTTGGAAGGGACCTTCAAAGATTATGTAGTCTAACTCCTCTGCCATAGGCATGGATAACTTTCACTAAGTTAAGTTGTGCACAGTTCCATCCAACCTGGCCTTGGATGCTTCCAGGGATGGGGCATCCATAACTTGTCTGGTCAATCCATTCCAGTGTCTTGCCACCACAGAAAATTTCTTCCTTATATCCAGTCTAAATCTACCCTCTCTCAATTTAAAAATGCTACCCCTACAGACTCTGGTAAATAGTCCCCTTGATATATTCAAAGGCCTCAAATAAGGTCTCTCATAGTCTTATTTTCTCAAGGCTCAAGAAACCAAACATTCTATGCTTTTCTTCACAGGACAGGTGCAGTAGCCTCTATTTAATTTTGTTGTCTAACTGTATTTAAGGAATGGAATATAAGCAATTCAGAACCCACTAAGCAAAAAGTTGATATCTATTTTCTCACTTAAAAAAAACTTTCTTCCTTTTGTGCAGGATTTTTTTTTTAGTTTATCTGTCTTTTTGCTTGCCATCTTTGAATATAATTAAGTGGTTGTGGTAGTCTAACTCCAGCAAACAAGGACCACACAGCCACTTGCTCACTTAGCATTCAGATGTTTAGATTTCCAGGAAAGCAGGGATCCATTGCATGTAACAGTTACTTGGGAAGACAAATGCCATCACTCTGAACACTCCCTCTTCCTTCCTCCACCTTTATATGCTGACTGTGACATCATCTGGCATGGAATATCCCTTTGGATATATGAACATCAAAACAGCTGAAACCATGCTGGCATTTTGCTCTGGATAAGCTCTTACTGTTGGGTCCTATGGCAGAGTCCAGGTTCATCTTCTCTATAATGCTAACTCTGTTTAGAAACTGAACACAGCTGGTGTTGCATCATAGCTGTTTCTATTGATAAGAATATAAACATTCTTATCAATCATTACCACACCCTTCCTAATCTAGTGGGAGGTGTCCCTGCCTATGGCAGGGGTCTTGGAACTAGATGATCCTTAAGGTCCCTTCCAAACTATTTTATGATACTATGATCTCCTTTTCCATCAAGGCAGGGGTTTTTTTCTGGTTATGAGAACTTATTTTTTGTTGACTGAGATTTACAACTAAAGAGAATATTGACTGGCTGTACAAGCCTAAACTGTTACAGTAGTTCCATCTGTTTCTCTTTAAGATATAAAGGAGGCAATATTTACAAACAAAGGAAGTGTGTGTTTTCTTTAGACCAAATGGAAAAATTTTTAAACCTGAAGAAGTACTTTGCCTGATTCAGTTGATTAAACAAGAAATATTACCTCTTCTTTAAATATGTGCTTTTCAGAGACACTGTACAAACAGAAAGCACCTCAAGGCAGAGGCTTAATGGCAGATAGGTGAAGGGAGTAAGGAAGCAGAGGGAGTACTAGTTAACATAGTAAATACATGTGCAGGAAAAGCTGACTGCTGCTAAATTCTAAAGAGCCTTATCGAAGAAGTGAACCTTAGGAATGTTGGGGGAAGCTGGTGTTTGGAGATGACTGAGGAAACCCTCCTATGTGTGAGCTTATGAGAGGTGCGGGGAGTTGGCACTGCAGGAGAAGTGGATGCCAAAGTGACCCTTTAGATATGGAGAGACAGGCTATAGGGATCGTGTAGGTGAGAAATAAAGTGGCTTGGTGGAAATGCCAAGTAACTTCTGTTTAATGTGATTGAGAAAGGGAAATCAGTGGAAGAGCAAAAAGAAAAAAGCAACATGGCCAAAGCAGCAGATAAGGAAAATATTTCTTCTGTGGTAAGTTATGAGTAAGTTTGTCAAGGACAAGGAAAAGTAAACTTAAACAATTAAAATGTGAAATTATGTGAACCTGGGAAATAATATGCCAAATATGACAAGACTTAGTCATCTTACATGAAAAAAAATAGTGAGATATATCTCAATTTTATCAAAAATTATATTAATTTTATGAGTTTGGATGCCATGTAAGTAGGCATTGATTTATAGGTATCTGCTAAGAGAAGACAGTAAAACAGAGTTTTTGTTTGCTAGAGACAAAGAAAGAAGTGGCTCTGCAGTAGGCAGAGATTGTTGTCTGATTCTCAGAGAGCTGGTTAGTAAAATAGCGTTTCGATGTTAACTTGACTCTGAAACAAAATGAAGATGTTAAGAAACAGAGGGCTATGTAATTCTGACAAGAAGCTGAGTGAAGAGGAGGATCATAAAAGGACACACTGAAAAAGAAATTAGGAAGGTAGAAAGGTGGGAGAGCCTGGAGCCATGAAAAACAAAAAGCAACATTGCAGGAAAACTGTCTGGGTTAGACAGACCAGTAGAGTCAGGATTGTGGTTTGGATAATATTATCTTGTTAGAAATTAAGACATTAGAACAAGTCTTGAACATTTTGTATGTGTTGTGTAAACAAATGTAATTTTATATCAGCTCTTAAATTTGACAGTCTTTGAAGAAATTATTAGTGGTCCACCATATTTTAAAAACACCAGAAATCTATTACAAAAAGCAGGTATCTCCAATTTTCATTTTCATAGTATTGATAAAGGCCTGTCCCTGTCTTATTTCATTAAATTGCATAGTAATTATTCTAAATTCAATTTTTTTGCATATTTAATCTAAGAATATTCAAAAAAGACCAATTCATGCATCTCTCTTTTAAACAGGAGCTTGGCAGACTGAATGACATTTCAAAATCCCAGCTACCCAACTATGTGAAGTATAATTGAACAGACAAGCATGAGAACAATGCTTATAATTTTAAAAGCTAAGAGAGCACATACTACAGGGGAAGGTGTACTCATACGTAAAAGCAAATGAGAGTGTTAATAGGAACTAGAGTACCTTTCTCTTTAAGTAACTCTTTTTGTCTGTGTCAAAGCTTAATTTGGTTTGCCTCACATTCCATATCCACCATGAGTTTTAGGTGTGGATTAAGAATATAAGTTCAGTCTTTGAGAATTTCCTCTTGGTTTTTTTACTGCTAAAACTTAAATTCAAGGGGGTTTGTCTGCCGTGGTATCAATTAGAACTGCTGTCACATCAGAATGAACCTGGAGGCTCCCAGCTGAGATACAAAAATGCTGACAATTCTTCATAGGAAAGATCTGTATTTTTCTCTTTTCTCTTTCCTGAATTGTTTCCTCCTTTAAATTTGAAATTTGAAACGTAGCACTGAAAATTAAGTGCTTCTTTTTCTATCCAGTGTTGTTAGAAAGAAGAGGGAAATAATTAACACATTAAATAAATCCCTTAAAAACAGCCAAACCAAACCTCACTGAAACAAAGAAAATTCTATAGGGAAGAAATGGGGAAACTGGAAAAGCTCCATCATGTTTCCATCTCCACAAAGTTGCAAAGCTAAATAAAATGCAAAAAAACCAGATATTTTTATTGTGATTTACAGACATTGGTAATTTGACATTCATTTGCCAGCAGTAATGAAAAATATGCTGGCATTCTAGTAGTCAAGTTGTCAAAGTGACCTTTTGTAATGTCACATGTCACAGAATTTCATGTCACACTAAGACAACATGACAGGACAGTGCTATGCTTTTCTAATGTTTCACCTTCTCAAAAGTGCTTGCATCCTAAAGAAGAAGATGGAAGATGTGGTGTATTTATTGCTTGATTATTCAATGTGACATTGGTAATTTGACATTCATTTGCCAGCAGTAATGAAAAATATGCTGGCATTCTAGTAGTCAAGTTGTCAAAGTGACCTTTTGTAATGTCACATGTCACAGAATTTCATGTCACACTAAGACAACATGACAGGACAGTGCTATGCTTTTCTAATGTTTCACCTTCTCAAAAGTGCTTGCATCCTAAAGAAGAAGATGGAAGATGTGGTGTATTTATTGCTTGATTATTCAATGTCCACTTTAAAGAGAAAGGTCAAACAGCAAAACAGCTCGCGTGTTGTGTATTTACTTTAAAGAAGAAACCGTATGAAATGGAAATAAACTGGCAAAACCATTGTGGTGCTTTCATAGTAGGTGACAAGAACAAACTTGAAATGTCAGAGCTGATTTGGAATGTCACTCAGATGCTCTCTGCAGTCATCACTTTGTATCTAACAAATGCTAACTAAATGAAAACGCCCTATTTCAACTTCAGTTTGCAGTTGGTAACTGTGAGACCTCAGAAGGATGGGGACCATGCAAATAACAGATTAATTTTCAGAAACACATAGTATGGCTAATTTGAAGCCTCTGTTTTGTTTGTTTGGAAACCCCTCTGATGATAAATGTCTTAGTTAAAGCTTGTGGAAGTCAGGTTCCTATGATATTGGTCATAACGGAAAAATCTGAACCCAGCAATTGCTGGTTGTATGCTCTATTCTTATTAACAAAAAGCATACAATTATCAAGTTCAGTATTACATCAATGTTCAAAATACTACGAGCAAATGTCTTTTGTTTTTTTTTTTTAATTTTAGGTTTTTATTTTGAGAATGAAAGAAAAATGCGTTCAGTTTTTAGTCTGCCAAATTATGATGATCAATAGCCCCAGCTATTCCAAGGGTCTCTCCTGAGTGTATGCCATTTTCATAGAACCACAGGGTTGTAAGGGAACTTTAAAGATCATCCAGACCAATCCCCAACTTCTTTTCACTGGTTCTTTGATTTAAATTGTCATTATCTGTTCCTTGTATCTGCATCATTTCCCTTCCCACATAGCATTTTAGGATGTTTACAAATGCTTAAACATTGCCAGAGCAGAAGCACGGAAATATTTTAAAATCAAAACAACTGGCTTCCAGCTGATTTGCATGGAGGGGTGCCTTCCGACATATTAATCCTTATTCATCCTGTAATTATAGGAAACTGACTATAGGAGCTTCAAATTAATCCAAAAAAAGCCCTTTGCATGTGTAGCAAATAATTTCCAGACTTTAATGGCAGTAGGTTTAATGATCTTGATTGGAATTTGAACTTTGACAACTTTAGTTGACAACTAAAAACTCAGAAATATAGTGAATTTGGGTAGTTTTCTGAGTTGATTAATTGGCCTTATTTGAACTAGACTTAGCTCTGTACAGTTTTTGAAGCATGTACTTTGTTTTTCTGCATTTCCATTTTGGATCTTCATTTCAGTATAGTTTCTGGTTTACTTTAAAAACAATGGTATGCTCTGGGGAAAAAGGAACGCCAACATCTCAAGACCCTGTTCAGGTACGAGGCTTGTCAGAGTTGGGCTGATACTTGGATTTGATGATCTCAGAGGTCCCTTCCAACATAGATGATTATGATTGTGTTTATAAAATTTGCATCGAATTGAAATTATTTGGCAAAGGTTCAGCAAGAAGTCACAGAAAACCATATCTGCTTTTAAAATTTTGATTTCAAGACTAGATGTTCTGGAATCCTGAAAGCAGATCTCAGTGGACTGATTGATCTCAGTCCATTGGCTGTCATAGCCTGAGCTACGGTTGAGAAAGCCTGGTGGTAGTGATTGCCAGGAGAATCTTCTTAAGAGGATTTTTATTTTTTTTCTTTCACTGGCATCAGTAAGTAGAAAAGCAAATATAATTTAATACGTTGAGTTTACACAGGTATATTCTTTCTGGTTTATTATGAAATTTCATGCCTGTCAGAAGCATCAAGAAACTGTTCCAGAAATTTTTTATCGCACCCTTTGCAGATAGCCATGCTCTGAATATGGATAACTATTTGACAGACTGAAGAAATACCAATTTAAAATATGTATTTACATTACTTTCTGTAATGAGTTCACACGTTCAAATGAGGCCTCTCTCTGTTAGTTTTCATAAGATCCTGAGAGTGGATGCTAAATAATTCTCATTCTTTCCATCACCACTAATTCAGTAAAAACTTTTGATATGAGAGCAAACTAAGCACTAATTCAGTCAACTGTGGCAGCCAGAAGCAGTACTGAAATGGTATTTGTAAACTTCTGGGTAGAAGCTTGACAGCACTAGATTTCCATGGTCGGGATTGCGGATGCAGCTTGACTGGTGTCTTCAAATTCTTGTCCCCTATTCTCATGAGTTCAACTATCCTTCCTACTCATCTAAATCTCAGCTGCCTCAGGAGTTGGGTATGGTACTTCACTTGGGATCTCAAATGGCTGCCAGAGACATAGCTTTCCGCTTGCAGGTGATTTACTGGGTGGGTAAAATAAATGCTGGTTTTGCCAGCTTTTATGTCAATGCCCAAACTGTTTCTGGATTATACTGATTCTTTCATGTCACAGCTAAATAATTTGTTTCATCATGATTTGAGGGGCTACTGCTCTCTGCTGCTGATGTCAGTCAGGATTCACTGAATTTTCAAGGCTGTTGAATATAAAGAGGTGCAAGATGCTTTTCCTCAGCTTCTTTCACTGTTTAAACATTAGGTTGATATATTAGCATTGTAGTTTTTACAGCTCAGACTTCTGAATTTGAATAAGGAGAAGCCAGAGAAGGAAGGTGGCCTCAAATAATCTACATTAGAGCATTTTGGAATTCTTGCTAGGATAACCTGTACTGTTTGTGGTAGAAATCAGAATAAAAAGACACAGTTTGTCCTCATGTTATGTGTCCTATAAAATCCCATTTTGTTCAGTAATAATCTTGCTATATACAGAAAATGTCTCTGGATCTGTTGTCCTTTGGCCACAAGTGGTAGGCTAATATTTTGACTACAGCCTGACAGAACTCTTTCTTGCAAGTGTTAAAACATCAGCCATGAAAGCAACCTTTTTGGGACTGTATAAGCAGAATTTCATGAAATACACATGTTCTATTACATTTCTCTGTAATAAAAACATTTCCCAAGGAACAGTTGTGTGCAAAGAAGCAAAGCACTGATATTTGCAATGCTATTTTGAGTAATGACATTTCCTTCGTGTCTGAGGTTTTGCTTCAGTCTTTTCTAGGGGAGTTTTATGCTCCAAGTTTCTGAATGACAAGACTTCTAGACTCCCAGGAAAAACAGCTCAAAGCAGTTACTCATTTGTGTATTGGCATAGCTTGGAGGAAGCTTTAGGCATGTCAGTAATCTAAGAAGAATTGAATTATGCTGCCCTAAAGATGAGGGGCCTGAATCACAAGTATTAACTAATGTTAGGAAGAGGGGGCGCAGATGACCTCAGAGGGTTCTGAAACAGGCCTTTCTGCAGCAGGGGAGAAGGCTAAAATCCCACTGGGATTTCCTTAAGGGTGATATCCTTGGGTGCCACAATGTGATGACCATCAGCATCTAACAACTAGTCTTTAGCATAGGTTATGAAAGACCTCTCCTTTACATTAAACCTAAAGGGGATCCAAAATATATAATTATAATGATTCCAAAACCCTAAAATTCAAATAGATTTTACTAATATTATTGCTCAGTGAAGCACAGATGAATATAACAATTCTCATTTTCCATGACACATTCTCAAATTGTTGATAAGAAATTTATAACTGTAGTGTTTTAATTCTTTTAAGTGACGTGAAAATAGTTATCACTTATTATAACATAACTTGCATTGTAAGCAAGCAAATACTTTTAAATACAACACTTGACAAAACATGCAGTCATGAAAGTACAGTGTAAATTTAGAACATATTGTGACTTTTATTTTCCTTCAAGGATATATGAAGTCTTATTTTGTCTTATTTCTGCTTTACAGAGGAAAATCAAACTAAAAATCACATATATTTCTTTCAATCCTAATATTTAGAAGTATTTTGGCTAAGAGAATCAGAGTTCAGAGTCAAAGGAAAAAAATGTTCATTTACTCCTTACTTTTTATAAATGCATGTGTAAAGGCTGTACCGTACTTGATTTGCCCTTCGTCTTTCTCAAGCTCTTAAACTTGAAACAATCTGTGAGAGGCAGTCATTTTAATCACAGAACTATTTTCTTCCTACAGAAAAGAAACACATTGTTTCCCCTTAGTGAAAGAAAATTGAAGCTTTCAACATTGCAAATAAAGCAAACTACATTTAACTTGCTATTTACCCTTAATTACTGAAGGTCTCTGAGAAGCAAGTAAGAGATTTGGATTTCAAAAGAAAATATCTTTCCTAGTCTTTGTTGCATTAAAAACTGTTGTTTTGGTTTTGTTCCTTCTCGGAGTCTTCACAAGGATTCTGTTTATTTGCATGCGTGTAGAATTTTTTGTGAACATAGAACAATTGAATCATACAGTTGGAAGGGACCTTCATAGATCATCTGGTCCACTCCCCCTGTAGTGAGCAGGAACATTCTGCACTAGCTCAGTTTTCTCAGAGCCTCATCAAGCCTAGCCTTAAATGCCTCCAGGAATGGGCAACCTCTATGGGCAACACGTTCCAGTACCTCACTACCTTCACTGCGAAGAATTTCTTCCTAATGTCCAATCTAAACCAGCCCTGCCCTAGTTTAGAACCATTTCTCCTTGTCCTGTCACTGCATGCTCTGACAAACAATCCCACCCTAGCTTTCTTGTAGGCCTCTTCAGGTCCAGGTAGGCTGCTATGAGTTCTCCACAGGGTCTTTTATTCTCCAGGCAGACATATTCTCCAGGCAGCACAAATGTAGCACCTGGGACTGTTTCAGATAACAGGACTGATTGAGCCCTGAATGCTTGTGAGTATTCACCATATTTGATGTACCTACATAACTACCTGGGATGACTGTCATCAGCATTCAGAGCCTGTGATGAAGTGGAAGAGGCAAATGGTATAAAAGGAAATAACTCAGAAGTAAGGCAAGGCAAAAGGAGCATGCTGAGAAGAAAAGACAATTGACCTAGGAAGTAAAATTAAATGGCCTGTGCATGCTTCCTCTGATGCATCTCTCCTTTGCAAAGGAGGGTTAATTCTGAACCTGTAAGCTGTCAGCCCTACGATAGAGTGTAAGAACAATCATGATAGGTGCTTAAACAAATACAGTCATCTTTCTTTGCAACATTTGGTATTCAAGCACCAGTGCTCAATGCAAGATTAACACTGAAGTTAAAAGCTTGATGTCTGGAAAGGTTAATTCCTTCCTTTAGCCAGGAGAGCTTTTACTTGCTGAGTACAGTGAGATTATTAGGTGTGAGGTGTTGCATTGCTCCTTCTCATGGAGTAGGAGAATGTTATAAGGAATACTGAGAGCTCAGCTCTTGGCATAATTATATTATTTGGACTGTAAGTCTCTTACCTGAGGCTAGCTTTATGGCTTCCTAATGGCTATCTGAACTGAAGGTCCAAGTGTGGGTGAATCATCTATGAGTAAAACAGAGTGTTTCTGTGGTCTCCGATTCAGTTCTTGCAAGGGCAAGTACCTTTTCATCAAGTGTGAGCATTAGAAATGTTGTTGCCATTCCTTGGCTTTGGCATTTCAGCACTCATTTTTCATGTCATGGTCTTCTTGGCCATATATTTGTTGTTGGCCTCTGAGAGGCTGCTGCCCTGAAAATCAGTGGCCTGAATCCTGCATGAGGAGAGGTGCCTTGACTACAAACTGCACCTCCAAGAAAAGATTACATTGCTTTTCTAGATGGTGTTCAAGGAATTATCCCAGATTTTTAGGTGGGTGACTGATCTGAAATCTGCTGATTTTATTTCATTTTCTCCCTTGACCTCAAAAAGACGTTGGAGAACTTTATATAACTGCCTTATTGCTAAAATAGTGTAACTGTTCATTCTCTGTGAACCTTTGTGCTCATTTTCTGGTTGTAAATAGAGACAACCAACCTGGGAATTCATGTTTCTTTAAGGCTGAAATTAATTTCAGCACCCCAAACACAGTATGTAGTGCTACTTGAACATGGCAGCCATTTCTTTACTCCTTTGTTATGGCTCCTGTAAGCCATAGTGAGTGTGTGGGCACCTATTGTTGGATGGAGCAGATGAAGAACTTGCTGCTTGTGCAGTGTAAGAATAGAGGGCTTTAAGCCTGAAAGAAATGTGCATGAAAATAGACTCAATAAAAAGTTATTTCAGAGGAGGAAATAAGGCTTATTGTCTCAAAAAATTATAACCTTCTTGCAGTATAGACTCAGCAGTGCAGAGCTTACTCTGAAATGCAAAACCTGCTGGAAACACTGAATAGGGCAGTAAATGAGGAGACCTCAGTGGAAATAGCTTTCAAACCCTATAATGACAGTGGATATATTTCAAACCCTATTCTGAGAGTGGATATATTAATTAAATCTGTAATATATTTTGTAAAAACCAAAGAGAATCATGCTGTATCTTAACCAAGACATCAGAATGAGTAGTTTTACATCAAGTGTGAAATTAGCTTTAGTGTGTCCAAATTCTGCCTCTGAATAAATGTGTTGCAATTGCAATAGCAGGGCACAAGTCATCTTGCATGTATTCAATAACTACACAAGACGAATATTCTGATAATGTAATGTAATGCAGTCATATTTTTGTACTTGCTATAAGATACTAAGATTACCAAACATAAAAGCACTCATCTTCCAAAAAAAACAAACAAACCCCAAAACCTGTCAAAAACATTAGGGTCGAGTAAATACTGGGGTGCAGTATTTACAAGAGAATTTAGATTTTTGAGAAAGAACTGTAAGTATTGAATGTAAGAACATCTAATCTCTTGGACCACATTAATAAAGATATATGTGATATTTTGTCAGTGCAGAAAACAAATATGCCTTGATGACTGCATAGCACAGATTTTATTGCATTGTGTTCAAATTCTGCAAAATTCTTGTTGAATTTAGGGATCATTTGTTCTTTCCTTGTATGTAGAAACTTATGCTGTTAAACAAATGGTTTGCAGAACAATCTATCATGAGATTTGCTTTAATTCATCACAGTGCCTTTAATGCTTACATTACTGAAAATAATACAATATCTGCAAGACAACTGTACAAAATTAGGTTTTTAAATCAGGCTCATGTTTTAATCCCTTAGAACAGGTAAGAGTACAAGACAATCAGTCAAGCCACAGAAACATATCATGACTAAATTTCCAATTTAGAAAGGCACGAAGTACTTTGAATTGCATTTTAACTTGTCTTTGAAAAAGGACTTTTTTGTAATTACAGGCTCAGAACTGCTCAAAATAGTTAAATGACACTTTCTTTCTTTTCTTTTTTTTTCTCTTTTTTCCTGTATTTTTTAAAATTCTCTTTTTCTCTTAGGCTTACAACTTCATCCCTTTTCTTGAAACATGGCTAAAACAGGAGCTCTACATTTTCCCCCATCTTACCAAATTTTAATTGCTTTTAATTTAATTGGTTTTAATTGCTTCCAGCATGGTGCACCTGCAACTGTGGGATGTCTTGAATTTGGGGGTTTTGTTTGGTTTCAGGTTTTGCTGGGAATGAGAAAAACAAAAAAACATGCTTATTTTAATTCTGTTTCCAAATCAGCTTGCAGACCAGGCTTCCTTAGGAAGCAAGGAGGTTGAAAAGAGCTAGCTGCAGCAAGTTACTTGTTGCCTAGTGACACCATTAGACCTATAAACTCAGGCTTAACTGCAGTTGTCTTAACCCTCTGTTATCCAGACACGGGGTTTTATTGCAAGATGATTCCTATTTCAACGAGTGAAGAATATGCATTTTAAAATAAAATTACCATACCACTAGATGCCAGTAAAAAATCAGAGAGTGAACTTGCAAGTGAAATAATAGTTACTAGTTTAAAGTAGGATCGAGATAATTGTTTATGTCAACTTTCAGTAATTTTATAGAATGTGTTCTCATGTCAGCATCATTGTAATCACTTCAGTTTTCATTTTTTTTCATGATGACTTAGCTTCAATTTTACTACTAAGTTGTATTTTAAGATGTTGTAAAATACATAAAAATGGCTGAAAGTTCATAGCTCAACTGCTGTCCCTCCCCAAATTAGTATCTTTGAAAATTATATTTAGCAGCAGTTAGATTTGAAAAATTCAAATTTGAAATCAGAAACCACACAGTTAGTGTCAGTGAGATTTTTCAAACAGTATTGTCAAAAGCAATGGGACTTTGAAAATCTGTCTTCTGTTGGATACTCAATTCATGTAACAAACTGCAAAATTAGGGATCAAAGCTCAAGAAATGCAGTGATTAGGACTCTGTTTTACCAATATGATCCTGTTTCCTGTAGAATATCTGAGTTTTACTCTCTGCTTTAAAGTAGTTGGCTATGAGGAAACCATATACCTCATTAACCTCTTGCCTCCCACCACCTTCCTCAAGCCTCCTGCTGTAGGATCATTCACCCTAAAGTGCCTTTTCCCTCTCCCAAAGAACCAGAGGACTTTGGAACTCAAATGCCTTTCCACTAATTACATTTCTCGGTCCAGCTATTAAACACAAAGAAGGTTTTTGAGGTTGCTAACAAGATGAATGTATATGAAGTGAAAAGCTTTTTCAGGGAGCTTTCAGGTGTTGATATAATATATGTAGTCTTTATTTGCATAGAAATAGTTTACAACTGGGTATAAAGGATGAGGTTGCTGTTTTAGTATTTATATTATTTTGTTCTCCAGAAAACTTCTTTCCCCTGTAGCATTACTTAGGCAGAAGGGGTTTTACTGGCTTTAGAAATCACAGAAAGATTGCTGGAAAATACATGCTGAGCAAGTTACACTGGTACTGTGCCAGAGTTAAAAAGTCTTTGCTTCATCATGTCAGCTTTGACCTATAAGATATTCAGTGGTGTTGATGCAGTAGTATAGCTGAGATAACAAGCATGCGTCAGACGTAGGCAACTTTGGCCAATTTAAGCTGAAAGCAATAGGGCAGCAAAATTTTTGAACTCCAGCAACACTATTGGAGGCATGGAAATCCAAAGTTTTGCCTTAGATTCACTGGGAAGAGAATTTTCTATACAATTACCTGATTAAACGGCTCTGAACCTTTTGTAACCTGATGAATTTCAAACATATGTAGGTCTGATAGAAACTGAAAGAAATTAAATATAAAAGAAGCGATAAACTCAAACTTCTGCTTCATGAATTTTATTTTCTGCTTTTGTACCCTGTTCTTTTTGGTAGCAACTGACTGGCAATTAAAATGTGATTAGCATATAATGGTAACTGTTAATGCGGAAGCACTGAAATTCCTTCTCTCAGTGATTGCTTTCTCATTAGCAGCAAGAATTATTATGTTTTAACTGCTAGCCAAGGCTTAGGAGCCGTGAAATGCTATAATTTCAAATCATGGAAATCAGTGATTTCTGTGTCACAGGATTTGGACCTATTCAAGGAATAAAAATGCTTTTCAGTGACTAACAGACATTATTAGGAAGGAGAAGTGATGATGGTTTCTAGGCTTCTGAAGGGACAAGGCCATTCAGCTCATAAGGGATAATGTTCTTCCAGCAAAAAATGCTGTGTTTTTAATTCCAAAAATCCGGTGACTTATTTAATCAGTCTGGTTTGTAGACATCTGGAAAGTAGGTAGATCACCATCTGGAGCATGGAGTACCCATGGTAGAAGTTGTATTTCCAAAAGAGAGAGACGTGGAACCATTAGTATTGTTACATAAAGCAATGTAGAATTTCATTCAGAATATTGTCTTTATGGCTTGTCATGACCAGGGCTAAATTCACTTTGGAATAACTGTAGAGAAGGCCTACTGACAGGACTTAAGAATGAAGAAAATTTCATAGGAAACAGTGCTAAAAGAATATATTAGGTAAATTAGTTATAAAAATATATCAAGGAAGAGAGAAATACCATTGTGCTTTCTAAAAAGAGTGCTGTGAATGTGTCAGTGAGGGTGAAAAGCTGTTTAAGCTTAAGGAGAGCATCAGTACAAATCGACCTCAACCATGTTTAGCCTGGAAACTAAAAGAAAGCTTCCAGACATCAGCAAAAGCAAAATTCTGGAACAAAACATTTCAAACAAAATTTCAAAACAAAGCAGAGTGTGCATGAGAGATATATGCCTGGCATTTCTTAGTCTATAAAAAATGACTGTACGTAGTGTTTGCCTACGGAAGCCAAAAGCAGTGGTGAACAGAGAGACAAGAGCGAACATGGTAAATGTTTAAGAGGTATTCAATAAACAGGTGTAGGGTTTACTTTTTAGATAATTAGATAATCTCTATAACAAATTTGAGATGTTTGCCTTGAAGTGGCTTTCTAAAGGGCTTCCTGACACAAACTATAGCTTTGTAGGCTAAAAAAACTCCCTAATAATAACTTCATAGTTAATATACATAGTTAAATAACTTCAGTATTTAACTATGATTTTCCAGTAGGTATTTTTCTCATTGTCATTATTGTTTTCCCCCTTTACTTGGTTACATGAAATTTTCACGTGAAATAGAAATTAATTTTTATGTCCTAACAAAAATATGATTTGAAGTTTCTTCTGTCATCATATAATGCTATCTATTGGATATATATCTGAACCCACCTGTGTCAGTCCAAATTTTACCCTCACAATACTTAAATAAATTATTACAGTTATCTTAGATTTTAAAATTAAATAGCTATTTTTAACTCAATTTTCTTTTAAAATATGGGCCATAACAGTTTTTTTAAAGAGGGGGAAAAAATTAGAGATGAATTCACATCAAGCTTTCAAAGTTTGTCTCACAAATTAGTTTATTCCAGTGAAATACCATTTTCATTGTGCAGTTGCTAACTGGCTCTGTCAGTATCACATTTCTCAAATAGTTTTGTCTTTTTTATTGTCTGAACCATCTGCTATGCTGTGAGCAATTACTATTTTGATCCTGTTCCCTTTAAGTACACGTATCAGATTAAATTAAGCCTTTGTAAAAGCTGAAATGAATGCCAAAGCATGTTCGTAAGTGTTGATGTGCTTTTGTAGCTTTTTTTAAAAGCCTTTTCAGAAATTTCAGGCAGTAATGATAGCACATGCTTCTAATGATAGCAGCATGGAGGATGTCCTGTACTGCCTCCAAGGGTGCATTTTAATAAGCTGGTTACAAATAACTTGTTAAAAAAGCAACACCCTGTTAGCTGAAAATAATAAAACAAATCTTGAAAAGTGTTGTGAAAATCTATCCAGGAGTCCTGTTATTCAGTGCATACTGTAAGAAATAGAAAGCAGACAAATTAAGGATGTTGCAGCAATTGTCATGTATATCTGATGGCACTTGGGCATTTGCAGGCCTGCATACCTTCCCTCACAGTGAGCAAATCACCTTTTATGAAGACTTTTGATGATTGTAGTGAACAACACATGAAGAATACATGGAGCCCAGTGAATTATCTGCCGCTAGTAATACTGCTAACATCACAGCTTGTAGGAGGGGAGTCCAGGTTGCCCAGTTCAGTGCTGTATGGGGTTAAATGAACTTGTCCACATACTGGAACTTGTCTGGCAGTAATTTATCATCCCTCTTTGGCCAGTACTCTTTCCAACACTGGGTTCATGGCAGGATACTCAGCAGTGTAGACACACTCATAGTAACCAGAAAATCTTTTATGCTGGGTGTAGAGAGCACGTGAGGATATGTTTTATAGGTGGAATAGCACACTGACTATAATAGATCTTTTAGAAGGAAGAGAGAATAAAATAGAAGAAATTACAGGATTCAAGCCTCTGATATGAGTCATCTGAGTTTCAGTTTTGACAAGTATTTTGGGTCAAAATTGTAAGCTAGTAAATAGATTAGCCATGATAAAGTAGCAACATTCTCTAATTCCCACTAGGTCAACTAGACAAGTTTTCCCATTCCAAATCTATTCAGCTGCTCTGGGGTTGTTCCAATACAACCACTAACTCTGGTTGAGAACTGTAATTTAAGACCCATTGTACCCTCGTTTTAGTCTACACCATAGTGTACCATAAAATGTAATTTCACTTCTAAGATTTTGTTTTCCAGTGCAGGTGTTGAACTTTAAAATCTTGATTTTTTGCTATTGATAGCTATGTAGATTCTATATGGGTCCTTATCCTTGCATTTTCTGATTGCACCTAGAGTCATGTGTTCCAAGGAATGACTGGAATGGATCTGATGGTGTATGTGAATCAGCATGGAGGTTATGGTCTAAGTGTTGTAATGAGTTTTGTTTGAGAAATTATATATGGATATGAATCTGATAGTCAAATTAGTATTTGTTTTTCACTTTTAGCTTATGTTCTATGTTAACGGCTCAACCACTTGATCCTTGCATGAAACTGAGGAAAATGTACTAGTTTGTTTACTTACCCTTGGAAATATGAACTGGTGTAGCTATGCAGCACTTCTAACCAGAAAAAAATTTCCCCTGTAAATCCTGCTTATGATTAATGTCCAACCCAGGCATAAAGTTATGTCAGCAGAATTGCTTTAATGAAAAGTGCTTTTTTTTCTGTGAGCATTTTATTTTACTACAGATTCCCTTCAGATTTCTTCAAACAAATATGTGTTGATTGTCTTCTATTTGACACAATAATCTAAAGCTCAGACAAGTGCTGTGTTTAAATAGAGTATATCCAGCAGTTCTTCCATTACTTGAAAGCTTGAAGATTAAAACTATGAATTACCTAAACAATATAAACTAATGCTGCTCTTAACTGTCTATGAGCACTGAAACATAGTGTTAATTTATCCCTCATTACTTGAAAACTTGAAGTTTTATGTCTTGGTTTATTTGCCCCATTTGTGAAATTGCCATTGAATGTTTTGCAAATAGAATGCTATGTCATTGTGATTTCAGTAACTTAGTAATGCACAAAAACATAATGTCATTTTATCCATTTTCTTGATACACAAGCTAAAAAATGGTCCCAGGTGGGCAAAGTATAATACCTAATGTGCTACTCAGTAAGTCTATTTTTAATATCCATAAAAATATGTTAAAATACTTCAACATTTGTCAGTAACAGAGGGGAGATTAATGTATTAAATTCACATGCACCAAGGTATGGAATTTTTTGCTAGTATCTCATCTATGTTAGTGCTGTTGTCTTGCTACTCATATCTGATACTGTTGGTGATAGTACTGTTGTTCCATCTACATCTGTACATAGCAATCAGTTCTTGTTTCTTTCAAAAAGCCTGTGTCTTGTAGCACTTCATCTGCTTCAAAACTTAAGTAGGCATAGCGCATGTCAGTACTTGAGCAAATAGGTAGCTATTGATGAAAACCAGCCCTTCTACTGTAAATGCTTTGAATGCTTAGACATACAGTCTTAATGCATAGGAATATGGTTTAGGAGTGGTTCTTGTTATAATTAAATTGATGGTTACAGTGGATGGTCTGAAATATCCCATCCATCAAAGGCAATTCAATGATTCTATGATTCTTAGAACACCTGGATTTATAAATGACTTCTAGACCTACACTACACCTGAATCATAAAACCTTCAGGAAAGCAGTGCCTGGTAAGAACACACCTACAAACTTATCCCATTTTGACTGATGCTGTGGGACTGCAGTTGGGGCAATTAGTCATCTATTAGCTTTATGTTTAGTAATAGTCACAAATATTTAGATTTTGCATCAGTTCCAGCTACTACATTTTCATCAAAAGCTTGAATATTTAATTTTAAAGGTACCCTGGCAGAAGAAGCACTTCTTACAGATCAGAGCTTGAAGATCATGATAGGATTCATTGCTGTCATTGATGTTACATATAGTATAAGATACCGCTTTTTGGTGAGTTATGCTTTGCCCCATCTAAATGTATCATACTTTAGCAAGCAATTAAGATCTTAAAAAACAGGTTATTAAATATTTTCTACACATAATTTTGACTGTGAGACAAATGGGATAAATGGAGATTTTGGGGCTGTATGGCAGAGGGAGCTGTTCACATTACCCATTTCTCATGTGACCTGTTGGTGTCCAGGTTTCCTTTCTGTCTGCCTGTTGTTTTTGAGAGATAATAAACAGATGATATCTAAGTAAATAGCAATGAGTGGCCCTTGACAGCTTTATTATGGCTATTATGTTGTGGTACATTAAGTTTTTAATGAAATAAAATGTGGCAGATTGCCAAATTATGTGATGATAATTTCAGGAAGCTGTAAACAGGTTACTCAGTAGTTCATAATTGCTGCAGGTAATTTAGCATTCAGGAAACTTCCACCCACTGATAGTAATTAAGATTGCGTTTTGGCTATGTGTGTTGATTATGAGTATCTGATCAAGAGAATCGCTCTTTTCCTTTCATGTGGTATTTCACACTTGGTATTTTACTCTGCTGAGAGCAAATCTTGCCTTTTTATTTTACATCATGGAATGTGTTAGTGGAAAATATTGCAACAATATGTAATCTACCTGTGAATAACCTCTCTGCATGGGACTGGAGTTTTACTGTTGGAGAAAGCTGTGCTTCTGCTTTAAATGAAAATTTCCTTTATGGGGCTGCCTAGTGGGATGTGGTCATCTGGAAAGGACACCTTTCAGAGGTCTGGTTTAGCCAAAACAAAACCTCCAGTACTTCTAAATCTTCAGTTAATGTTTTGTGGGAGAAAGTGTCAGGCCAACTCAGCAGCTGTAGGGATGCTGTCAAGATAACCAAAAATGGGAATTTCCGACTTGCTGCAGGGCCTGTGTGGAATCCAGTTGTAGGAGGGCTGTCATCAAGATGCTAGAGCTAGAATTATCCAGGGAGCACATCCCAGAGATGCGATTTTGAGGTTGCTGGAGAGAGTTGAAGGTAGACCTTGAGGCTGGGGAACAGCACACCTCACCTGACCAACTCTGCCTGGACCACTGCCCCAAATCAAGTCCCAGTAATCCCAGTGTCAATAGTTGGGCAAAATGGCACAAACCTAGGTTGGGAAAGAGGGCAACAGTTACCATAGCAGAGTATCCTCTGCCTACCAGACTTGTATAACTTGCTGGAGTGGAAGGCCACTCGGGAGAAACAGCGCTGCCGTGTTGCCATAGCAACAGCAGGGACCTGTCAACACCTCTCTCCCTAATAGTGACAAATGGTACTTATTACATCAGCACTAATTTCATCCGATCCCTTTCAGATGAAGATACTTAGTCCTTGCTGATCAAATTGTGTCGCTGTAATTACTGAGAACAGACCTTATTAAATGACAGCGCTCCTTACTCATTGCCTGCTCTCATGTGGGCTTATCATTTTGCCTGTTTCCCTACTTTTGGTGGTGTGCTTTGCTGCCCTCAGGGCACACTCCCCATCCAAAAAACAGTGAGTTTTTGCATAGGTCACAGTCAGTCATGGGTAGGAGGTTGCATCTGATTCCAATATTTTAATACAGACCTTCAGAAGACATGAGGATGTGAATGAAACTGCACAGTCCTTCACAGAAAAAGAAAAATTACCTGTCTGTTTGTGGAAAGTAGCCTTAAATTTGCGTTAACCTAACTGCATTTAGTTGAGAATATGTGGTGCAGTTACCCTCTGAATGCACTGTGTAAGGTTTTGGAAAAGATTTTATACAAGTGCAGTGAAATAGGTACAGAAAATTACCTAGGAAAGAGAAGTTTAGACCAGAAATACTGGGGATGCGAGCTACTCTCTGCCATTGACCTGGAGGATGACATCATGGGAATGACTGTTTTCCACCAACTCCTAACTACAGGGAAGTCATATTAATCTGCCAAAGACTGGAAGGTCCTGTGCAGTGAAGATAACAATTTGCAAAGCATCAGGTATCTCCACTCATAAATCAGGAAACCCCTGTCACATACACATTTTGAAAACGTGTGCTTTGCCCCATAGATTTTTCAATTTAAATTGATGTTTTCCTGGTCTTTATCATAGTGTTTGAAGGAATTGGTATTTCTAGCTTGTAGGTTCAATTTTTGATTTTTTTTCCTGAAAGTGGAACAGAAGGTTTTAGTTTGATGCCCTTCTCCATCAAAATAAACAAAATAGTGAGTAGAAGAAGCCTTTAAAAGAGGACAGCCTTTTGTTGTGCAGAAAAAAAAGTAGAGGAAAGGAAAGTTAAGTGGCACTCAAATTTTTAAGTTTTAAAAAGATGAATTAATGTGTGAAAAGTTATACAGCAAATCACAGAGCAAAGAGAATTTTAAATAAGAATGTTGACAGTATCTGTCATTGTATTTAAATAAAGTATTAATTTTCTTTTACACATCATATGATAATATATGTGCAACTACTGTTTTCCACAGTGTTATCTCATTAACATTATACTAGGGCTTCAAGGTTATTCTTAGTATTATTGATGATCTCATTAATTGACCAAAACTTGCAGCACTCTTATTTCGGTGTTTTTGAGGCAACTAGTTTATGTCTCAGCAAGCAAGAAATAGGAGATGCTGAAAGCATACAGATAAGTGCATCGTTGCTCATTTCAGCCTTTATCAGAGACCTTAAAGCAGAATCATAATTTGGGACAATTGGAAAGTGATTAGGGGTCATAAGATGAATTTTGACTGACTGCTGTCTAAAGGTAAAAGGGTTATGTTATGTATATTTTAAATTTATGATGATATTTGGTCATTTCATAGATCAGATGTATTCATTTGATGGACAGTAAGGCAAGAAAGGCAATCTTGTGGGTTTTACCAATCTAATCTCTCTGCTTTTCCTCTTAGTGAATTGCACAAGGTACAAGAATGTAGATTACTAGAATGTAGTCATTGGGAGAAAATGCCATTTTCCAAATATGAGATATATTTTTTTGTGTTGCTCTTTTATGTTTTGGTAGCTTTCTGAGTAGGTTTTACATAGATTCTATAGCAATATCTAATAATTAATTCACACATAAGAGGCTAGTTTTAGGCCCTTCAATTAGAATTGCTCTCATTTTCTTCTAAAGCTTTATCTATTTTTCAGGTGTAATTTCTTTTTCTCCTCTGTTGACTTTGACCTTAAAGTTTCAAATAGAAAGCACTTTTAAAATTATTTAATTTTAAAACATTAGTATAATTTTTTTAAATGCTCAAAAATAATTTGATAGTTTATCTCATTATTAATCTTTTTCTATTCTTTTAATACTTGCCCAAAAGTAGCTTAAGACATGCTAAGAATAAAGCTTTTATTTTTAGTCTTCTTTTTCCTTTTATTGGCTTGATTTGTGTGGGGAGCCAAAGACCAGAATCCCTGTGATGTCAGTGCATTCTGCATGAGGCTGGTGTAAATAGGGTACAGCAGAGAATTTGATGTTTTCAAATATCTGAAAGAGAAAGAGCTGTGTTTTCTATTAGGTTCACACAGAATTTTAATGTAGCTCATTTTCATTCACATTAAGGAAATTCTCTTATAAAGAAGTGTACTGGTGTTGCTGGATACCATGTACAGATTCCATGCCTACCATGGAATATTTTTTAATCTTCACTTAATTACTGGAACATAACAGTGTTATTTTAAGGCAGTGACATTTGTTCGATCCTCTGGGAAAATGCAGCCACAAATCATCTCAACACAAGAGTAGGTCAAATGATAATAATCAAGTCATATTCATAACTCATTGGAAGTAGAGTATTCTGAAATTGCTACCTGATACAGAACTAATGCCTCATTAATCAGAAATACATCAACCTAGGAACTCTAGTTATGTCAACTAGAATTATGAATGAGATTACAGGGAATGCCATGTAGATTGTTACATTTAAGTAGATGTAGACTTGTGTAGCCTGATGCGTTCTTAGAAGACTTCTTTCCATCGTGAAAATGTGGTATGATCCTTAAAGTATGCAAAAACTTCTTTGAGCAAGAAAACAAACTATGCAGGCTTACACAATCAGATAGTATAAATAAGCTAATAAAGCAACCCTTTTCAGGCTATCATACAACACAGTGAATGGCTTAATTTCAAATGAGTGAATCCCAAAATCCTCCCTGTGACAGACCTCACACTGGAGAAAATCTGGGGCTTAGCTACAGCACTGAGGACTGTGTTATTTATGTGCATGCATATTTGCCTAAACTGGCATGCATGTGGTCCAGAGCTTGCTTTTTCTGTCCTTTGGGCAGCATGCAATTGAGCTCTTGAACACAAGCCAACCACCTACTGAGTTCAAATGTGCTGAATCTAATTTAAAATCCTTAACCATTCAGCAGAACTTCATCTCTAGGCTCAGCAAAATTTGCATAGCTACTAGTTAAAAAGGAGTGGAAGTTCCAGTTATCTTAGAATAAAGGTAATACTTCTATGTGCAATAGACTCTGGGAAATCATTTAGTTGGTGTTTCAAACACAGCTCTGAAATAAATCTCTGATGTCTCTTAAAAATGAAACATGCATCTTATACGTGTGTATTTCATTTTTGTCAAGGCCTTAGATTAAAAAAAAGTAGTATTTCTCTGCCTCCATAAAACCCTTGCCATGCAGCTTTCCTTTCATTTTGGTGACCAAAATGAGAGTAGAGCAAAGTTGTCCTGGCAAATAGAGTTACATTACATTTGCAATGCAATCCCTAATTTTTTACACGTGATGTTCTCTAAAGATGTAAATTTTATTGTGTACATTCTCAGAGTAGCATTTCACATTTCATTTCATCCCAATTTCATTTCACAGCAATTAGCAGTCTGGCACCTATAATCCTCCCGATCCTCTGAGTATCTTCAGTGAAAAACTGATCTCTTACCCTTGTTTCAGATGCTTGAACCCTCTATCAAACCACAACCAAAGCCATTTTCACAGCACTGCACAGCTATGGAGAGGTTCTACTCTTGTTCTAATGGATTCCTTAGGGTGGCTGTGCTTGAAGGTGACATGGCTCTTCAAATAATGATCCTCTCCTGTTGCAGTCTTGGCTGCTGTGAAACTTGTTTCCCATTTGCCTTCCTTTTTAGGCAGCTCTGAACTCCGTGTATTGGTGGGCTCTGCCATAGGACTCTTTCATGGCTTTAGGTTTAGTGCATCTTGTATATTTCAAATTCTTCTTGCTTTTCCTTTAAATGCCAAAGTTAGACTTAGAAAAGAATGATTCTTCTTAAGATGGCAAGAGTTTTAAAAGGTAAATGACTGGTTAGGTTTATGTAGAAGTTCTTTACCAGTGTTTTTATAGACAGCTCATCTGCATTGCATTAAGAGGTGCACATTATGCAGCTTTTCCAGTCCATGGATAACAGAGGGACTAGTTTATTGCAACTTATTGCTGAAACTCATCTTTTCACACCGTGTTGACTCTTGAAAACACTCTCAGGTTGTGTCTATACTGTGTGATGACAAGAGTGTTTCTGTACTCCTATGACCAGGTGCATGGCCTGATGGCACTGACATAAAAACAAGGTGATACTCAAATGCCTGTAATTGTCTCCTTCCACTCACCCCCAGTGGTGTTTCCTTGGAAAAGTGTCTTGATTAGGACCTTGAAGTGTAAAATACTATATATTCTCACCATTACTTCAGATTCCCTGTGATATAAATCCTTCTGTATAAAAGAAATTTTAATGACATTTCAGAACTATATTATTAGTTTGGAGACTCACTGTGGAGGAAAATACTATCTGAGGTGTAACAAAATGGTAGAAAAGATGTAAAGTTTAGAACTATTGTAAGCTAAATACTGTAGCCTTTGGTTTTAAAACCACAGAAACATCACAAACACTGTTCAGCACTGCAGTAGCAAATTCTTCCATTTCCCTGTAAATTCTTCTATGGATGGAAACATGACATGGGTACAGACACGTAATATTAAAACTATATAAATATTAGCTTGATCTTTTTGCAAAATGTAATGAATTAACTTTATTTTTACCTCAATAGCAGAATTGATTGTCTATTTATTCCATGATAATACTTCATTCTTCCTGCCATGGCTTCAGACATGTTTGTGCCAAAAATTAAGTCGTCTTTAATCTGAAATTCCCTCAGTATCACATTTCTTAGATGTTCCTGCTTAACAGTGATAAGACTAGATTTTTTTCTGAGATTTTTAGTCTCAAGTATAAAGTTAGTTTACTTGGAATATGATAATATTTTGGATGTAAAAACATCTCCTGCTCCACCTGCTGCTTCTCAGGACACAGTCTTTAAAACATTTGGCAATTCTTTGATGACAAAAAACTAAGTGATCTTTTGGTTCCAATCCAAAAAATATAGCTCTAGTGTGTTTTAATTATTGTAGCAATGGTAAGTTTATATATCAAGCTGTATCATCCTATACCTAATAACTGAAAATTATGGGGCACTAAAAATTCATAAGACTTTTTGGTTTTCCTCTTCTCTTTAATTTTGGAAGCATATGTTTGTTGCAGTATGGGCACAGGCCATAAAGGGTTAACAGCTGCTCAGCTCAGGGCCTGAGAAAAATCCTATCAAGCCACCTGAGGCCTTGGAGCTTGTTTGTGAATCCATTGTTTTGGGAAAGAGTCCTCTATGCGATGGGAACTAAGTAGGAGTCAAGAATGGACAAGGTAAACAACGGCCTTGTGTGTTGGCAGAAGAACTCTAAGAGGAGGGTCTGACATTAATGCAAGAATGTAACCTGTAACCAATCAGTATGTTAGTAGCATTGATAAGTAGCCATCACTGAATATAAGCTTGTCTCATGCTCTCAATAAACGGATTCTGGCAGATCATATTGATCGTGGAGGTCAGCCCCTTCTTACACCAATCGTCGTATTACTTTATATGTTGATTTAAAATGTGCTTCATACACATTCTTTTTATACGCAACTTTTCTGAGGAAAATACATTATGCTTGGTAAATATTTATTTTGTAAAATATACATAGATTAGTATATGTAGTAGAATAAAGGAAAGCATGGAAAGTTGATTAAAAAAAGGAAAAAAAACACGTATGAAAACATTCTGAATGTGCTGCCTGTTGTCTGAAAGGGCAAGATTGCTGATATCTATGGTTGGGTAGCCTTTATACATATTTCAATAAGTAATGAATTTTGTGTCATTTAATACGTATTCTAATATTGATGGAAAGTCAAAATGTTAAAAGTAGTATTTTATGCCACAGGCATGATTAAACATGTTCTATTGTCAGGGGACAAGAATTATTAATATTGTAACAATTTTTAACACTGCTTCATGAAAAAAATTACCGATGAAGCATTTGCTTAAGTCCCTCAGGCCTTGTCAATTTTTGCTGTGCAGCCCTCAGGATAAACTTCACAGCACAGAATCCTTTTGTTTCAAGCTCTGCATTTCCTGTTTTGTACTCTGTGGCACTGCCCAGCTGTGATCACTGTTCACACAAAGAAATCTGTTTAAATAAGTGGGTTCCTAAATATTAAATTTCAGGATTCCATATGCGTACTGACTTTTGCCAATAAATGATTCAGGTGGTGCAACTACTAGTATGTTAGTTGGGTACTGACACTGAAGGAAGTTACCAATAGATGGCAGATGAAAGGTGTCTCTCTGTGGAGTGAGCTGAGGAGATGTCTTCTGCTTGATTTAGACATCTGTGATACATTGGCCAAATATGACACTATGTTCCAGTGTCAGAACAGCAGTGATGAACTGCGCTCCCTGCAGCTAATGTCCACAATTCTTCCAATCACCAAAACAATTCATGCTTATTTGAAATAACACATTTTAGGAAATGTATGTGCTATGAAAAGGAATGGAGTTTCTCTGAGTTTCTCAGAGGCATTAATTTGTGCAAAGAAAGGTTTACATGAAGAAGCAATAGCCATGCCTATTTTCAGTAGAAAATTAATAATGAAGAGAAGGTTCAGGTCAAAACAGGTGAAAAGGCCTCTGTAATAGGGAAAAATGTGTCTCTGTCTTTCAACTTCATGTTTGAGCAAGAATATTTTCAGCTGTGTTTTTAAAAGCTAAGGGTGAGGCTCACAGACATCCTATTTTGGAAGAAGGTTCTGCTAGTACCCCAGAGCTAGAGCTCAGACAGTCTAAGGGAACCCATGTCTGAAAGTGAAGCCAAAGATGTGCCACTTAGGATGTGGTCTGTGCAAACTGTAAACTAACAAGTAGAGGGAAGAGGAATGAAAGAGAGACTAATATAGAGGATACCCACTGATAAATATTTTTACTATGAATTGGAGATATATGTTACTGATTTGCATAAAATCTGGGAGCAATAAACCATAAGTACCTTGGATTAAAAAAATATATACCTTCAAAAAGTGTCCTTAAAAATTACAGTTAGGAATAACTGTGACACCAAATTAAGATCTAGATAACTTCTCAGCTCTATAAAGCTCAAATGAAGTTATCAAATTTAAATCTAACTCTGCATAATTTTTAAACCTACAAAAAATCTTCTGGAAATGATAAGAGAAAGCTTTTTATCTTTGAAGGGGAAAAATCATGAATAATTTCAAGTGAAGAGTCAATTCTAGGACTGTGGAATCTCGCTAACGCATTGTGAGCAGAAAAAAAACAGTGAAATTGGATAAATAAATGATTTGTTATAAATTATTTGCAGGGAATGGTGCATCTTCTAGTTACCTGTCTATCTTGCTTTCTTGCATTTATAATGATTTCTTCTGCTGCTGTTGTTGCTGCAGGACCTCTTCATTTTATGAGGATTTGTTCTGGTTTCTCAATCAGGTGAAGATAAATAATCTTGGCATATTATGTTCCAATTACAGAAATGAAGAAACACATGAAAGACGTTGCCCACATGAATACATGTAATGTTGGTCGTATACTCAATTTTACAATGGGAGGACATTTTAGCAGGGCTCAGAGCTGAATTTCTGTAAGAATATTCCTTAAATGTTCTCTTCTACGTTTTTAGTCAAGGGAAAAGCAAGCAGGTAAGGGGCTGTTCACCTTCCTCCTCCCTTTCCCCTTTGTGAATGGGTCACTCAGTGCATGCTGGAAAGTCATGAAGTGATATTTACAAGCCTGGGTCACCAAGTCAGGCACCTAAATTCATACCTTCATGGCATTAGAAGTGTTGTTCTTGAACAGTTTCCATGGTAATAGTAAGACTCTGCTCTTAAGTCATGTATTCATTCACATCAAAATCTAGAGAGCAACACACTGCTCAAGGTGTCCCTAGGATCTTTTTATATCTGGACCTTGAGTCCACAGGATTGCTCTTGGTCATGTTTGATACAAGATGATGAAGAAATGGAAACTAACGGACTGATAAATGTATGGGCACTGAAAAAAAACACCAAAACACATAAATTGTTCCATTTAATGAAATAAACTTTTTGAAGAATAGAATGTTTTGATCTGACTTAACTCTGTACTGGAGATGTCCATTTTGTTTGCAGAAGAACTGAGACATAGATGAATGTAGAGCTGATATTTCTGTTTCATTACTGCTCTTTAGGAGAGATGACCACATAAACACCACCTGTCCTGTGTTCTTCTCCATTCTTTTTTCTTTTTTTTCTTATGACTAGCAGGTTCAAAATTCCTTGTGCTGAGAAATCCCAGCAAGTAGAGATTGCTTCATAGAATAGTCCAGGTTGGATGCGGCTGTGAAGGATCATCTGGTCTAAACTTTAGTGGGAAAGGTACCCTAGAGCCCTATCCCATCGAACATTGAAACCCTAGAACTCTATCCTACTTCTATATAGGGAGCCTAGAGCCCTGTCCAGTCTCATGTTGAAAGCTTCTGGCAATAGGAGCTCTACTATGTCTCCCAGTGAGGCTGTTCAAATGGATAACTAGCTTGATAACTAGAAAACTAGAAAAAAATACTTTCTAAGTTTGATTACTAGTCCTGGCACAACAGTTCAATACTTAACAGTGCTCCTGTATGAGCTGTCACTTCCATGTGTTCTTGAAGTGAAGGCTGAGCTGGAAGGAGTGTCAACATCCAAAGTTAACTATAATTCTGTGCAAAAATCATAGATGTGCTGAGTTTGATTCCTCTAACTTTGTCTGGCAAACATAAAATGTTTATCATTTCTCTACAACGTATTTCATATAGCCCAGGATGACTGCTTATTTTTGATTAATCTTATTCCACCTGGTCAGTCATAAGTACAAAAGTAGTCACAAGATACTCCATAAAAGCAGGACATTTGGTAGATCCTAGTAGCAGAGTTTCATTCCAGTGCAATTGTATTCTTCCAGGCAACTGCCTGTAAATCTCTTTTGCAAATACTAGCAAATTTGAACTACACAATGGATAAATGGACATGGAAGAGAGACATACATATATCTGAAAAAGTTTCTTTAAATAAGGATGACTTCTGAAAAGTTAACAAATGCTATATTGTCTTAGAGATTTAACACCATAAATGTTAAGTGTAATGAATCACCACACAAATACAGAAGCACCGTAGATTTACATGCACTTGGGGAAAAAAAGACACAGCTTTTCGATCAGGCTAATGGCTTGGAAGTAGCTTCAGGAGGAATGCTGGTAATCACATTTGACGGTCTGAATTGATGGCTGATGGCTTGTAAAGGGCAAAGCACTGGAATGATTTCTGTGAGCTTTTAATAATGCTTAGAAAATTATCAGGCTGCACATTCATTTGCTTTGTAGATGCCAATATTTTTCCTCCTCCAAGTAAGTTCAAAGCATAGAAAAAATAAATCAAAAGAGCACAGAAATTGAATACTCTTTCAAGATCAACACAGAATCCAGAAGAAAAACAAACAAGCAAAAAGTCATATTTAAAGAATAATCTTGGAATAAACAAGGAATACTTGGAATTTTCACTTGGTATTTGGATGCTGTTGATGAATTATTCTAGGATCACTTTTCTGTTTACAGCTACACTGTTGTAAATGTTAAAATCTGTTGAATTCTGATTCATGATCAGTGTTAGGGAAGACACAATAAAAGCAGTGTTACCCAGAAAATTATGCTAAGGGGCAGAATCCAATTTCTTCTTACTGTCTGTGAATGCAAAGTTAGCAGCATTTTTTGTGTCTGCTAAGTCTAGGGGAAAGTGGTAGACCTCATGGATGGTCCACAACCACTCTATTTCTTCTCATGGGATCTGAGAAGAGTTTTTTTCTTTTTTTTCCCATTAAGTTACTTTCTGAGCAAAACTTATATGAGTAGCTGAAAATTCAAGCCAACCTAGGTCAGTGATATCTCTAGAAGATATGAGATCAAGAATATTTAAAATAGTAGTGATTTCTGAATGCCTCTAAGATGAATTGTAATACTCAAAACAAGGTTTTTTGGAAGTCATGATACTCATCAGGAGATGGAATTAATCTCATGCATTATGACTATTTCCTGATGTGCTTTGTTCTTACAGTCTTCCTTTTTACTTTCTAAGTTCCTTGCTACTAAGGCCAGCATTTGTGGGTACTCTATTACCTGCAGGAATAGTTTGAAGAATGGTCTTGTAATGCTGTCAGCACAAAGGAGCTACAGGATAATTTGCAATATGTAATAACATTTTTATTTCTGAAGGTAAAGAATTCTCCAAGTAAGAGTGATGAGCAAATTGCAATATTGCCATTGAAAAGTTAGATTACTAACGCACCTGTGAACTGTGAAGCCCATTTTCTTTAAAAATCATTAGATGACCTTACTGTCCCAAACTTTATTTAGATGATGGACTGCTGGACTATTTCATGTTAATTTGGACTAGCACCTTGTAGTATTTAAATCTTTCTGTAATAATTCACTTTGAATGGTTTACAGCTTTGTTCTGCTGATTCTGCGAGTGGAAGAGTGCCTTCTTATAGAGGGAAAGCCCAGAGTAGCTTGCCTTTTTCTCAAAAGTTAAATTTCTTTTTTCAGGAAATTGATTGTGAATACATTTGGGGTGTAAGACAAAAGCAGGTGCTGTCAAAGAATCATTTAGGGAACTTCAGAAGTGCCTATGACAACACTTTGTGTTATTGCATGAATAGAATATTGTACTGCATTAATATGTCTGTGTTTTGTTCTGTTTGTGTTTTTCTGAGGTTCCCATTTACATGTTCGTGAAGAGATAAAGAGGAATTAGTTATTAGTAACCAACAGGAGTCCACTTATTTTTTGTTTTCTGGGTGCATCACTGTTAACTTATGGCAAATAAATACAAGAGTGCTTTCAAATTAAACATTCGATTTTTCTGTAGAAAGTTAATCTCAACCAAGTTCTAAAATGATGTAGTTGTTGTATTTCCTTACACAGTTGTGGAAAGGGGGAGAAAAAAAATTGATCTTTTGCTTAATTCTCACCCTTGGAATGTTACATATTCAGAAATTCAGTTAAAATGGGTACATGAAAGCATAAAGTTACTGCTGCTTCCATTAGAATTTAGGGAAAAAAATTACATGGGCCATCAAGTTCAGTTCCATGGAGATAAGTACACAGTACTGTAAAATTCACAAAACATCTATCCTTGGTATCCCTCAAAAAACACAAATAAAAAAGCACCGTCTAAGATGATCTAAAAACTTTCTGTATGCCAAATCTAAAATTACCAACAAAGTAAAAAAACCCAAACCAACATGACACAATGAATATGAGGGATGAAAAAATAATATCCTGTAGCCCTCCAGTGGCAGAGCACCTCTCATATAAAAGCTTACAAGTGATGCTGGGAGAAGAAAGAAACCCGTAAGACCTTGCCAGTCTAGTTACTATCATGATTCTTTATTGTTCCCAAATTACGAAACTGTCTTTAATCCTGAACATGCAAACAACAGATGCCAACTAAGCACTTAAGAGTTTTTTAAGCCTTTCTGCTTAGAATGTTGTTTTCTGCCCAGTATCCCATCATCTCACTTCAAAGGGGAGCAAACTGCTATACACCCAGACAACAATACATACATAGAGGAAGACTCTAGGGGAGTAAAATTTTCCCAAACTCTACAATTAGTGATCAGGTGTGATTTTTAGGACCCATAAAATATGCCAAATCTTGAGAGACAATAACAAGTGCCTTTTTTTTTCTTTGTGATTTTAATGCCCAAAGCTTTTCTTCACAAGATTTCTGAACTCCCAAATCATGTTACATAGACACTTCCATCCCCACCTCAGGCTCCATCTTGAAATAAGCTGATTTTCCTAGTTCTCTGTTTGGAAGGCCCTCCATCTTTTCCAAATCTTCTAATCTTCTCCAAATGTCTAGACCAAGTTTTATTCATGGATAATTCAAAGCCATCAAATCTTGTTCTAGTAATGCGCTTTAAATTGAATAATTCTTTCCTCTCCCTGCCATGAACACACAAACATTTATTTTGTTATTTACTGTAATATTATTATCAACACATTTATTACTACCCTTATTTTAGTAGTATAAACAAACCAACTTTTAAAAATCTCCTCTGAAATGACAGGCTGTCTTTATCCCTGAGCCCTTCTATAGATGATTTTCTGTTCTCATTTAGGATGTGCTTTCTGAACAAAATGAACTTGGATTACAAATGATATCCTAAATGAGCTTTTGCCTGTATCTTATTAAATGGTACTACTGCTTCCCTGTGTCTGCCAAAACTCCTTACCTGTATAATCATAAAATCCTATTAGCTTCTTTCTTGCTGTGTCTTACTGGAAATTCACAATTGTCCCATCTTCCATCAGTTCATCCATATTCCTCTCTTTCCCAGTCCCTTGTGACTTCTATGTAATTTAAAAGAAAAAAAAAAAAGGTCATCCTAATCCTTTAGTTAGTTGTTTGGCTTTCAACTTTTTCTTTGTTTTCATCTTGTCCTTCTCAAATTGAAGAGAAAAGTAATGCTGCTCTTAAAACTGAAGTGGAGGAACAGACAAGGTGGAGGAGAGTGGTGAATACATCATGTGATGTATTCTTCTGTCAGCCTTTGTAAGTATATTTGAGAAAGAAAGTAGCACATTCTTGCTTCTTCTTTGAGATTATGACATTTCTATAATGCAGACACTACAGGCACAAGATTGCAGTGTGCATACCTGGCACTGTTAATGAGAACAGATCCTGTTCCTGACTGTGTGCAACTTCCCTGAGGTTAACACAAATTATCTCAATCCCGAAGTGTCCAATTAGATTTCCACATGTTAAATTCTTAATGCCAGCCTAATTTTAATCTCTGGGGGTACGGAAAAATCCTGGGCTGGAAACTGTGTTCCACAATGCTTTCATTCTCAGACATTATTATACAAGGACAAAATGCATATGAGCGATTTCATAGTTTCAGAATAAATTTTCCCCACATCCCAAAGAAATCTTATTTATGATTGGTGCACATTATGGCTGGATCAGACTATCAGCAACTGTTCAGACATGTTGCACATGTGTAAGCATGTGCATTTGGTATCTGTTCTTTTAAGTTTTGAAAGATGCTATTTCTTTCAAGCCCTTGCCTTTGTATGACTGTATAAGTTGTTTGATATTCTTGCATGCATGCAATACATTTAATCTGGTCAGGAACCCAGAATTAATGACAGAAAAATGGTTGCCTATGCATTGTAGGGGTTTCTTTAATCAGAGCCTTTTTAGCGAGGAAGGGAACAGGTGATGTGTAGAGGGAAAATAAAACTGAGATTGATTCAAATCAGAAACCAAAGGCAAGTGTCTTCAAGCTGGGTTCCCTTGCAGAAGTGGACTTTGCCTAAGGAAGCCCTTTCCCCTCCAGTGCTGTGCTCCTCACCTACTTTACTGTATAGTTCCTGTACCCTCTTAGTAATTTCAGTGTGAACAATAGTATATTTGAGAATATTCTATTGCTCAAACTTTCCAGCTTCTGTCTATTCTCTCTAATTTAGTTTTCACATTCTGATAGAATATACTGTTGGGTCTTGATCTGCTAAATTAAAAATCTTCCCACTCATACTTCACGCTGTTGTCTTGTCTATTTCTAAGTTCCTTTTTTATAACCCAAGTTCTTAAGTCTGACACTGCAAAACTGGTCTCTTAGCTCTTGAATCATTCTTTCAGCTCTTCCCTGAATCCTGACAAATTCTCACCATTATTTAAGTGAAGTGAGATTTACTTTGTTCATATTTCTTTTTTTCCAGTTGTTTTGAAAGAAAATGTTTCCACAAACAGAGGAGAGAAAGATGTATAGTTCTAAAATCTTGATGTGTATTTTTCTGAAGCAAAATTTATTTCTATGCCATCTCCCTCCAGCAAGTAGTAGGACTTTATTGAATTCTGCTTCCCAGTTTCTTGTGTGTGAATGATTTTTCCTGTTGTTAACTTTAGTTCATATATTATACATCTCATCTATAATTTATCATAAAGAGAGACCTTCTATTATTTATCAACTGCATGAGGACATGCATGTGCACACATGCATATATATGGGATACTTTCTTACATAAAACTAAAGATTAATCTATAAATATTTAACCAAGGTTATAGTCTAAGCAAATGTTACTCCTAAAAGTTCTGTAGACCACTTCAGTAACTCCTATAGTTGGGTACAGCTTGGTAAGAAACTGGTGATGCTTCTCCACAGAATATTATTTAAATATGAAGAAGAATAAAGGTAATTGAAACTTTTATCATCTTATTAAAGTATATTGTACTTCTGTGCATTCTATTTTCTTCTTCAAAACCTAATGACTTTTAAGAGCTGCTATTTGACTTAAACTCTCTCAAAATGCAAAATCAGCATCTAACTATACATTCTCACACCTTAGCCACCCTAAACAAGCAGCCTTTCCTTCTCATATTAAAATATTAGTGTCAGCTCTAGCAACCAGAAATTATTGTGCCATTTCTAAGTATGGTGTGTGGTGGCTAAACAAAGACTTATTGTGCCACCAATACTTCAGAGATGCTAGTACAGAGAAAACAGCGTCTGAGCTAAAAGGCAATGTTATGCTGAAGTCATCCATTTTAGCATATTGTGCCCCCAGAGGAAATAAGTGCAGATGACTTTTGAAATGGCATTTATTGCGTAGCTTGCCTCTGAATGTTCAGGTGTTTGCAGCTCCTATTTAATTGGAAAATTATTATAGGAAATACTAGATAAAAAGGGAGTAGAAATTAAATAAGGGTAGGTTTCTATTTAGCTTTTTTTGAGGTATGAATAAAATTGTTAGTGAACAGCTGTTACTTTTGGTAAAGTTTTTTTTTTTTCACATCGCTGTTTTTTCTGATTCTGCAGCTGTGTAAGTATAACTTAAAAGTACTTTTTATGAAGATGAGGCAAGCCTACAGTAGAGAGTCCTAATCACCCCAGTGAAATCACATCTCTCCTTTGGTACCCAGCATCTCATGGGTATACTCTGCAGACTGTGCCTCAGAAGAAGAACTAGCCATGTAATAGGGGAAAAATGTAAGAGTGTAAGAGTTTAAGCTTTAATAACTCATTTTGAAAGATTAGGTCAAAGCAAGCCAGTGTAACAGGTTGGTCACACAATCAGATCATATCCTACCATTTATAATTAATTATTCAAGCTTTTCTTTGTGCTCTTGTCAATTTGAACAGAAGAGCTGTCAGCTGTTGAGTCTCTATTGAAGACAAGCTTTAGATCGTTATTATTGAACTGCTCCTTACTAGGCTCTGGGGCCAGTGCTACTGTCAGAAAAAAAAAGAAATGAAACACGGGATATTGACTTTTGGATCTTTTAGATCTTATTTATTTATTTATTCCCCTATCGTCTGTGTTCTTTGCTCTGCATTGTGCTGTGCTTTGTACAATGCTTGCTTTGCTCCAGAAAGAACATAGTCAGAAAGGCTCAATTTACAGGGATTGCATATATGTTATACCTTTTTAATGAATTGCTCTAGGGAGGGAGATAATGTGTCTCAACTGTGGACATGGTGTAGATTAAGAATCCTAAGGTCAGTGATGCAAACTCTTGGGGCTCTGCCTAGGAGAATAGGAGTGAAGAAAAATTGGCTTTCTCCTGGGAGATAAATACTGTGAACTATGAAAGCAATCATGTTGACCCAAATAACAGTTGCTCAAGAGATTGAACCAATGCAGAATTTGCTTATAATAAATGCCATGCAGCTGTCAGATTTTTCTATATTAATTTTCTTTTTATAAGACTCATTTATAGCTGTTCACATCCCTAAGCCATTGGCTGCATAGAAGAGCAGACCCAGATTAAAGCTGAATATCAAGAAAAGAGAAGATATTCTTAGTTCAGATCTTTTTCTTCAGTACTTTGTTACTGCCGGGTTTTTGAAAAATATGGATGATAATTATTTTTAAATATTCTCATCTGTGTGACAATTGCATTTTTTGAATGTTCACATAAAATGTCAAGTACCCAAAACTGCAGTGTTTTCTCAGGGAAAGGAAGTACATTGAAGCAAACTGGGTGAATATCCTCATGTTAGATGCAAAGCCTTATACATTTAAAGCAATGCATATAGAGAGTCATATCTCTTTGTAAAATATTCCCGTTTTCTTAACATCATTCATTTTAAAATATACAAGAAAATGCATGATATTGGCTCTCAGTGCACCATGAAACCCCCATGAAATGTAAGGATTAACAGAAGAGATGCTTTTCATCATTTGTGGATTGTATCTTTAAATATAGGAAAAGCTCAGTAAAAGCAGAAGAATGTTTAAACCTGGCCTGCTTGAAAGCAGTCTAGCCAAAGACTGTATTTTCAAAGTTATTATTTCTATAGAAAATGGGCAACAGTGCAGACAGGTACAGTATGCTTGCAAACACTGTGATAATTGAAATAGTAGAATATTAGTAACATTTAGCTCATACACGTATCTTTAAATATTCAGTCTCTGTCTGTGCTGTGTGCCTATATAAAGGGCTGAATAATATTGGCTGGTCTTCAGGCACAGCATGTAAAATGAGGAGTAAGAAAGAATGGTTTTATGCTGAAAGCCCAAGTCTGGGATACAGGATTTCCAAATCTGCCACAAACATGCAAGATAAGGTTAGGCAATGAAATCAGATTTATTGTGCATCAAGTGCCAATCAAATAAAATTGGGCAGATAATGAAAATTACCTGAGAAGTGTATTTGAGCATATTTGCGTAACATTCCCTGTATCTACACAGGCTTCCAAGTCATGATTCTCTGTGCCATTCAGAGAAGACAATAAAACACACAAAATATTTATATTTATTCTAAAGGAATGATGCTGGTATAATGATCATTTTGTTTGTGCTGCCACTCAAGGAAAGGTATTTTGTACAGAATATAAGTAATGCTTATGAGAAGATCTGTACCTACACATCCTTCCTAGTTTTGCATCACATTGAAATTAAGTTTAAATACCCCATCATCTTTTGTTCAAGCTGAGCATAAATCACACAGAGAATTTAATCCATACTGAAAAGTTATATTTACCAAACTCTTTCTATTGTTAAGAAGTTAGTTTGCTAAAGATGTCAGCAAAGAGCCTAACTTGAAAAAGCGCAGAAAATAAGTAGCATGATACTCATATCTCCTTACAACATTATACTTTGACTTACATTTGAAATGTTTCTGATTATTGAAATGATCTAATAATTATAAATCTTTGTAAACCAAAAAAAGTGAGGTTTGCATTCTTGCTATGCTAAATCCCTGTATGCTGATGTAATATAGTAAACTCTGATTGTAGATTTTCAGGAATTCAATTTAAAATCAATGTGTGGGGGTTATTTTTGTTTTCTTCCATTACAGTCTATTATCCTGCTTAATACATAGCTGCTATTTTTCTAATATTCCTTTCAATGGATCAAGGCTTACAGGAGATCTTTAGATAACAATCTTTATTTCTGCTTTTACTACTGATGTCTTCTGAACACTTCTTCATCAGTTGTTATGATGCTATGCTGAAGGTTCTGTATGTTCCTACACTGAGTAAAATATGTCTTGAATTTGAAATAGAGCTCTGTGTCACAACTGAGTTTAGTGGAAAGGTAAAACAGTGATGGAAGTAGATTCCAATCATATTCCATAGTGGTATATGTCCAGAATGGAAATAATTGTGTATGAGAGGGGATAAGTGTCTGGAGAAAAGGTAGTATGCAGTTAATGGCATGAGAAATTTTTAAAAATAGTTTGTTTTTAAAGAGCTGTTGAAAAGTGACTTCCTAAATATAGACCTGTTGTCATCTTTGTAAAGATAAAAATGTATGTTGTTTATTGCTTTTATTTTCCTTTTTTAAATTATTCACCAAACATGTTCTCTGTCCCCACAAGATTTGCCAAATCTCCATGGGAAATTATTTAATTCAGCTCTCATTCCTAGTGGTGCCACTGTCATCCCACCATTAATATTCTGAATGGTTTTTAGCCAAAGGACAACAGGGTTTATTTTTTCCAAATTGAGCAAGGAAGGTAATAACGTCTTCCCAAGTCATTACACTAAGCCCAAATTAACCTGTTTAGTTTGCCCTAATTTCACACTCTCTAAGTCATTAGGTGAAAATACTATGCTAGAATGTACCACATGAGTGTTTGTTAGTTACTGCATATCCCTTTAATAAAAATTCTGAATTCTCAGATGTATTATGAATCTTTAAATAGATTTTTTCATGGAGGGAAGCAGGTACTGTTCTAAATTTCTCATAAAACTGTTTCTCCAGGTTGAGATGCTTCATTACCTTCAGTTACCTGCAGCATAAATGTGGCTAAACATGTGGGGCCACAGAACTGCAGCTGCTCTAATTAATGTAGCACAATATTGATTATTTGCTGTTAGTAAAAATAATTCTGCTGCTCGTGGCACTTGAGATTCTGTGTATGCAAGGCTGTGATTTCTTTTGATCATATTGTCTATAGCAATACGTTTTCTGCATATACAATGACTTTGAACCTGTGAGCAATTAAGGTGCACATTTGATGATGTGACATAAGCCGACTGCTGTTTAGGCCAGAGGAGATGGAGTTTCTCACTTTACTTAGCAAGCTTGTCCTTCAATTTACATGCAGATAGAAGGGGAGATAGTTTATGCTTTTTGACGTTGTAAAGAGTAATGCATAAGTTTATCTGTGCTAAGCCACTGGTCAGCTGCAGGCTATTTATTTACTTGGGACACAGCAGGAAAGCCTGGGAGAAGAAATTTTAATCCTCCAGACAGCTCCATATATCATTGGCAAGGTTGAATCCTCTTTAATCAGAGCCCCTAAAACTAGCTAGTGATTTTAAATTATCTGCTTTCTTTCTAGCTGAAATAAGGAAAGTGTCTTCTGTAGTAGTGTGCAAGGACTCAAATAATCTAAAACTGCAGCATTAAAGATTATGGCACTTTTATTTAATATCCTGGAGGACTGACAGTTAACAACAGTGGGTAGAGAGCTGTAGATACTCATGCTTAATGTATTCATATATGATTGAGAGGGCAAACAATCAAATATAAACATTGTGTGACTAGTCACATTTATATACTATCCAATCATAAAGCAGTAACAATTAACATAACCTAGCATGTATTCATGAAAATACAGCTTCTGCATCAATTTGTGCTTTTAAAAAAAGCATGTTTATTCCTCTTCTGTAAAACTTGAATACTGCATACTTAATAGACAAAGAAATAGTGTGGGCAATTGGCATGAAATACATTTTCTGTCTCAGAAACATGGAGGAGACAATATAATGTGCTCTGGTTTGTGTAATTTGTCTAACAATCTGGTTTTAAGAATGGCCATTACTCTAGTATCCAAACTTATTCAGAAAATAATAGAACTGAATATAGAATAGCACTAAAGCTCATGCATTTTATTCTGTGATTACAGAAACGGAAATCAGCACATTACAGACTCTTTTAATGCAGCTAAAATGATAAATACTGATACCAACAGCTTTCAGGACTGGTTTGATTTTTGAGGATTGTGGTCTAACCTCATACTGTCTGAATGGAAACCCAACATGGTACCACTACTATCATCCCTATGGTAATTCTGTAATTGACTTGGTAGACAACCTCTCAGGCTCAATTTCTAAATCCAAAATTAGTTCATTTCTGTCCCACTCCCTTCTTCCCTTCTTTCCTTCCCTCCTTCCTATTTTCTCTTCGTTTCTTTCTCCCTTTCTCACTCATTTTATTTCACTTTGTGTTTCAAGATGCAAAATGGAAGTACATTTGTTATCGTAGTAATAATTAATATTGCATGAAAAATACTAAGGGAAATCTGGAAATTATAGTTACAAGCCATTTTGGAATGGAGAATTAAACATCCCAGTATGTAGATTTCACAAAATCCAGTTTCTTTGGAGAGATGTAGAAAAATATGGTTTGTTCCTAATATGGTTTGTTCCTAATAATCCATAGCATCCTGGTTTTATCTGGGATAGAATTTTTTCTTTTCCCTAGGTAACTTGTGTTCTGGATTTCACATGAGAACGATTTCGTAACACATACTGGTTTTAGTTGTATATACAACACAAGCTGGACAAAGGAGTATTCCATGCCATAGATTTTGGGCTCAGTATATCAATAGGAGATGGTCAGTGGTGCAGGGTCCCACACTCACTGCTTGGTTTAGCAACTTACTGGGTGGTGAGAGCAACTTTTTTACTCTATTGTGTCACTTTGTTTTGTATATTTTTTGACCATTATTATTATTACAATTGCTGTTGTTTTCCTCTTTCAGTATTGTTCTATTAAACTGTCTTTATCTCAGCCCACCAGGTTATCTTCCTTTTCCCCTCTTTTTCTCCCTCTTTTCCCTACTTTACTTGGGTGGAAGTAGGGGAGCAACAAGATCTATGATCCTGGCTGCTGGTTGGTGTGAAATCAGCACAACATAGCAATTCTAGTACAACTCAGCAGAAAGCAGCAATTCTATGTTAAATTCTATGTTTCTTTAAGATTTTCTGCTTTCAAGTGTCAAGTGGAAATTATGGCCTTTCTCCCTTCTTCTCCTGGCATTTTGGAGAGATAGTGATGATGGATGAACCGGAGCTCCCACACTGAGCAGCTCTGACCTCCACTGGTCAGAGTGACTGATCAATAACAGATTTACTTGTATGTTCTGATTCAAACTGCTTTGACACAAAAATATATGCTCTTTGAGGAGGAACCTGATTTAGGTAGAGGAGGTTAGAGAGGTAAAGAGAGGTGGTATAAGAAAAATATTTGTTTTATTTTTGTGCTATCACTTCTATATAAATTTTGCAAAGTTAAGAATGCATCTGTGCTGCAGCTGGAAGACATCAGGCCATAGGATTGTAAATGTTTATAAACATCCTTAACTCTTTTCAGAAAGAGATATATGTCTACATGTCTACATAAATGAGATGTCTACATAAATGAGAAAAGTGCATCATGTGAGAGTACTGGCTTGTTCTATAAATTCTCAATTTTAGTTCTGGGAGAAAAAAGATAAAGAGAAGGAAAAGGGAAAACTCTGGCTGCTGTAGAACTGAGGAAAACGTCATACCTGAGTCTTACAATATCATGAGAGCTTTGACAAGAATGAAACAATAGATTAAGTATAGCAGCAGCCTTCTTTGCCCCAGACAACCATACCCTATGACTTTAATGCTTATTTATTTCCTTGTGTCTAGAAAAAATGGGGAAGATCAAAGATCTGAAATCCTGATGAGTAAGATCATACCATGTTGGTACTTTTGATAACTTGCTGCTAAATTTTTCTAACAATGAATAATGTAATACTTTTATTCACAGTTACAGTGGCCTCTCCAATTATCAAAATCCAGATTTATGAGACACCAAGACCAGAACAAATACGTATTTTGTTCTTCAACATGTGCGCCTGAAGGGTGGAGGTGGTAAAACAGGGGAGGACTAATTTCATTGCAATCAAGAAAATTCATTGTCCTTGGACTGTAAATCACTGCTGTGGCTTTGCTCCTGCTCCTGTTCTCTGGGAAGTCGGTTGCAGGTTTTATCCCAGCCAGGAAGAGAGGCAGTGGGCAGAACCCTTCACAGGTACAATTTGTAGACCCAGTGCTGAGGGAGTATAAGGAGCTAAACAAAATCAATTTTATCCTCTGTGAAGTCTGCTAGCAGGGCCTGTGTACTTGGCTACATCCCCAGGGGGAGGTTATGCTGCCCAGAGGAGCATAGTCGTGTTTTCACCATCTGTACCACCTACTGTGAGCAATACCCAAGGTGTCTCACATGGGCTGAGTGCATTATGTGAGTAGTTCTTGAAATGAGAAATCTTTACTTCCCTCTTTCCCTGTTTGACTTTTTTTCCTTTCCTAATCTTGGTTTGTGTATAAAAAGCATTTGCAAGACTGTGACTTCAGGACACTGTTTAAGTGTGGCTGCTCCTAGTACATTTTCCATGCCTAGAGCAGCAGATTGTTTTGCTTTGACAGTGATGCTGTAGTAGTGCTGTAAAACAGTTATAGGTTACTCTGGCTCTGTGGAGAAGGTTCTCCCCTTGCATGCACAGGTCATGCTAGAAACCGGCTTAGCAGAAGCAGTTCTATCCAGCGGAGGTGACAAATATAGCTGATCAAACTTTATTTGTTCTATATTATCATTTGGCAAACATCTAGAACAGCCATCTGTTCTCTTAATTTTTATCAACCCAATTTGGACTGCAATATCATAATGCCATTAAATGTGTTTCCAACAAAGGGAAAATCAAATATGATTTTTAAAATCATCTGGTGGATAACATTACCCCTATTTAAAGACTAACTGCATAGTGGGGGGAAAAAAGGCATGATAAAAGAAAAATTAATGTTACAATTTTAAAGCATTCTCATTTTTATACAAGAATATTTTGCACTAATTCCGCAGGAAAGTGTTCACATTTTCTTATGCATTATACATGAGAACAATTTCATGTAGGAAGCCTAAACAGAATTATTTTAACTTATTACTCAGACCTGTAAAGTTTTATTTTAATCTCTGATATTATGCAGTCTAATGTAAAGCATTAAAAACCTTACATAAGAGCAATTTCATAATTGTTAATGTGACCTCTCATAGAAATGAGCACACAATTTAGTAGTGCTGCTCAACTTTAATGAAATCACTAGGTCATTTAGGGTACTAGTCAGCAGACAGTAAAATGAGGGGTGTGTTTTTAAAATGTCACGGTATTTGAAGCCCTTGGTTTAGGTTCAGGTCAAGCCTAGACGTGACAGTTTCCTCCCCTTCTTCCTCATTCTCTTCAGGGTCTTACTATTTTGAAATATATATCTTCAAAACAAGTGGTTTGGTAGTATCTCAGAAAAAAATGTAAGCTTTCAATTGATGAATAAAATTTAAGGAAGCACATGTTAGTAAAGTATGAAAACTGTTAACAATTTCATGTAATGACAAATGATATAAGCTTGGTGAGTCGCATGGGTTATATTGGATTGCATGATAAAGAGGCCTGATTTGAACATGTAGGTTTTCATACAGTCAATTCTAGTGTCAAGCCAGACAAACAACAGGCTTTATCTGTAGAATGAGGAAAATCTGTTCTCCAAGTCCGTGACTCTGAGAAGGGGGATCACAATTTTCAATGAACTCGTGAAGCCTGTTAGCATTGCTAAGAGAACTGCTGAAATCTAATATCTGAGAGAGTTATGTTTTTGCATTCACTGTTTCCAGAACCATTGCTGAACTTATCGGCATGATCTGTACTTGAAAAAGAACTTCAAAAAGTTACGGTGTTGAGTAAGAACTACAGGAATGTTTCAAGGTATAAATAATTCACTGTAAATGATTTAGGAAGTTCAATCTGTATAGCTAATTAAGAAGAAAGATGGTTTAAGAGGTAATTTCCTTGTGTTCTGTAAGTACTTAAATGGGCAGACTGCAGAGGAAGTCTTTAATGAAGGCACAGTAAGATCGAATAGCTGGGGTGAAAGCCAGACAGACCACAAACAACACACTAGCTTTAAAAAGTGAGAATAATTAACTATTGGGATAATTTACCCAGGGGTATCACATGGTCTCTGCTTACAAGAAAACTTCAGTCATGACTAATCCATTTTTTAAAAAAGCTATAGTTGAACTTTCAGATATGAACTTGATGCAGGAGTTAATGGGTGAAGCATGAAAGGTGAGAACAAATTATTCTAATGGTCTTTCTAGTCCTTGAAGCTATCTTTATTTTTCAGTCTCACAGTGAGGCAAAGCTATATATTAATATCAGATGGGATGTTCGAGAAATTATAATTCTTCCATTCCCAGTTTTTCCAATGACTGGTGTCCATTGATCCACATATCTCAGAAAGTGTCTCTTTTCAACATTTAAATTTTAAATAGAAATAAGTATTAATTCTTGGCCACCACAGAAAGACAAAAGGTAGTAAGGGTTCCTTTGAACTGTTTCTGCCAGATATTGGGCCAGGTTTACAAATGCATCAAGCATTGAAAGCCAAAAAAAAAAATTAAGATTTCAACATATCTGAAAATCAGATGCTGAAATTATTATAATCAAGTTTTCAAGGCATTAATACAAACAGTACTGAGGAGGAATAATAAATGGGAATTATGAGCTATATTTTGACATTATTCTTCTCAATCGTTTTGAAGGAGGCTTCCTCCATTGAAGCCTGGTAACAGCCAAACAAACAAAAAGCTTCAGTTTATCTCAAATGACATTCCATAAAAAAAAAAAAATCTCTATTTGACATATTAAGTAGGTGAGTAAAAAGAATTAGACTTTGTTACACCAAAGCAAGAGCGATTAAATTAAATGCGCCTCAAGAAGAAAGCACTCCCTGAGATCAACAGGGCAATGAGAGTCTGTCTATCCCCATCCTGGTGCATTTCTAAACACTTTTTGAAGTACAGAAGGCAGAACGCTCAACACTTTGGCTTTGTCACAGCTGACAGCCTGTCGGTTTTAATGAAAATGCTTCCCGTTTAGAGGATGACAGAAATTACATGCATTTCCCCTTTTATTTTTCTGTCTTTTCTACAGTGGGGAGGAGGGGCTGGTTATTAGACCATTACATAAGTATGCAAAATATATTAACAAGAAGAGAGGAAAAGGAAAAAAGCTTTAGCCCTGCAATTACACACACAATGTGTGTTGTTGAGAAATGTATATTGTGGAATAACATCTGATGTGTGGCAATAACTATTTACTTTTAGTTATCTTTAAAGAGGGAGAGGCAAAAATCTCTAGATAATGCTTTAAGTGAAGGTTTTATTATACGATTGCCTGAGTAATTTCCAACAGGAAGAAGATCTAAGCAGTATTAGATAGCTCAAGCATGTTCATAACTTCTCAACAAAATACAGCAAGATAACACTGCACGATTTCTTGGCTCTGTGCAGTTTCCACAAACCTCTTTTATTAAGTCTCAGGCTTTTAATAACTGTACCCACTCACATTCACCCAAATGTGTAACTGTATCTGAGGAAACTTGCTTCCAGGGCTGAAGAGGGAAGGCTTCACTTGCAAATAACATCATTACTGTAAGATCTAAATAGCCCACAAATCTATACATATTCTTCAATCAGACAGTAGCCACTCCACCTATTCCCTTTATTTCAGTTCCCTTTATTTGCAGCAATAACATGCACAAGGTAGAAATACTGAGGAAGAGAGGTTTCAGCAGTTTTAAGGGAAGATCTGAATTTGATCTTTTAACTTTAATTCTGTGACAAATGCCTCATGATCATCCTAAGAAGAGAGGCGAATTTAATTTTTAATGATAGTCTGCAAAGACTATATCTCATAATTATGGAGAAGACCTCACTAAAGGGCAAGCTTTGGAAAATCATAGAGAAAAAAAAATTAAGCTTTGGATACACTTCATATTATTTTTAACTTGTACATACCAGTATTCTCCAACAGTGTGTCTCTGTAGAAACGAAATTATGCATACTTAGCAAAGGTAAAACTGGATCTCAGAAAAAGAAAGATATAGGGAGCCATTGCAAACAGAGCACGCTTTTCTGCCTCTCAGCTCTTTAGCTTCCACTTGCTTGAAAGAAATGCACATCATATGCAGATTTACCGGAGGGACCAAAATGGTCACAGCCATCACACTAGCACCTATTACATGTTTTTGATCCTGTGATGTGATAGCACCTGAGCAGCATCTCCACTATCTACCCTGCATAGTTTGATAATGGAGTTGCACCTCATCTTAAAAACTCTAATCTAAACCTTGACCAAGCTATGGAGGATATGTCTGCATGGTATACACAACACTGGTTCAGCATCCTGGCAGCCCTGTCATTAGAGGGGCATTGCTTTGGGCAAGCACGTCTGAACTGGCTGCACTCTGAAACACAGAGCTGGTTAATGCTCACACAGCTGGAAACAAGAGCAAGAAGGGATTGCTTTTTCTGCATGCCCATCATTAAGCGCAAGTCCTTAAATGTGATTCCCGTCTCCTAAAACTGTCATTTTGTGCTGCCTACAAACTAAGGGAGACAACTGTGCTTTAATTACCTGTTGTGCTTATAACATATTTCTTGTCAAAGGTGGCTTTGCTTAATGATTATCTCAGTAGGGCAGAATCTGCATATGACATAGAAGTCAAACAGCTCTTGGATTTCACACCAAAATTCTAAATATCCTACTAACCTAGAGTTAGGAGAAAAAGTAAACCTTGTTACAGGGTGCAGATGTTGAGCACCTTTATGATGAGGAGATAGGATGGAATGGAACAAGTATTTCTGTCCAAGTGATTTGTACTGTGAAAGGAAATGGAATATATACTGAGCATATGACATTACATTATATCTAGGAATTACTGTGAGAGAATCAATCGCCCCCTGAAAAACAAAACAAAACAAAAACAACCAAACAAAAAACCACAAGTATGTAGCAGTCTCTGGCCCACAGGGATCACTACTTCTGTGTGAATCATTACAAGCCTACTTTCATAAGAGGTGTTAGGTTTACCCTTGCTGTGCTTTGGATCTGGGTTGTGTGACTGACAGCAGGTGAAGTACAACCCTGTGATTGTTAAAGGGCTTCACTAGATGATTGCTTGCATACTAGCAGACTATGCTTCCCGGTTACTAGTAGGTAGGTTTTGTCTGCCTGATACTTGTTGCAAACCTTGTTAGTGTGTTTAGTCACGCCAGGGTATTATTGGCCAACAAATAACTTACTTATTAGTAATTGAGAAGTTAGGTACACCATATTTTATTAGTTAAACTTATCAACTGTCTGTATCATTTCCTCCAAATGTTACAAGTAGTGTATTAAAATATAAGGTGTAAGATCACTTTGCTTTTTTCGTATAACCTTTTCAATGCTGTGTTTCAGACACTCAGCTGAAATATTACCTATTCAACAGCTTTTCCTATTACGCCTAATTGTACAAAAAAGTAACTTGTGTTGAAATGTCTTCTGTAAGCAAGCAATTAAATTTTCAGGGGCATATTAAGTCAATCTGGCCTCTGCATAAGAGGGAGCTTCCCTGGCTTGTAAACCTCCCTAGGCTGAGTTTGTGGCTGAGGAGAATTCTCTTGCTGTCCAGTCCTCCCTCCACATCTTCCCTAGCTCTTCTTCTCCTGCTCCAAACCTGGAAATACCCTTGGATACTAATAGCATGTCTTGTGCTGTTTATTTTAGCTCTTCTTTTAGACACAGACTCTGTTTACCTGACTATATTGTGCATCTTTGGTTATAAACTGTACTTTTGCTGACAAAACAGGTCTAGAGCAGATCACATAATATATTAATTCATTGTCTGCCATCCAGTAGTTTGATTGTGGAAGTGCTGAGCTCAGCCTGTCCTTCTGGAGCCTGGAACATGAACCACAGAAAATTTGGGCAGGGTGGGACTATGTCTGACGCTCATGGGGTCTAGTTTGCAGCCAATGCAAGTGTGTACAGCTTCAAACTTCCTTGGGCCAGAATGCAGGCAATGCCAGCAAGCCAGGTTTTGCTGCCCTTGTTTTCCCATTGCTCCAGAAGCAGGTTGTAGAGCATGTGGCTCTTATAACCAGAACTCTTTAGCAAATACATTCCGTGTTCTTGGGGTTTTTGTTGTTTTTTTTTTTGCTGTCACTGATCTATTTAGTTTTACNGGCTGTGTAGCATGTGGCTCTTATGACCAGAACTCTTTAGCAAATACATTCTGTGTTCTTGGGGTTTTTGGGGTTTTTTTTGCTGTCACTGATCTATTTAGTTTTACTTTTCTCAGTTTAGTTAATAAAATTTCTCAATTTAGTTTTACTTCTCTCAATTCTGGTTAATATTGTTCAGTTGTGTGTGCTGACTCAGATCGTCTTTTTAACATGTACAGCTCTGCTGTAGAATTGCCATCATATGAATTAAACTGCACTGAATTGTATTCTGAATTCTGCACTGATTCTTTACCCTGTATTTTATTTCAGATGCCTTTTGGATATTTTATTAATTGTGATATAGATATTGGTATATTTTTTCTTCATTCCTCCCATTTTCCTTACAGATCTCTACCTTTTTTATAGGAAGTGCACATGAATTAATATCTTTATATACATTTGAAGCAAGAGATTAGCAAACTTACAATTGGCAGCTTCTAGACTCTGTCAAAAAAACCCTTCAGGAGCCTCCCATCCCCTGGTATGGACATGCAAAGCAGAGTGACAACTTGCAGCTATTTTAAACACTACAAATTCTTGTGTCTTTCAGGACCTAGATTTCTCATCACATCCACGGGAGCCTTGTATATTTTAGACGTACAGAATGAAGATGGACTGTACAACTACCGATGCATCACAAGGCACAGATACACTGGAGAAACACGACAAAGCAACAGTGCAAGACTTTTTGTATCAGGTGCTCCTTTTATATCTCATGTTATATCAACCATTGTATATGCCTCTCTCTAGAGTGCTAAACTGGCAAGGCAGGATCTTGTGCCTGCAGGCACCAGCAATCAATTTGTCTATCAAATGTAAGGAAGAGGTGATCAGCTGTAAGCTGATGCTGCAACTTAAAATGTCACATTTTTAAATACTGTTTTCCTGTTTTTTACCTACTATTACATATTTCCAGAGAGCCTGTGGGGTGCATTGGTATTTAGTACCAATTTTAAAGTATGTTTAAAGTACTTTATAAAAAGATTGCATATAGGGGCAAAGTATCCAACCTACTTCACTCTGGGGTGAGATGAATTGCCTCATGGTGCCTATTTCTCTCAGTTACTTGTAGCGGGAACTTAAGACATTTAGTCTATCTGTAGATCCTTCCACTCCAGGAGACTCAGAGTAGCTGAGGTGAATTTCAGCTTTCCTTTTCCTTCATCACACTCCTTTCCTGGGGGAAATCAGTCTGTTCACCTGTTTCCAGGCAGAATCTCCAATCAGAAGGGTTATATGACCTGTGTCAGACCAACCAAGACTGCTGAAGGCTTTGTTGGTGGCTGTCCATGGGCAAAGCCGAGTCCCGGGGCATATTGCCTTGTGCAGCAGGTAGAAAAATAACAGTGTAGATGGAGTGGTTTATCTCTTCCTTGTCATTGTAAATAATCTCTGAAGTTGTGTGTGTGTGAAGAACTTTTGGGTTCACCACATACCCACCACAGATAGTTAAGGCTGTCAGTACAGTGCTGTTCCAATCCCAATTTCCCCACATTTTATCTCAGTGAGAGGAGGTGCCAGCTGTGGGTGAGGTGAAAAGAAGGAGCAGACCCCAGGCCTGAGTCTGGAATTTGCTCTCAAACATCTCAGTGTAGGATTAACGGTTGTCCATCTCCCTTCTTGTCCCTTGTTTGCTGGGTGCCTGTAACTGCACCCAGTGTTTGCATGTGATCAAACCTGCAATTCCACCCCCGCATGCACACATTTAGCCAGGACTGTATCATGGACACTTTCTTCTTTCTCTCTGTACCCTTGCCTTACAGAAGACATGCTTAACATCCCACTGAAAGCTCCAGAGAGCTTTTTTCCCTGAAGATCAACCAGGATACAGTAACTTTCATAATCTAACAATCAGTGTGATCATTCTTCTTTCAATCTTGTCCCCTTGTCTTATGATCTATTTGTCAGAAAAGAAAGCTAGTGATTAGGTTTCAGCTCTCCACCCTCTGAGCCCTTGTGGGCTCTCAGACACAAGGTTTTTGGCATTAGTAACACATTTCTTGTCCTCCTCCAAAACAAATGTTGCTAAAAGATTCTGGAACCCCCTGAACACACAAATAAACACTTAAATATACTAATGATAAAAAATATATTCTGATTGTTCAGGTTAGAATCACTTACCAGTTAAATCCAGGAGCTTCTTCCTTTGCTATGTGTCTTCTGTGGTCATAGCTCTTGCCTTTGCTTCTCTCAGTCTGATGAAGAAGTAACTCTCCTGCACAATAATCCATCTGCTTTGGTCTTACAAGAATAGACAGGTTCCTATCTGTCTAGATGGCTCTATAATGTGGTCTGCTTCCGTATGAAATCATGCTAAGCCTGCTAAGGCTGAGCCAGTGGAAACATAAATAAAATCAGGCTTGTATCTTGGTTACCACAGGAAATTTCCTAGTTATTTCGCTGAACAAAAGGGGAAAAATTTAAGCTCTGTTGTGTGTGTAATTTGGGACAAGCAGCCAAAAATCTGTGCTCTGTCTGGAGTTCTCTTTTCTGTTCTCCACAGATTGAATCACATTTTACCTATGTGTAATAGCTGACTTTTTTGATTCAATGGGGTTATTCTGTATTTGAGCTATAGTGGGTTCTGGTTTCCAGATTTGTTAGTTTATTGTACATGTGCAGCAGTTATGGACTTAATGTGTCTGTTGGTATTTCTGTGACAGGTTTTCTTTTTTTCTTCACTGGAATTTGTGTTTTAAAATTGCAGTTAATTTAGGAATTAAGACCAGAGAATCCATGAACATAGTTGTGAAAAATCTTCTTGCATGAGACCTGCATTTTTGCCTTCCTATTCTTTGTTTATTTGGGTATGAGGGAGTTTGTGGTGGATACTGATCATAGTTTTTTGGGCACAATATTAATAAGAGCTAAGCTTTGCTATTGTTTGAAAAAGGGAGAAAGGTATCATGCATACAAAAGCAAATACACATGTGAATGATTAGAGTATCTATGACCAAAATAAGGAGAAGAACCTCTCCTTGAAATTACATGTCCTTTATAAACATAATTAAAACCAAGGCCTTTAATATGCTATGGAGTACTCTTCTAATGTACATTATAGTGTACTTTTCCAAAAATAATGTTGTCTAAATATAAATTCAGGCACCAAAATTTTTTAACTCACCTCTTCAAAACTTATATTATTATTTTGAAAGCATAATGAATTTCTTGGTCTGTCCTTCAAAGAAGATACAAAGTAGAATATTTTAGAACAGCTTTTTTCCTTAGTTTTTCCACTATTGTCTTTGTTGGAAGTCATTAGTTGATGAATGTTAGAAAGAGCCCATACCACGTAATATAATTGGATTATGTTACCTTGCTGCTTGCCTCATTGCAGGTGCTTGCTAATGAACCCTGAGATTTCTTTTTTGCACTTTTCCTCTTTAAAATTTTTTTCCTAACTGAAATACATGTAGGAGCTCTAAATTGGAGTCTGTGCCAGGGACATCCAAAAGAGATATTTTCACTATCCTTTTAAATATAAGAGTACAAGCAATTGCATAATTTTAATTGTATTTTGTGTATCCCTGAATGTATTTTAAATACCTCCTCTGTAAGAACCATCTCAAGGTTTCTCAAGTTCATAGGCAGATCCTAATTTAGTTGTTCTGCAGATGGGACTCCAGGCTGGGCTGCTTCTGCCAAGGCTCAGTTTGAGAAGGGAAAAAGTGATGCCAAGTGAATCCAGGGGTAGAGAATCCAGGGACTGGTGTGCTGTTCTTGAAGGATGAGAAAAGGTAGTTGCAAAGGGGGGTTGTGTCTCCCATGCCATCTGCTGTTGAAGCCCACACCTCCTCTGGGCAGCCTGCCTGGCTTCCGGAGCTTCTGCCTTGGCATGGAAGCAGGAGGGCAGTGGCTGCATCTCTGTCACCATCAGCTTGTTGTCTGAGGTGATTCTGCATTTTTCCTAGGCCCAGCATGGAGGCTTATGTGTTTCATCAAAGCAGTGAACTAAGATGCTGTTTGAGCATGATATTTGCTAGTCACAGCTTTGGCTCATCATTACTTTAATTCCTCCACTGGTGGTCCCTATCCTGTTTCAAAGTCCATGCGGCACTTTGTACTTAATGGCTGGAAAATTGGGCCCAGATGTATCTTTCACAAGGTTTTTTTGAAGCTGAAGGGTACAGAGAGGATATGAAGCTCCACAGTTCTGAGTAGGAATACACAGACTATACCTTTGAAAGTAATTTCTACTTCTTAATTATTTAATTATTATTAATAATAATTAATTTAATTATTATTTATCATTAATTTAATTAATTATTAATTTAATAACAATTATTATTAAATATTATTAATATTAAATTATTAATTAATTATTTCATTATTTCAGTGACAGTGGTGAAGCACTGGAACAGGTTTCTCAGAGAGGTTGTGGATGCCTCCTCTCTGGAGGTCTTCAAGACTAGGCTGGACAAGGCACTGGGCATCCTGGTCTAGTGGGAGGTGTCCCTGCCTATGGCAGGGGGGGTGGAACTCGATGATCTTTAAGCTCCCTTCCAACCCAAACTATTCTATGATTCTATGATTCTACTCTTAATTCAAGAAATTGATTTCATGCAGATGTAAACTTTCTAAGAGCCAAAGATGTAATTTCTTTCATGCTCAAGGTTTTACTGAGTTAGTTCCTCAGGCTGCACAAAAGGATCTATGAGCTGAAAACATAGATGTCTGATGACCCAAAAGGCGAGGAAGGAGCTGGCTAATCAATTAGTCAAATTGACATTTGCCTTCCCAATAGCATCCCAGCAGATTGTAAGCCAGACATAAACAGCATGGCAGGGTCTAAAATATACCCCATTTTGATGCCAAATTTGAGTCTTGAGGCTACTGATGCATGCAAAACCATTTGTTTAACTACCAGCTGACATGTTTCTAATGAGACAGACAGTAATTTGTTGTAAACTGAATGTGGTTTTGTCTTCAGAGACTCAACTTTTTGCTGTCTCCTAGAGAGCTGGAAAACCTCAGTGGTCATCTTTCACTGAACTTGGCATTATATCCAGATATTTACTAGAAATTTACTTAGGCCAGTTTTTTGCTATCACAATTTTATTTTATGGATTGGTAGTATAACTTGAAAAATGCCTCTAGCTATTTCTTCTTGAGTGTACCCTCCCAGGTGTGACTCCAATTCATGAAGATATATCTAAGCTAGTTTTAAGCTATCTAGCCTAGATGGTGATTACATTATTGCTTGAGTAGCTAGAATTAACCATTAACTGCTTCTTTAATCTCTTTAGCTCTGAACTGTATTCTGCTCTATCTGCAGTACCTGAGCTTTCCAAGTCAAAGACAACTTGAAAATGCCAAAATACTTTCACCCAGGCAACTATGATTTAGATATACCCAAACGGTCTGTCATTCTGAGCCAGAAGTCTTAGTAAAGTGAGTGCATGTGATGAGAGATATTAATTTATTGTGTAGTGTTTATGTTGCAGTAGGTCATGCTGCATGCTGCACAAAAGTGTAAATCACATCAGCCTCTTCCTCCACAGAATCACAGAATGTCAGGGATTGGAAGGAACCTCAAAAGATTATCTGGTCCAGTCACCCTGCTGGAGCAGGAACACCCAGATCAGGTCACACAGAAGGTGTCCAGAGAAGGAGACTCCACATCCTCTCTGGGCAGCCTGTGCCACTGTTCTGTCACCCTCATTCAGTCACCCTAACAAAGTTTTTTTTCCTATTTCTGTGGAACCTCCTGTGTTCCAGTTTGCACCCATTGCCCCAAATCCTATCATTGGATGTCACTGAGAAGAGCCTGGCTCCATCCTCCTGACACTCACCCTTTAGATATTTATAAACATTAATGAGATCATCCCTCAGTCTCCTCCAAGAGACACACCTCTCTCAGGCTGTTCTCCTAAGGGAGATGCTCCAATCCCTTAATCATCTTCATGGCTCTGTGCCGGACTCTCTCAAGCAGTTCCCAATCCTTGAATGGAGGACCCTGGAACTGGACACAGTATTTGAGATGTGGTCTCACCAGGGTGGAGTAGAGGGAGATGAGAACCTCCCTCAACCTACTGATTACGTCCCTTCTAATGCATCCCAGTAGGCCTTCTCATCCTGCTGTCCACCTGGACCCCCAGGTCCCTTTCTCCTACACTGCTTTCTAACAACTCAGTCCCCAATTTATACTGATGCATATGATTGTTCTTTTTCAGGTACAAGACTCTACACTTGCCCTCATTATATTTCATGAAATGTCTCCCTGGCCAATTTTCCAGTGTATCTAGGTCTTGCTGAATGGCAGCACAATGGATCCAGTACTGATCTCTTGAGGGATTCCACTAGACACAAGCCTTCAGGCCTCCATATGTTTTTAAAATTAAAATGGTGAAATCAGAGTACTATTTCTAGTGGGGTACATGCAACTCTGGTGAAGGCACTCCTCCAGACTTCTGTGAGGCACAGAAATAAGAGCCAGATACTATACAAGCGTGTTTATCTGAGAGCTGCTTTTCTTAGTAAGTTGAGCACGGAAAGTTATAGTATTAAGCTGTAAGCTGGTCTTGTCATGTTAAGTTATTTTCCAGAGAAGAAGAAAAGGCTTGTCTGCCAGTTAGACTGCAGATAGAAATTCCTGTGCCTTTGTCCATTTCTTTCCTGACAAGGGAATAATTCACTCCTTTAATTCAAAGCCTTCGGACTACTGAGAAGTGTGAAGAATATGTTGGATTCATTCTAGATGAGTAGCATAAGGATAACAGTAATAATTGTTAAAGTATGACACGTTTCTGGCTCTCTTTTCCTCTGATAGGGAGCATGAAGAATGACCAGTGAAATGATTGCCACCTGGAAAAAAATCTAGTGTAAGGATTTCCAAGTAATCAGGACATACTTTAGTAGTACACACTGCTGGATCCCAGCCACCACTGCTGAGATATTACAGTCTGATGGCTGGGTCACAATAGCAAAGTGTAGAACATAAACCACAGGGATAGTAAGTAAAATAATGCAGGCATATAGCCTTGGTGAATGAAAGAATTATAATGCTTCTATCGAAAACTGCTGTTTGTTCTTTCAGATCCAGCGAATTCAGCTCCATCTATTCTAGATGGGTTTGACCACCGTAAAGCCATGGCAGGACAGCGAGTGGAGCTGCCTTGCAAAGCATCAGGGCACCCCGCACCAAAGTATCGTTGGCTGAAGGACAACGTTCCCTGGGAGCCGGACAGCAGGTTTCGGCAGACAGTCACAGGTCTGCTGATTGAGAACACCCGTCCCTCGGACACGGGCAACTACGTCTGTGAGGTGTGGAACAACTATGGGACTGCTGAGATGATAGGGCGGCTGTATGTAAAACGTAAGTTCTGGATTGAGTGAGGATCTCAGGCCACTTCATGTCAGGGTGTTTGTGTCAGGGAAGATGTTGCCATATCTTGATGTGCCTTCTGTTTTGCTGCTTCATCTTAGCGATGCTTAGACATCTCAAAGTTGTGGAATAACAGAAAGCAGGTTCTGTGGAAATGAGTTAGTTGGACAACTGAGTGATCAGAAGTGCAAATAGATGCCATCTCTAATGTAGCTATATAATTTATCACACGGAGGATATGTAATTTAGAAGCCTGAATTGGACGCTTAAAAAGAAATTGCAAATGTTCTCATGAATAAAGCTGCCAAACTCTCATTGCCATGACTCATGCTGTTCAGTAATATTGAATACTCATACCTCCCCTCAGTTGAGTGTTCATGTGTGAATATTCTGAATGTTTCACAAATTCTACAAAGATAATTATTACTCAGAACCATTGCACTGGAAAAGTGTTATTCTTCTATTGTTAAAAAAATAATCATTTCCTGGGATAGAAGTAATGCTTTGTGAACTAATGTTTCCACCTGTGTACAACATGACGAGCAAACTAAAAAGGAAGAAATCTGTGAACAATTAAGGCCATAAAAATGTCTTCACAAATAATTACAGATAGTGCATTTGGCAAAATAAAACTGAGATCAAAGATCTGTATTTCATGAATAGTAATGGAGGAGCTTTTCTTCTAAATGTAATCATAAGAAATAGTTGAATTCAATCTGCCTTGTATGACATGAAGTCAAAGGTTCCAAAGACAGATTTAATCAAATTTCTAGAGATATTGAAGGTGTCTTCAGTGTCTGTCAATATGTTTTATTTCCTAAATCAGTGGTCAAACACTGAGTAGATATCTTCTGGATCTGGTTGTCAGGAAGCAATAACTGGGCAAAGGAGTTGTCCAGTTATTTGGCCTCCTCTGCATCTGTCTCCTATGTGGTTCACTTTATTGCATTATCATGGCTCTGAGATGTTGATGGTGCACATGAGCATCTATTTTGTTTAAGGAGTCATTGACAGTTTTGTGCCTATATGGTATTTTGGATAGGAAAGAGAAATATTCAGTGACTGGTAACCGGTATATGAACACCGATGAAGTTTTGTTCTGGACCATTATAGAGGAATAGCCTGTTACAGCCGTGAATGTGATTCAGAATGGCTGAGGCCACTGACCTGTGTTTTCTCTAGGCCTGTATTTGCAATGGACCACTGGTGATTTATTCCAGCCTGTGTGTTACAAATGTTCAGTAAAGTGAATTTGTTATCTGAGGAAGTATTCATGTGTAAGTTTGTGTATACATATGTGTGTATGCAAGCTGGTAAAAAAAGCAATAGGGTGGTATGTATTTAGTAACAGAGATGACATCATTGATGATAGTAGCCCCTTACCTTTATAAGAAGAGCGAACCAATGTATACAAAGCACAAGATGAGATCTAAAATTCATAATGCCAAATATTAGATGGCAGGATAAAGGTTGTTTTTCTTGCTTTATACATCTTTACCTTTTCTTCAGCATTGTTCATCCCTGCTAATTTTTTTTTTTACAATATAAAAATTGGTTTACCTATGCCCTACTGTTTCTTGAGGCTGACTTGAAAATATTGCAGTCCTCCATAAGGTAACACAAAATCTAGTGAGCCTCCACATAGAGACATTTCCATGTGATAGATCGGATGGATATCTATGGGTGTAATTTTGTTAACTAAAATTTTACTGTGAATCTTCCACCCTTTACTGCCTTTATCCATATGAGAGAGTGATTTTGAAGCATCTAAATGGGATTCCTATTGCAGGAAATTAAATTAGAAGATGAACTTCAGAAATGTACCTAATGCATCAGTTCAAAGGTCCACACTGAACTAATGTGAAGTAGCATCCTGCACAACCTGAACTTGTGTAGGGCCATTGTTAGGCTCTCAGCATCAATGGTGTTAGTCAATAGATCTGCTCCTTCTGTTCATATGGGCATGGAATTATAATAAGTGAAAAACAGGTTACCCAAACAGATATGTGGTTTGTGTCATGAATGTTTGTTTAGCAGTCACCTTTTTGTGCTTGTTTTTTAGGGGTGGGATATTTTTTGTGTTTTTTGGGGATCTTTTTTGAGAAGGGGAGCTGTCAGGAGGACATGGAGGTGATTTTTATTGTTCTCATTAATTTGGAATTAAATTGTTGCTTGCACATAAATGAACACATATACTTATTGTATACTTATTTCCCTTTCCCTCTCCCTTATTTTGATTTAAATCTTCAGAACCACTAAAAGCCACAATCAGCCCACGGAAAGTAAAAAGCAGTGTTGGTAGTCAAGTGTCCTTGTCCTGCAGTGTGTCAGGAACTGAGGACCAGGAACTCTCCTGGTATCGCAATGGTGAAATCATCAACCCTGGTAACAACGTCCGGATCACTGGCATCAATCGGGAGAACCTTATTATGGATGGCATGGCCAAGAGTGATGGTGGAGCTTACCAGTGCTTTGTGCGCAAGGACAAGATGTCAGCTCAAGATTATGTTCAAGTGATACTAGAAGGTTGGTCACTACTCATTTAGTGATTCTAGTCTCTATAATAATATGCATGTCATCTTTAAGTGCCATCATTGTGTAGTGAGGAATAGTGGACCCTAATCAAGAGAAGAGGATTCTCATGAACTGTCAGTGTGTGTTATTGTGGCCACTGTGAGCACAAAGTAATGGAATGAAAAAATCAATTTGAGAACATAAAAACCCTGCAAGCAGTCCTCCCATTTGATTTTCTTTTTTTTTTTTTTTTATGAGGATGGATGATGATGATACTGGCGCTGGTTTTTTACACTATCTTTTCAGCAGGACATGAGAGGTCTCTTCAACTCCAAGCATCTTCTAGGCATGTTTTTTCTGGTTAGGTATATCAGCTGAAGGCTTGGATATTATCTTAACTAATGGATGCAGTATTCTACATGATAATCAAGTGAGGAAAGTTACCCATTTGTATGAAGCCAGTTCACTAATGAGGCTGTAGTGCAGTCATGGCATGGACACTATTTTTAGAGTTTTTCTAGGAAAAGAAGAGATTACCTGCCTGGACCTAGTTACCTCAGCAACCATCTCCTGTGACTAAGAAAGCCTAAAGAGCATAATGATAATCTATCATGATGTTGAGAGAGTGCAGGTTATCAGAGAGCAACAGCAGGAAAGATTTCAAAGACACTAGGGTCTCACTGGGAAAATAATGTCTGCTTTCATCTCCAAAAAATGACTGTCACTCGAATTAAAAAATATAAAGAGAGCAGGAGGAGTGGCAGAGGTACATAGTATGCACAGTCACAGACTTATTGGTCCTGTTTCGGCTTTCTTTTAGGATAAAAGGATTTTTTTGTTGCTGCTGTTTTGTTTTCTGAGGGATGACAGTATCTAATGTACAGCACAGGAAAGGAAGAGTATCAGAGGTGAAAATAAATAAATTAGGATTCTGCCACATGTCCAGTGGGAAAGAAATGAAAGGGAAAGGTAGGCAGAGGAGAAAATTATGAAGTGAAATAAAATTAAATGCTCCTTCAGGGCTGCTAAGGTATTCCAGCAGCTGAAGAATCACAGTGCCTTTTATTTTTTACTGTGTCCCAAGCAAGGCAACGTTGGCAGCCCTGTTTTTAATTCTGCTGTGATTCAGCATTTTTTGTGGGGAGTCTTGTTACACATCGTGCCAGTTCTCTCTGTTTCCTGGGTGATGTTGCACAGAAATTGCAGTGTATGAATTGTGATTTCCAGAGAAGTCATCATGGTTCCAGCCTTGCAGACATATAGGTAATATGTAGCAGAGTCTGTGTGAAGAGACAACAGAAACAGTTCATCACACAGAGCATGAGACTTGTCGGTCTTGTCCTGCCATCCTCTGTCTTGTTCAAAACTTAAAGAAGTTGTCTTTAAAGGGCTTTGAGTACAAGGTGAGTTTTCAAGTGTCTTTAGCATCTCTTTAGGTAATGAGGCATCTTTTCCTTCTGTTTCTTGCAGCACTAATACCGTAGGAACACTGAAGTTAGCTTACCTGCCTCTTGACTCTTTAAAACCAGAAAGTAGCCTGCAGCACTGTTGTCCTTGTCCATATTCTGGGTCATCTCAGAAAGGGCTCCTAAGTAATATCAGAGTGTTTGCACTCCTAAATCTTAGCCCACTGAACTCTCTGGATAGGTGTTTTTTACTCCTGCTTCATTCTGACAATATGAGGTTTCTGTCTTAATCTATTCTCTGTATTCACTTTCCTGATAGAAGCTGAGTAAATTGTGACAGAGATCACAAGAGAAAAGAATATTTATCAGTCGCACAAAATGACCGTAGCAAGGAATTGGCATCACTGCTAATACTGCCAATATGTATTCAGAAATGCTTAATTTAATACTTTTCTAAACGGAGCACTGTGGATCAGGAGTGCATTGGCACAGCTATGTAAAATTAGCCTGTGCAACTTATGCTTGGCTCTTGCCAGTAGGATTCATCCTTAGATTTCCAAGCAGCTTAAGTATGCACGGTGTATGGCTTTAACTCTATTCTGCATGAACCTGGCAGTTCATGTCACTGTGCAGAGCCTGGCTCCATCTATTCTAGTGCTTTTCCTTCAGCAAAGTCTGCACCAGATTTTTCAAGAGATGAAATAGAAACCTACAGTAAGCAGAGGATCATTTAAGCGCTTTACTACCAAACTTTGTTCCACCCTTTCAGTAACAAGAGTCACAACCTGGAGCACAGTAGGTTGCATTGATTCTAAAAAAGATCTTGCTTATACGATAAACTCCAGGAGAGAACAAGCTTTACATCATGTAAATATTATTCTCCTGTTTTTCTTTCCCTTGGCAGACGGAACTCCTAAAATAATTTCTGCCTTCAGTGAGAAAGTGGTGAGTCCGGGAGAGCCAGTCTCCCTTATGTGCAATGTGAAGGGGACTCCTCTGCCTACAATCACTTGGACACTGGATGAAGATCCCATTGTGAAGGATGGCAGTCATCGCATCAGCCAGATTATCACCTCTGAGGGCAATGTGGTCAGTTACCTGAATATCTCTAACACTCAGGTCCGAGATGGTGGAGTTTATCGCTGTACTGCCAACAACTCGGCTGGAGTCGTCCCGTACCAGGCTCGAATAAACGTAAGAGGTGCTTGTCAAATCAGCTCCTCAAAAAAACACACATAACTCATTGTAGTGGAGAAGAAAATTGTTGCATGTGATGAAATGAGTCTTGGAATGCCAAAATCAACTTACTATTTTTCCTCTCCTTTTCTTCCCCGCTCTCTTTTCCCTCCCTGCCTCTCCAGCCCCATCTAGAAAGTGTATGGTATGGTTAAATGTTGGAAGAACCCTTTGGCTTGTGTTCTGTAGTCTATTTTTCCTATACTCATCTCTATTAGGCCACAGTTTCTTTACTTTAGTCCTGCTATGCATGGGGTTATTTTCTTTTCCTTTCCTCCTTTACTTGTCCAACATTCATTGCAATTACTCATGTATACAATTCTTTAGCTTGCATTTCTAGCTCTACATGGCATAATAACCATCCTCATGGTATTATACTTGATATGTATTTAAAAAAAAAGGCCTGATTTTGTCAGTTTTCTCATGTGTAGCCCAGTTCTAGCTTTGTATTAGTTTTAGTATTGCACATTAATTAAATCTTCCTCAGCTTTTTAATTTGTAACGCAGCAAAGATTTTATCAGGCAAGTGCTGGTTAATGCAAACATGTACCCCTACGTAATTAGTATGTATGCTGCAGGGTGAATTAAAACTAGAGCATACAAAGATTAGGGAAGCTGCTTAAGTAGTTTCTAAAAGCAAAAACTGTCAAATACTAAGAGGTGTTGTGTGAGCCACATCTGTAAGTGTTGTTAACACTTTTGCATTCGGAAAATTTATATGCACATTTCCTCAAGCAAACATGCCTTAAAATTGTTTCCAAGAGTTTCTTTTTACCTTTTTAGGGCCAGCAAGCATTCGACCAATGAAGAACATCACAGCAATAGCTGGACGGGACACTTACATCCACTGCCGTGTGATTGGCTACCCATATTACTCCATCAAGTGGTACAAAAACTCTAACCTGCTACCATTTAACCATCGCCAAGTGGCATTTGAGAACAACGGGACACTGAAACTTTCAGATGTGCAGAAGGAAGTGGATGAGGGAGAATACACATGCAATGTCCTCGTTCAGCCCCAGCTCTCCACCAGCCAGAGTGTGCATGTGACAGTAAAAGGTGAGGTCAGCTCGGAAAACTAGAGCAAAGCTGGTGGTTGTGCTGTTTATGGAAACACGAGTTGCACATGTGGGTTTGCCTGGCAGTTGGTTAGATAATGAGCACTTAAGAAGGTTAATCCAGATTTGTGTTTAGTTTTAATGATGACATAGATGCTAGTCAGTCACTGTGTCCAGTCCACTCTTCACTTTTCATTCAACTAGAAAATTATTGCTTTCAAATTGAAACCCTTGCAGAAGCAAGCTGTGCTTAAGTATTTTTCACTAAAACCATATCAGTAAATCAATTTTTTGTCATCTGAGTTTCACTGGTGGCTGTTTCCCTGATGAATGAGCACATTTTTGTGAGCTAGAGACTTTCCAACTCTTAAAATAAGAAGAGAATCTTAATGTATATGTTTCTGCTAATAACCAGACACAGGAACTATAAGTATTAACCTTGCTTTCCTCTTTAAGTGTACTTTTCTAGGTGTTCTTGATGCTTAGAAAGGTAGTACTCTTAATAAAAGTGACTTGAAATTCTGATAGAATGCTTAAAAACCATTCAAATAGTCCTAAACAAGTCCCTGAAGGACTTCAGCAACTGATAAGAATGGAAATTTTTTAGCATTGTGTTCTGACTATTCTGGTAGGGCAATGTTCAGACCTATTCAGAAGGACACAAAAGACAGAAAACGTGATTGCAGTAGCACCTTGTTTTGAACAGTGAGGCCACTAAATAGAGCACTTCACATGAACCCATAGAATGAATTGAGGTATAATTTCACTGTTCCTTATATTCTTAGAAACTTCACCTGAGCTTTTTTTTTCTTCAGTGCAGGGGGGTTGATGAGAGAAAGGAAGGAAAGTCAATTTCTTTTTCTGTGCTCAGATAAGATACAGAGGAGAAAACTAAGGCAAAATTACTTTGTTACAGATACCTGATATTTTAACTTCTTTCTGTTCTGTTTGTCTAGCCCTTTCTTTTTTTCAGTCTTGGGTGATGTAATTGGTAATTATTTAAAGAGATTAGCTTTATACCACTGGCAATTTTGACTATGAAAGGCATGACATCTCACACACCTGAGACCAACAGTGGCACTGGTCCCATGCTGTGTCATAAAAAACCAGTGTCACGATTTCCTTTCATGTGTGTGGTAGCTTGCTTGATAATACAATAATATTGCAGGTCTGTCAATGCAATTTAGGAACTCAATGCCAAATTAGTAATTGTGTTGTTACTGCACTAACAGTTCACTATGGTAAATTTAGTGGGGAATGTTGCCTTGTCAACAATATCATTCTTCACATGACTATCAAAATGCATGTAGCCAAAAAATGAATGTAGACAAAAAATAAATAATAATCAAGCAATCTATCCTTATAACTCAGGCCTTTAAATCAAAATATGACCAGTCACTGAGAGCACTAGTTGGTCACTCAGGTACAATATTGGTTTTGTTTCTATTAGTTACAATTTCAAACTTGACAATCTGTGCCCCATAAAGCAGATTGTCAGCTCTACCAGTTCTGATCAAATGGTAGCTTTTGTCAATGATTTCACTTCCTTGAAAGTATTCTACTTTATTTCTGGATATTCATCTGCCAGATTCTTTGGCTTGTCTAAAATCTCACATAATGACTGAATGTACTCAAAATAACTTGCATAAACATGTGGCAGACTTGAAGAGTGCTGGTGGGCTGAGCTATCTCTGCATCATGACTCAGTCTCATCCTGCATATGTTCCTTAAGGCATATGCATTGAAGCAGTGCAAATGGTACATGAAGGGAGATTCATGGCCCATGCAAAGCAGATATGTCACTGTGGCTCATATCTATTGATCTAGAGTTGCCAAAGTTGCCTACAAAGTGCCACAGCTACTTCCTCATGCCCTGGCCTTGAAAAGACACTGTTGTTTCAAAAAGGTTAACAGCCTGTCCTCACGCTAAGCCCAAAATGTCAAAGGTGAGTTTTCTATGTCAAATCTGAACAATTCTCAAGGTTATGCTATTGTAGATGGAGGTCAATAGTAATTTTATCTAGCATATTAATGTAGAGTCAAAAGGAGTGTATTTATTTAAGATATTACTGCATTTTTATTTTAGATTCCAAAGTTAATGTGATGAGTTTTCAGGCCTTTTGATTCTGAGAAATAAAAAATATAGCCCAGCTTGCATACAGGAGTTTAAATCTACTCTAATATATGACATTATAAGAGGAGTTTATATCAGTGCTCAAGTATCTTTATAGTATAGGTTCTTTTACCATTAGTGTATTTATTTCTTCTCTAGAGGAATAGATAGGGAATTATTGTATGCTTTTGACATCATAGGTTCTTTGGTTTGTTCTGCTACAAGCTTCCTGGGTGACCTCAAACCAATCACCCAGCCTATCTGGGTGATCAGGACTGTTTTGGAAAAAGGCAGCTGAGGCACAGACTACCCACAGTTTTTTCATATTCAATTCTGGAACATTTCAGCTTGATATTTCTAGTTTATCTGCTGTTACATAGCATTTGTATGACCAAAGCTCTGCTCCTACAGAAATGAAGTTACATCTGAGAGTTCTTTTTCCTTCTTCACATCAGCCACATCAGCCACATCATCCAGTTGAGCAACCCCCTGGGAAATACTGGTTTAAGTAATTAGTATTAGAGAAATAGTATTATCTGAGAGATCTATGACAAAGGTGAACACAGAATTTGCCTCTACAGGCCAGCATTTATCTGCATTATGCATACAGCTGCCTTTCTTGTCTGTGGTCCCCTATCACATTTACTGACCGCTTTCCAGACTCTCCAGTACATCAAGCATCCTCATTCTGTGTTGAGTGAGGACTTGCTAAAAGCAGCATCCAAATAAATACATGCAACAGAATGAGAATGTCATCAAATACAAGAGGGCTGCCCATTCTGTAGAGTATTTTGAGATTTACACACGTCCAAATAAAAGCAAAATTTTGAGAATGTTCTTTGGAAATCACTGTAAAATCCAAAATAGGAGAACAAAATGTTTCTTGGCAATAGCATAAAAAATAAAATACTGGTTACCACAGAGCCCAAGAGTGGGGCTTGTAGAGCCTTGCTGTGCAGCTTCCCACCTGGCAGTCTATCAGAAAGCCAAATGAGTGGAAACCAGGCAATTATGTGCTATTTGACCTTAGGCCAGCTACTTATTTGCATTGCTGGTCAGAGGAATAAATTAGACACTACATTAAATCAGTTGTCCCATTTTTAGGAATAACTGGTGCTTTTGTGTCCTTAGCCACCTACCCCAGAGTTCTGTAGGCTCCAAATAACTCTGTCCCTCAGAGATGTGGCATGCTACCACCCACCATCTCTTGCCTGTTCCCTATCTCTGTCCCAGAATCTGGATCTTGTAAGCTAGCAATCCCTTAAGGTGGCTTCTGAGAGATGCGTGGATAAACTGACAGAAAAACATGCAGGTTTCTGCCTGGTGGACATAGTTCTCTTGGAGCGGTGCCTGAGTTCTAATGGAACTTTTTGGAAATCAAAACATCTTGGCTTTTTTTTTTATTTAGACAAATTAATTGGCCAGTTCTGAGTTCTAACAAAAAGCTATGAAAACTACCCACCCTATAATGCATACCTAACTGGTGGGGAGACTACAACTGTACTTACATACTCAATTTCTGGTATTTGTACCTATTGATTGTTTACCTTTGCAACTGTAATAATAACCTTTCAACATGTTTAGCTTAGGCCTGTGTTCAATTCAATTTTCATTTTAGCTTTTTTGTAAACTGAGCCCTTTTTCCTCTCCATCCTGAAACATGGAAACTGTAGTCACTGACATCCTCAGAAGGAATCATCAAGATTTGCATTGCTAAGGATACTGCATAGGTTCTTGCCAAGAACAGAATTATTCTTAGCAGCACTAGCTTCTTACTCTGCATTTAGCCAAGCTCTAGTGATTCGACAGTGGGGTTCATATACATCTGCTGATGGCAGAGAACTATGCTAAGGGTAGGAATAGTCTTTTGAAGATACAGTTTTGTGTTCAGTCCTCCTAAATACAACCCTTTCTACTCAGCCTTCTCCATCTTATACTTGCCCAAGTTCTGGCTTTTCTGCATAGATTTCAACACCAGTAGATATTCCATATCTTTCCCATCTCAGTCCTTCCTTTCCTCACCTTGTTATCATGGCACAAAAGTAGTCATCCCCTTAAGAGCTCCCAATCTTCCCCCAGCCTTCAGTTCTGCCAGTTTTCACCTTCTCCCTCTCTGGGTTTCAGTTCATCTCTCCTTCATGTGGGTCTTCCTTCTGTCAGTGCTGTACCTCACCCCACAGCTTCCTTCTCCCAGTCTTGCATACTTAGCCAGTCTTCCAACTCTACTTTAACAACCATTGTCACCTCTGCAATCCCACCACAAGGCTGTTCCCAGTTTCTGAATTCTCCTCACTGCCTTTAAATGTCACTCTGCAGTTCTCTTTTGTTATCTTGGACATCACTTTGAGTTCTTGCTCCATCACTTGCTGCCATCTGCATGCCCAGGAATACAAGTTGGTTCCCTGATCTGATCCCTTGCTCCTTACATGTCTCTCTTCCCTCTGCATTGAAACAACTTTTTGCTATGGCTGCTGTTCAAACCCTGGAGTACTCTGTGTACTTTGATTTCTGACATCTCACGAGACAGCACCTGTCTAGCATGGCTGGAACAGTCTTAGCCACTGCTAGTGCTAGAGTATGGTCAATGCTGCTTAAACCCTGGGAACGCTTACCTCTTATTCACAGAAAAGTGACTTCTCAGGTTGTGATAATTCTAGGGCTTTTGTCTGTTTATTGACTTGGTTTTGCTCAAACTGCAAAATTTACATACCCTTGTGATGACTTTTCATGGAGCCAGCAAGAATACCTGATTCTAGTCCCATCACTTGCTGAATTGAAATCCATGGTGTTAACCTGCCCATGGAGCAGGTTAGATTTCTCACATTTGGCCAAGGATTTTTTGGGTTTTTTTTAATTGTTGGATCAGTGTATATGAATCTTAGCAATGGCCAAACAGATGCAGCATTAACTTCTCAGTTGAAATGACTCAGCCTGAAACAGATACCTGACCTTGAAAAATACTATCCAAACAAAAGTTAAACTGTAAGCAAATGTTAATAGCCTTATAATGAGAAGCACTGTCAAGCAAAGGAAGAGGTTGTATTACCCACCCCATCTGTAAATTTCATATTTCCATTGAAAAACATCCCTTCAAGTGGCAAGATGGTGAAACAGCATTCTAAAATGCCTCTATGGCATTTTAGTAGATCTCTAAGCACTTCACAAACCGGAGTGAGTCATTATCTCAATTTTTTTTTTTATTATGTAATTTGTAGTAATAGTTTTCTCAGCTATGGTAAAAGCCATCAGTGGTAAGTGATGATTTTCTTTTCATCAGTCCCATGGGATGCACTTCTCATGTAAACAGCCTGCCGCTATTCATACTTCTCTGACAGAAATTAATTGAGAAAGAAGCCCCTGAGAGGGAAGGGTGCAGCGTCATTAAAATAGAAAGTGTGTTGTTCAAACGGACTGTTTCTGAGCTTATATGTCTCATTGATTTAAGAAGGCTTCTTATGCCAAAGTGATAGGTTGTGAACCATGTAAAAGAACTGTACCACCCTGTCTCTTTTTAGAAAACAAGCAAACAAAAGATGAAATATTTCTAAATAACTTCATGTTACAGCTAAATTAATATATTCTTTTCATCTTTTCTGGGAAGTATCTAGCTTTTTCTAACATATGAAATGTTTTTGCTGGACTTGCACTGCAGATCATCATTTCAGGAATTTCAGAAAATTATGCAGGCACAAAAGGATAAAAAGCATCAGGGAAAGTCTTTCAAGGGTCTTGAGACAATGACAAATACTGTCATCAAACATTCTGCTGATCTGTTTATGCTTCAGTCTGTGGCATGGGTTATGGCAAGTGTGAATTCAGCTTCATGCATGTATCTAGGACATAATTTCTTGTCTGTCCTTACTGATTGAACCTTGCCTTTAATTCCAGGCAGAAAAAACTTCTGGACTTGACGTCCTCCAGATACTTCATTTATTTTATCACTTTCTGCTTTTATTTCATTCTCCTAAGCAGTTTCTCCTTGTATCCCTCCATGCTTGTTGCAGCTTCTTTGGCAAGCGACTGGTTCTCATATGCAGGCATCATGCAAGTGCCCTGCGGTGAGAATTGATAAGAATGTCCTGTCACACAAAGGATCCTACAAAGATCCACTTAACAGTCATTCTCAGGTCACATAATGAGCACAGGGACTTGATATTCGAAGCAAGTAGTGCCAGCAATCTGACTTAGGGGAATGCTCATCTCGATATTGATATCTCTTATGTGAGAATCCCACCATTTACCTGTAGAAGTGCTCAAATAAAAGAGCACTACGTGAAAGTTGACAGGTCTGTAATTTTTTTGGCATTCAACATGCAATGACTTATGTTTAGCCCTACACTAAAATAGCTGCTTTAGATTCCTTAAAAGCTCTTAAAATGTTTTGAGGATGCTGCAGCTAAGTGTCTTTCTTCATAGCAGTCCAGTTCTAGTGACTTCATATCTGACACTGCAGAAGATGGTAATCCAAAAATGTATGTTAAAGTTGTTTCATTACCATTCCAGTCTTCTTGATTAGGAATTCTTATCTAAAAATACAAAAATTTCCTTTACATCTAAAATCACACTTACTAGTTTCATACGCAGTCTTATGCTTTTCAAAGGCAATTTAATTTAGTATGGATGTGTTTATGAATTTTGTGAACTATATGAAATGAGCCTTAAGATTCTAGCAAGAGTCTCAGCTAAGAAGTTCAGGATAGCTGTATATTATACTTGTGCTTATCAAAAGTTATCCCTCTTCTCTCTCTTACAATGCATCATTACTTCAATTTTAGGAGAAGGCACATTCTTGCTCTTTATTTTGCCAGTTATCTGTATTTTTTTCAGTTATATTTGAAATACTTTCTTATATACTTGTTAAAAAGACTTAAAATTTTAAGCACTTTACTGCACCAAGTGGGAGCTAATATCAGTGGGTGTGTAAGTACATATAGAAAGTACATATGTGTGTGCACATGATAGAGCTGGTCCAAGTTGAGATCAATGTGTAAATAAATAGCATGCAAAAAAAAATGAGTTTCAATCCTGTGGAAACAGAAGGGTGATAGCAAATCAATTGCTTATGTACTGTCCTGGATGAAGGGGGAGGTAATGTGAAACTGGTGAAACTACTTGGAGGAATGATTTTCAGAGCCAGACATCATTGTGTAAAAGTTATCTCTTCAAATTGGGTACTTTTAACTATAGTGATTTAGTGGATTGCAACTTTTCACTGTATTATCTATGGGCAAAGATCACTTTAGATTGTGAAGGGGCTAAACAAGGGCAATAGCTCTGGATCAGGTTCCAGAAAAGCATAGTAAAAATAACTGGTAAGAGCCTCTGGATACACAGCCTACAATACTATGAGGCTTTTTATCAGCTAATGGCTTCTTGTGTTAATATACTCTCGCAGCTGCTATCTTCAAATCAAGAAGATTTTCTCTTTTGAAAAATAAATAGCAAATCCATCCCCTTGGGCAGGGAACTGAGCTTCCCACCATCCTAGGTTTGCAAGATGCTTCATATGATAAGGGCATGCACTTTTCCCCTCTCAATGGAGGCTGAAAGGAGATGATTCAATAGATGGATGAGACATGACATAAAAGCACTCTTGGTTTTCTACATAGTGTTTTAGATCCTCTTTTATTTTGGAGGAGCTCTCAGAACAGCATCAGGGGTCCTGTGAGATGCCAGTGTTGCATTGCAGTAAAGAGGACTAAGGAAGACAGTGCAGTCTTTCTCATAAGCTCCCCTGGGTAATGCACTCCACAGCATTAGCAACAGTTCTTGCAGCTTGTTGTGGTAAATTTCTGAATGTGTTTGAGTGCAGAATTAATTTTGGTAACTAATGAACCTACAAATAGAGGGAAATGTTGTGCAGCAGCAGCAAATTACTAGATTTTGGCTAGATTTTATGTAAAGACAGAACACTTTGGGCTTTTGCACTCCCACACATGAAATCTAGGGTCACATGGCTGCCTTTAAGAGGCTATGTAGTTTGATGCATCAGCTGACAGACCTGAGTATTCTGAGTATTCATTGACAAAGGTATTTTGAATTGTGGACTTGGCTCCTGCAACAGTGTTGTTGCAAGAAAATCCCCTAGGGAGACATTCCTAGTGGTAAAGCAGAGGGTGAGCACGGGAGAGGAACATCATGTTCAGAAGGCTGATGCAGGAGACAGGCTATCTGCAGGATACTCAGTTTTAGGGAATCATCTCAGTAGTTTCTTCCAAAATAGCTCCCATGGAACAAAGGGCAAGAAATTAAGGATGTTCCTCTGCTAATGGAGAGCAGCATGGGAGCCCTCCTTGCCCTCCTTTACATTAATCTCCCAGAGGTACAGAAGACCTTGCTAGGGCATAAAAAAAAGTAATTTAAATCTTCCTGCATTAGCACTAATGAGGCTGGCCCATGCTCCTCTTCTTAAATAGATACTTAATTCAAGCACTCATCAATAAAGCATTCCCAAGACATTTCACTTCATTGCATGAAGCAGTTTTTCATCGTTTTGCCTGTTGCAGGTAGAGGAGAAAACATCCCTTTCATGTACAACAGTACACATGAACATTCAACCCTCTCTCTGCTAGCATGTTAACATATAATACCTTATATATAAAATAGCATAATTTAATGAAAAACTTAAATACAAAGTCTGAAGTATGGTTAAACAAAGGCTTCATACAGGGAAGGAAAAAATTTCAACACATCTTGAAGTATTTTAAATGCATTTTAAATAGATTTGTCTAACTGTAACTTTATTCTCAGTTTAAGTTAGTATACATCGATCCCTTGTGCTGTTTTGCAACAATATTGTTTTAATTTACAAAAAAATCAACCCTCTTGCTGATTAAACAAGCTTGGTATTTTCTTCTGTTATGGATACATGTCAATGTTTTACTTCCGAGACAGAAACAAATACATAGCAAAACCTTTGCCAGTCTATGTTTTTAATAAGTTATATTTTTTGTGATTGTTCCCTTCTTCAGACTATGAGGAATATAACTTATCTTCAGTGTTGGGTCAGCCCAAACTGGTAAACATTTTTTCCTTACTTCAAAGTTATTGCTAGGCTTTTTTTTTTTTCAAAGACTGATTTTGAATTACGCACTGGTTTTAAAAATACACTTTTTGTCAGAACTGCAAGCTGCTGCATGTTGAATATACATTATATTTTATGAAGCAGAAATAAATTTTGGTTTTCTCTGTATCTTAAAGACCTCAGTAGAGAGAAAATGTGCTGTCTATAAATATTTGAGCCAATGTCTGAAAAGCTCTGCAGGCTGCCGCTTTAGTTTAAAGTTGGTAAATGCAGCCTTTGCAAATCAGTGTTTTCTGAAAAATACTTCAGTGTGACCTAATGATCTTGCTCCCTTTATTCTTCATCAGGGAGATGGAGAGTGAGAATGCATGGAATATTCCTTGAGCAATATGTTCTCTGCCTTTTGATATAATTTCATTCATGAAAGATTGGTTCAAATTTATTGCACACTCAGCAGAAAATACAGAAGTGATTTGCCACCCTGTTGTGAATTTTAGCATATCTTTCAATAACAATGCTCCAGAATGTGAGAAAGATGTGGGCAGAAATGTGCAAGCTAGCGCATTAAGCAGGGGAGGAGAAGGGGCTCTTGGCATTTAGCAGATATTTGTGCTCATCAAGGGGAAAGGTTATGTCAAAACCTTTTGACAGTCTCATTTAAAAAATTTCTCATCCCCTCTTACATTACACTGCTTGTCAATAAATGCTAGGAGAAATTTGGCTTTTTTGTTCTGACGGATAAAGAAACCAAAATGTCTCATGTGAATGCTTTAGCTGGGCTAAGGTAAGAGGCAGGCAGGCATTTTTGCCTTACTTTGTGTCACTTGGTCCCCAGCTGAAAAAGCAGTGCTCAAAGTTCAAAAAACACACACTAATTTTTACTGAGTTTCTTTTTTTCTGTATGGCTGATCTAGCTGATTTTCAAAATGTAGCAGGATAGGTTTTAGTGATTTGAGAGATGACAGTTAGAAAAAGGAATTACAGAGCATGAGGAAAATCGATTGCAGCAGCATTTCTCACAGCTGTAGAGAGCGAGGTGCTCTCAGAAGTCAGGGAAAACCTGTAAAGATGAGCTGTGGTACCATGTGCCTGATGTTGCCTCTCTGTGGCAGCTGCACATGGTCATAACTTCTCATTAAATGGCATCACAGCTACACAGAAACAGTGGAATAAATGTCTGATTTGTGCATGGTGTTGTGCATGTACACAAGCATTTGTATATGGCTTTGAATGATGCCTTTGCCCTTTGGGAGTATTAGTATCACTTCCTTAATGATGAACTTTCTTACTTATGATGGAAGAGCAGTCCAAATATGTAACTGAACTACTATACTCATAAATGTCCATCCCTGTATCCCCAAAATAGCAAAATTGCAAAACTGGCAAAATTGCTGATGGGGGAGTCAATAGTCTAGCATATATTGCAACCACTTTGAAGATTTTTTCTGCTTCAGGTCTGGGCTAAAAACAGCCTTAGATTTTCTAAAGGGAGAAAGGACAAAAGAAATACAATTAGATAAAGCCACCAACTCCATTTTCTTCTGAAGCTAGCTAATATACAGCAGTATAAATGTTCTGCTATGGGTATCCTTCAATCTTTCCCGTTAAAGATGTTCAAATGTACTACAGAGTACATGTGAGTAATCTCTGAGGCTAGAGTAGGGAAATGCACTCCTATATCTAAGGGACATAACCCCTAGAAACCTTCTCTTTTGATAAATGAGTATTTGAGTACTGCTTGCAAAGTTGGTTTCATAGTCTTTTCAGGAATGATTGATAGAAACCTATCTTAGATCAATGCCCTGGCTGTTAGAGTGCTCCCCTGAGAATGGGAGCAGATTTCAGTTCCTTTGTTTGTGTAGGCATTTGATTCCCAATTTGCCAAAATAGAAAGAGTGAGGCACCTCTGTTAATTCTTGCCTTGTTTCTAAAATCCAACTTACTGTTTCCTTTGTTTTTCTTTAAAATACCTGCAAATTTTTTCTAAGAAGTGGATTTCTCCCCTAGGTTAGAAAATAGGAGAATTTTGTTTGTGTTTTTTTAGTTCTGCTATAGATTTTTTTTTACTTTATTTGCTGTTTTACAAATAATGTAGATGCCTTTCAATTTAAACCCGTATTTAATGTTACTGAGAATTATGACTTGAAAAACTAAGAAATAAGAACCAGGAGCAATTGGAGAGGCTTACATTCCCTTTTATCATGTCCCAGGGGCAAAGCTGGAGCCTCATCCAGGTTTATTCTATGCAAGACACTTGCATCAGACCTTGAAAGCTGCTATGGTCTTCCTTGACTGTCCAGGCAGTCGCAGTGCTTAAAGTCCTAGTGAGAAATTAAATGGCAGTGTGATTCTTGAAGAGATGGTCAGTCCTTTCACAGGAGTCTGCTAGTGGTGTCTGGTGTCTTTAGGAGCCTGGGATTTCACTGCTTCAGAGCTCTGTTTGTGCACTGGGTGGTCAAGAAAAAAAAAAGGCATTTGCAAAATATGTGAAATTTTTTTTAGCTGCACAATGCTCTGTGGCTACCTAAATTGTTGATTTTACATATTAAGCACTGCACATCTGCCTGTTCCATTATGGGTTTTTTGTTTTGGTTTGGTTTTTTTCCTGAAAGGAGGCCATAACTTCAGTAACTCCTCTTTCTTCTTTTGTTTCAGTTCCACCTTTTATTCAGCCTTTTGAGTTCCCGCGGTTCTCCATCGGGCAGCGAGTCTTCATTCCCTGCGTGGTTGTCTCTGGAGACTTGCCCATCACAATCACCTGGCAGAAGGATGGCAGGCCAATCCCTGCCAGCCTCGGGGTGACGATTGACAACATCGACTTCACCAGCTCCTTAAGGATTTCTAATCTTTCGCTGATGCACAACGGGAATTATACCTGTATAGCTAGAAATGATGCAGCAGCTGTGGAGCACCAAAGTCAATTAATCGTGAGAGGTAAGTAGAGGTAATTAGGTTGAAGGGCACCAATTAAGTAGAATTCATCAGTATTTTGTAATGACATCTGTTTGACGGGAAGTATAAAAAAGAGGAAAATATGGTAATCCATCTCTTTGTAACTCATAACAGTGAGTACTCAGAGCAGTGAAGCACAGAACCTAATATGACATTTTATATATAAAAGTCTTGAAAAGAACCAACAATACTGGAGTGCACAGGTTGTGTGTGGGAGCCACTGGATTGACTTCCTGGAAAATTTGTGAAACACAAGCCCATTTATTGGGATCAAGTCTTTGAAATGTTATTAAATTCCTCTCTGTTACTGTTTTAGTCTGATTATTGCCATTTTTTATTTAGATCAGCCTTTCAAGTAATATTGAATCAGTATAAAAGCAAAACATTGGTGTTGACTCCAAGGGGAAGATCCTGCCCCGTCATCAAAATTTTATTCTTCTTCTTATTCACATTTGTTTATTATGATCATTTATTATGATGACTTCACAATATTTTGCCTTAAAATTGAGGTGAGTGTAGTTTCAGTAAGGAAATATTTTATATATGAAAGTCCTTTTAGAAAGACACCTTACCTCCAATGGCTTTTGACTTTCAAGTCACACCTTAGTCAAGTTCCCTGCAGATTCTGCTTTGTGATGCAATTTCAAACTTACCGTGCAAAACTTCAGCAAATTGCTTCCTTTTCTTTCTGGAAGTTTTTCAAAGTGTTTCAGATTTTAAACTCTTTAAAACTACAGTTATATTCTTCCCTCTCCACCATCTCACTCTTACTGTCAAGCCATTAGACACCTCAAAAAGGGTACGTACTGTACTACTGCATGAGACCATCCTTATTTCTGCTCATTGAAGAGAAATACATCTTACATCCCCTTCCAAAAATTTACCAAGATAAATCCTAAAATGACTCAGGATTTGTTGCCATATTTTCAGTCTTTTTTTGTCCCTCAAAAACTCGTTTCAAATCTTGATGAACAGTTCTTCCTTTTTAAGTCAAATCTTTCCATTCTCCTGGGACTACTTTAATGGTTTATTCCCTATCTTCCCACTTACAGAATGTGTTTGCTTTTACATTAATGCTGGATAAGGAGCTGGTTGAATGGCTGCACTCAAAGAGTTGCAGTCAATAGCTCATTTTCCAAGTGAAAACCAGGTTCCGCAGGTATCAGTACTGGAACCAGTGCTATTTAACATCTTGGAGACATGGACAGTGGGATTGAGTGCACACTCAGCA